>JAAKBH010000373.1:0-478797 GCA_019776075.1 Amaranthus palmeri
CGCGTTCCAAAATCTCATAGGGACCGATGTAGCGGGGTTTAACTTTCCACGAGCACCAAAGCGCACCACTCCGCATAGGCGACACGCGAAGCAACACTTGATCGCCCACGAGAAACTCCTCAGGTCATCGTTTTAAATCGGCATAGGACTTTTGTCGATCTGAGCCGCTTTTAAACGATCTCGAATCATCTTAACTTTCTCGTCATTTGAGAAAGCAAATCGGGTCCCAAAGTAACAGCTTCGGTAAAATCATCCCCAATAAACTGGACTACGACAACGGCGTCCATACAAAGCCTCAAAGGGAGCCATCTGAATCGAGGGCCTGATAGCTGTTATTGTAAGAAAATTTGACCAAATCCAAATGCTCATCCCATGACCCTTGCCACTCCATGGCAACAGCTCGTAACATATCCTCTAAAATCTGATTCGTGCGCTCTGTTTGCCCATCTGTTTGAGGATGAAACGATGTACTATACTGTAACGTAGTACCATTGCTTGTTGCAAGGTCTGCCAAAATTTTGACAAATACCGAGTATCTCTATCGGACACAATAATGCGGGGCACACTGTGAAACCGCACAACGTACTTAATATAAGCTCGGGCTAATTGCTCCATCTCCCAGCGACAGTTCATAGGAATGAAACATGCTGATTTAGTCAGACGGTCCACTATTACCCATAAGGTATCATTCCCTGCCTTTGTCCGAGGCAAACCCACGACAAAATCCATAGAAATATCATCCCATTTCCACACCGGAATTTCTAAAGGTTGCAGTAAACCTCCAAGTCTTTTATGTTCGCTCTTAACCTTTTGACAGGTCAAACAACGCGATACATATTCAGCAACATCCTTTTTTCATTCCCCGACCACCAGAACATCAGCTTAAGATCTTGGTACATTTTATCACCGTCCGGATGAACGGAAAATTTTGTACAATGTGCTTCATCCAAGATACGTTCCTTCAAGGATGTTTCCCCCGACGGTAGACACCAACGACCCTTAAATCTCAAGCTCCCATCTTCATGAACCAACAATCCCTCTGCTTTACCTTCTCGAGCCTGTTCCTTTAAATTTCAACAACTTCGGATCCTTATCTTGAGAAGTCAAAATCTCCTCGAAAAACGAAGGCCGAATTACCAAGGCACTTAGACTCTCCTTCAATTCACCCGTACGTACCACTTCCAAGTTTAGCCGAGCAAAGTCTCGATGCAACTCCTCAATTCCATTCAAAGCAGACAACGAATGTTTCGACTTTCTGCTTAATGCGTCGGCTACTAAGTTTGCTCGCCCCTCGTGATACACAAACTCCAAGTCGTAGTCCGCCATGAGCTCTAACCACCGGCGTTGTCGCATGTTCAAAACCCGGTTGAGTATAAAGATACTTTAAACTCTCATGATCTGTATAGATTCTGCATTTAACCCCCTACAAATAAAGTCTCCATATTTTGAGAGCAAACACTATCACAGCCAACTCCAGATCATGAGTAGGATAATTAACCTCATGGATTTTTAGTTGTCGGGATGCATAAGTAATTACATTACGTTCTTGCATCAAAACACGTCCCAACTTCTTCTTCGATGCATCACTGAACATAGTATAATCCAACTTAGGATCAGGTAGAGCAAGGACAGGATTCGAAGTTAATCTTTCCTTCAAAGTCGCGAAAGCACGTTCACACTCATCAGTCCATTCAAACTTCTTATCCTTTTTCATCAAAGAAGTCATAGGTCTGGCAATACGCGAGAAATCTTTGACAAAACGACGGTAATACCCAGCCAAAACTAAGAAGCTTCGAACTTCGGTGACATTCTTCGGTGAGGACCAATTTCGAACTGCTTCCTTTTTTTACAGGATCCACCGAAACACCCTCCTTTGAAACGAAATGACCCAAAAATGACACTTTTTCTAACCAAAATTCACACTTCGAAAACTTAGTGTATAACTTATTTTCTCGCAAAGTCTACAAAATCAAGCGCAAATGTCCCTCATGCTCATCTCGGTCCTTCGAATAGACCAGTATATCATCAATAAAGATAACCACAAACTTATCCAAGTACGCACTAAACACTTGGTTCATCAAAGACATAAATGCGGCTGGAGCATTTGTCAACCCAAAGGGCATCATGGTAAACCCAAAATGTCCGTAACGTATCCTAAAGGCCGTGTTATGAATATCCCCCTCAGCAATCCTCAATTGGTGGTAACCCGACCTTAAATCGATTTTCGAAAATATCCCAGCTCCCCTCAACTGATCAAACAAGTCATCTATACGAGGTAACGGGCATCTGTTCTTTACGGTCACTTTATTAAGTTCCCTATAATCGATACACAAACGTAAACTGCCGTCCTTCTTCCGTACAAACAAAATCGGAGCGCCCCAAGGTGAAACACTTGGTCGGATATAACCCTTATCCAACAATTCCTCGAGCTGAGACTTCAATTCCTCCATCTCTTTTGGGGCCCTGCGGTACGGGGCCTTTGAAATTGGTCCCGTACCAGGCACCAAGTCTATCGTAAAATCGATTCCTCTTTGCGGTGGCATACTAGGAATCTCCTTAGGGAAAACATCAACGAATTCATTTACCACCGCGACATCGTTAGGATTCACCTCTTTCTTTCCTTCCTGCGTGATGTGACACAAGTACAAAGGATGTCTTTGTCTCACAAGCTTTTGTAATTTCAAGGACGACACCAAGTTTGTTTTAGGCCCCTTAGAAAACTTTCTATATCTAACGTTTTCCCCATGTGGTCCCACCAGTAACACTCTTTGCTCCCTACATTCAATGGTAGCTTTAT
The DNA here is from genome assembly GCA_019776075.1 of Amaranthus palmeri. Taxonomy (NCBI): domain Eukaryota; kingdom Viridiplantae; phylum Streptophyta; class Magnoliopsida; order Caryophyllales; family Amaranthaceae; genus Amaranthus; species Amaranthus palmeri. The sequence continues at coordinate 2,798 of JAAKBH010000373.1, forward strand.
ACCTTCCCAACCAATCCATTCCCAAAATCACTTCCAAACCCCCATTAAAATGTCGTTGAAACCTCTGACCATTGTTACCTTGATTATCTACCCCAGTTGATCGATTTCCTTGCCTCCCAAAACCAATCTGGTGTTGGGGTCGATGTTGTTCCCCTATCGGTCGATTTTCATTCTCTTTCTTTATGTAGCACTCGAACTCCCTATGCCCTTTCTTATGACAGAAATTACATTCAACTAAATTCCCTTCGCAATCCTTTCCGGGGTAGTTTTTTTTTACACCTCCTGCAGAAGTACTTCCTTTTCCTTTCCATCCCGATCTAGCAAAGGTTTTGCCGGCCTTGCTTCCCCCCTGAATCCAGGATTCACACCAGAACTGCTCCCTTGAAAGCCACCAAAGGTTTTTGGCTTCTTCAAGTGGAAATTTACAGGTGCCCCTGAGGTCTGACCTATCAATTCCTTTCTCTTTTCTGTAAAGCTATTCTTCCCCTTTTTTCTCTCCTTTCTTATAATATTCTCTACCTGAGCTGCACGCTTATACATCTGCTCTAACGTGCTGTAACGATCACTTTCAATATGCTTTTGAATATCGAACGATAACCCCAGCTCAAAGCGTTGCATTTTCTTCTCTTTAGTGGGTACATCATCTGGACAATATTTGATGTACTCCATGAACTTGTGGTAGTATTCATCAACAGTCAAACTACCCATTTCAAATCGGGCAAACTCATTCGATTTATCCTTCCTCACGTGTAAAGGGTAAAACATCTCCCGCATAGCCCTTTTAAACATAACCCAATCGAAAAGTCCCTCAGCTTGTTCTATTAACCCCGCCTTACTATTTGCCCACCAATAGTCAGCTTCCCCAGTCAAATAAAAAGCTGCCTGATTAACTTTCAGTTCTTCTGGACATTCTACTACATCAAAAAGTTTGTCAAACTCTCTTAACCAATGTTCAAGTTCTGATGGTTCCCTTTACCATCAAAAGGAGATGGTTGTTCTGGCTAATCCTCTTGCTCATCTCAAAAGCCTGTTCAGGCAAGGATCTCACTTGTGGCACACCAACCCCAGCTAACGCCTTAATTAAACTCCTTAAAGCTCGGTTAGATCCATTCTTAGCTAGCCTTTTTCGGGAGAGAGGAGGCATCTTCTGCAACCAAAAGAACGGTACTAAATACTAACGTGTCCTAAGGTCCCATAGTTTCTTAAGAAAAGAGGTGCTTGAAATAAAATAAACATAAATAAATAATCACACACACACACATCCAGTTGTCTACAAGAATATTATTATTTGTTGTGGCTATTAAACCATTCTAACATAACGTAAAACAAACGAAAGAAACAAAAAGAGAGCACTGAAAACAACTCAATATAATATTTTATTGATAATTTTTTTATTAATTTATAACAACTTACGCCAAGCGTTTTACATTATAAAAAAAAAAGAACAACTAAAAAAAATAACAAAACAAAAAAAAAAGAAGGTAAAATAAGAAATTAACGCCAAGCATCCATAACATCAACAGACTCATCATAATTAGTTATGTCAAAATCTTCATCATCTCCATCGTCTCCGGAGTCGGTACTAGCCAGTCGCTATCCATTGGACTGCTTATTAGCAACTCTTCTTCTTCTTCCTCAGGATCCTCCTCATTTGAAAATTCCCCTCCAGATTCAACCCTAAATCCATACAGATCATAGTGGGATCTCCAACCTTCTCTCTCATCTTCGCTAGTATTCTCTATAGGACCCGGTGATTCCTGTTTAGGGTCTCGCATCTCAAAAACATTCCCAAACTTTGACCTGAGGTCTACTAGTGGAGGGTCAGATTGATACCCACCTCCTATATGCTCCATAATTGTATCAGATTCTTCCTTTATATGGAGTTCTTCCTCCTCCATAGGTTCTACCTTTTCATCACGTTCCTCCTCTTCTATTTCCTCCTCCTCTTCGGGGTCTTCTTCTTCGTCTCCATCATACCCCTCTCCTTCTAAGGTTCCGTTTCGGAAGTTAACTCCACTTGGCTCCCTCGGGGTTACTTCTATCACCTTCCTTGACTCAGATAAATGGTGTATCCTATCTAGATCCTTCTCTAAGTCGAAACATACCCTATTAGCCTTTGTTTTTATCATAAGCATCCTTTCCCTATAATCCCGGATGTTCTCTCCATCTCTTATCTTTTAAATGTCATTATTCACAACTTCCCTCCACGCAGTTTCTGGGTCAAAGCTTGTTACAACGTTAGTTGGGCTAGGGGAACTGGGGCCTTTCCTTTGTCCATGATCCTAAACATATGCATGAAAAGGGAGGTAATAAAAAGATGTTTGACAAAAGAACTCACTTATACTATTATAAGGTCTTAACGGTCCCCTCCCAAACAAACCCCAAGACATATCACAAAACATCCAGTTTTAATACATAGATTCTACCCCAACTCTCTCTACTAAGGTCAAGTATTCCTTTATCTGATCTCTAAGGGAACGTTGGCTCTGATACCAATTGTAACGGTCCGGTTCGCGTGAGCCGGATAATCATATAAAAATATGAATCTGGTTCACAACTGGACACTTAGTGGGAAGATCCCCAACCAAGATCGTCAACGTTCCATTGATAAAGGAATATAACTAAGCGAAAATTAAAGCATATGGTAGCAACAGGATTGTAAAGTTCATAATACAACTTGAGAACCCAACGGCCTCTACTAACGAAACGACAAAAACAAACTGGTTTAAATTTCATTAAACAAGTGTAAATTATTTCTTCTATATTTATTATTACATGAAACGCGGTCTTGGGTGACGTGATCCTAACTTCGACCTCACTCCAATTCCCACCTGCAATCAACCTGCTAGTTGTCGATTGACAACGAAAGCAAGTTCAAAAGAACAATCCAATACACGTCAGAGACAACATACAAAATATCAACAAGTGGAAAACAAGCAATGTGTTCACCCTAGCATGCAAAGGCTCTAATGTATATTTTTATTCAAAACCCCCACTTGAAACGTTGCCCGTCCTATTCGGGTCGTCCAAGTAATAATCCAATTCATTTGGAGGAATACACTTGGGAGAGCTAATCCCAAGGCAACCACCGACCTAAGACGTTGCCCGTCCTGTTCGGGTCGTCAGAGGTTAAAGTATGCATACCCCCATGGTGACCGTAATGATCCAAAACTGCCATGGGAACAAAAATATATAATCCATTTCAAAATATTAACCCCTTGGAATAACCAACACATCCATCCTCAATTTCCAAGTTTAACTTCTCTCAAATTATTTGAGGTGTCTAATCCTTATGTGAGTCACAATGCAATAATCAAGAATGAAACAACATTACTTGCATAACCACATATAATGTATGGTCTAAGCGTGTACCTTTAAGCAACAGCAAACAACGATAATTCAAATGCTACATGAATTTCACCCTCTTATGAATCGAGGTCCTAAACAAACAAACACACAAACGAACACGTATTAGAACGTGTTTTCACCTCTAACTCATTTTATACCACTAACATATCAATAAGACTTAGTAATTTTAATTGATTTCATCAAATTCCAAATAACTCAAAATTCCATTTCAAACCAGAAACTTAAACTGTCAATTCGGACAGTTTAGAAAATCCAAATGAAAAATCCGACTTCACCACTGCGTCCGGAACGCATCAATTACCTTGGACACCAATTTTCAAAATTTCTAAAATCCATTTACTATTTTTAATTATTTTAAGCGTTTAAACGACTTTAATATGCCAATTAAACAAAACGACAACGAAAACACATCCCTCTTAAAAGGAATATGAGGCGTCACTTCCGGGACAGCTATGGCTGTCCGGAAATTCGTGCCATATAACATAATATCGCATTTCGACCATTCCTTTCATATGAAAAGGAAGATCCACTTTACAATTCATAACTAAGAAAATAACAAAAACCGAATCGTAAAACAACATAAATCCAAATTCTTAATACACACAATCTCTTAACAATTTCAACCACATATAATTACTATCCCACACGTAAATTTATCCACCATCGAACACGAAACCATTCAAACACATATTAAAACGATAAATTCAAATAATAGAATTAAATACTTGATCTTTGCACACATCGACTATTATATATTTTTTTGTAGAATTCATAAGCCAAACGCCCATATGATTCTAACCACATATATAAATAAATTCAACCCCTTAAAACAAATCAAATTTTGTTAAGGAATTTATACACAAAAATACAAAACATGAATGTTTATTTCATTTAATTCACACAACTAAACTCCTTCTAGCAAATTGGAATTTTGCTAGGGATTTTAAGATCATAAATAAAATTTAAATATCAAAAGGTTTTATTCTCATAACAAAATTTGAATTTGTTAAAGAATATAAATCAAATGAAAAACTTTACACAAATTATATTAACCCTTTTTAACAAATTAATTTTGTTAAAGGATTATGTAAATAAAAATTACATAGAAATACTCAATCCTCCTAAAAAGTCATAGGATATCACCATATTTTATAAGGAAAACATAATTTTCTTCAAAAGAAAATAAAATATAATATTATCAATTGAATTTTCACCTACCTTTTGAAATAAAAAGATTGAATGAAGACAAAAATCCCTTTTTTTTTTCTAGTGGCAGCCGAAAACAAAGAGGAAGAAAAGGGGAATTCTTTGTTTGATTTGTAAAGTAAGGCAAAAAGGAAAAACTATCTTACAAACAACCCAATTTATACACAATTAACAACCCTTAAGCTACCCATAACCCCCTCTTAATTTTGCCATAAAACTCACTTAAGAAGGGAGTTACAAAAACCCTCCATTAACCCCCATAATTACTACTACATTATTATTATTATTATTATTATTATTATTATTATTATTATTATTATTATTATTATTGAATTAATTAATCCAAATGAAATTAATTGCTTAAGTTTAATTTTACCACTCATGAACATTAAATCAGATAAATAACGATAACTCATTACGCGACAATTACCAATATCGTTTGTCACATAATTAGTCACTCAAATTCTTATATTTGATTATTATTTTGTTTTAATCTCGAACATTAATTCATTCAAATTCACGGGGTGTTACAGCCAATATATTAAAAAAATTAATCATTAAGACATGTAATCATTTCATACCCAATAATATTTTTTCATTTGTCATGCCTCTTTAAAAGATGACACTTAAAATTTTCCAAGACTTTTAATATGATATGATGTATGATTTATTTAATGATTTTTTTTGAATATACATTTATTTAATGATTTGATCATCATATAAAGGTGCTATATTTTGAAATTTTAACATCTCATTCTTTTGATATTCCTGTTCCATTTTATGCTGTAAGATCCATTTCTTTGTAAACATCCCATTTAGTTTTTAGATTCTATTTATCATTTACTTTTAATTTGTATTTTAATCTTAATCTATATGTTAAAATATAGTCAAATGAGATGAAATTTGATTCGTCTCAATATAAGGTTTATTAATATCTAAAATTTACAATTATTAATTATACACATTTAAAGATATTAAAGTATTATTAATACGTTCATATATAAACAGAGTATTAATTTATAATTATATCTTTGTCAATTCCTTTTTCAACATATATAGAACGAAAATATTTATAATCATTATAAATATTGATCGATAAATTATTTTAGGACAATTGTTTTTACAAATCTCACAAGGACCAATTACATAACAACCATTTTCGCACCAAAATATAGAAATGATCACGTTACTTTTGTTCTTAGGGAACCCTACAATCATCCATCCATGAACCTCGTTACTTTAATTGTTTCAAAAAATAATAATTGTATATAGGAGTACCAACAGTTATGGGATAAATTCATTATTTCAATTTTAATAAGACAAAATGATTTTATTATTCAAAACGAAACACATATAAGTACCCTTATATATTTCCTTCCTTCTTGCTCCTTTGGGATTAATTATTATTGTTTTCTCTATATATATCGTGTATTAACCATTCTTTTTATTAGAGTATACAATATTTTTCAGGGTCTTAATTATCTGTTTATCTTTTTGGTTGAGACGCAAGCAAAGAATATGTTATATATTTGTGTACTTAAAGAGATTGATTTTCTTTTTTCTCTATTTTGTGGGAATTTCATCATCAAAAGGCATCTCCGAATTGGCCAAAAAAAGAAAAGAGGTAAGTGTGTAGTTGTTTTGATGTTTTAGAAGGGTTATGTATTCTTAATTATGTCTATTTATATTGTTTTTAATGTTTTTTGCAGTATCTTTAATGTCTACTTTTAATATCTTAAATGTCTGCTTACATCATTTTCAATGTCTAGTTATAATATTTCCAAAATACATACTTGGCTGGCCCAATTTGATAATCTTTCAAATAGACTGTCTCTCACAAGAATATGTGTTATTGAATTGCCTGTTCGACAAACACCTATTTTGAAATAATGTATTGAATATTGTGTAAAAGATATCTCTTGGTAGGTTTAGGTTTATAACATATGAATATATGATTATGTTATTCATAAAAGGCAGAATTTAGGCTCTAGCGTTCCTAGGTCATAAATCATCTTACTTGATTAAACTATTGATATATCATTGTGTGACTCATAATAACTTGAAACATGGTAATTTTGAGTTAGTTCAATACACACACACATGCATAGGTAACTTATCAACCGACAATGTTCACCATAATGCAACCATATACCACTTGCAGTATGAGTAGGTTGTAGGTTATGCGAAAACTTAAGCATGTGATCCATACTGACGTGACCATTAATGATATTTTGTGCCCTTCGCAAGTTGGTAATATGCTCACTTAAGATGTTGCAACCTGTATCGGTTCATGCATGCTTAGTCGATTTGGGTAGGTAAGTAGTAACGACGTTCCCTCACCAGCAACTAGATATATGTTGTGATAGAAGTTTTGGGCGCATGCGGAATTTGTAGTTGGACCCAAATAAATATTGTATTACATTTACTGAATATGAATATTTGATTACATCATAAATTGTACAAGAATATTTTTGGTGGGACACTTGTTCCACACCTATACACTCTTGACTTGTGTTTTATGTGAGCTCATGTCTCACTAATTGTACTCACATCTTTATTTTTTGTGAGCACTCATGCATACACCTATTTATAGGCATCTAATCTTGGTACATGTATGTTCTAGATTACTCCTTCACTAGATCTTTCTTTACTAGATATTTCTAGCTACGACCTTTTTTATATATAATATAATATTAGATAATTCTAGATAATCATATTATAGTAGTCACTTTCTAGATTTTTCTGATTAGCTTTTCTAACATGTTGCACCTTACAAAACATCAAATTCGTCTCTCCTTATAATATGCGAAAGATATCAATTTTCAGTGCCACCTCTCAATAAAAGTAGAAAGAATAGGGAAATCAACGTACTTGTGCATCATCAACACGTTCCGTCTAAAAGTGTGATATATCTTTTAGCGTATAGATGGAACCTCAATGATGGTGAGTATTTCTCTCTTTCTAGTCTTGCACTATCGAAGGGTTAGTACACAATTTTAGTTATGTGTCCTCCATTAGCTACTCATCATCATAGTTATCCATCAATAACGCCCCTCTAGGAGCACGCCTTGAAGATGGGCTACTTCTCGATCAAGAAATATCTCTAGCTATTACTAGTGTCACTTGTAAACCACCTCTATGAAATACTCTTTCCCTCTACCATAGTTACCATCTATCTCAAAAATTGACAAAAGAAATACCTATCACATAGCCATGTTTGTAAAGATCGATTCTACTAAAAATCATTTAGAGAGACAAATTGAATCGGTAGAATGGAATCGATTAGGATCAAATTGTAGGATTGTATGATCCTACAAATAAGCATATACTCCCTCCTATTCCAAATTATTGTCCACTTTCCTTATTTAGTCAAGTCATTCAAATTATTATAATAAAATACTCTAACTACCATTTTCTTAAAATCCGTGTCCAATCCAAAGTGGACAATTATTTTGAACTAGTGTAGAAACCCGTGCAACGCACGGTTTTTTAGCATCGATATATAAGTACGTATGATATTAATTTTCTGATTTAAATATGGACAAAATTTCTCTCCATTATTATTATTATTATTATGCTGTAATAATTATTATGCTGTAATATTAATTTTCTATAGTTGTTTCTCCAATCAACACACAATTATTGCATTTTTTGTATTCACCAAATCTCTTATTCTCCCATTTTGGATAGTTGATTTGTATGATTTATAAAATTGTCTCTTAAAAAGTTTGACCATTTATGCAAATGATATTGACCATATGTTGAAATCTTATATTAACGCTTGAATTTCTTCAATTGCTAATATCATATGTATGAACACTTATTTTTTAAAATTAAATTACTTACTCTTTTGATATGTTTTATGATTTCAACGTATGGTCAATATCTTAATATGAGTTGATTTGTATTCACCAAATCTCATTCTCCCATTTTGGATAGTTGATTTGTATGATTAATAAAGTTACCTCTTAAAAAGTTTGACCATTTATGTAAACCAATTAATGCAATAATTTGCCTATTATTTTTTTTTTCAACGTTTGATCGATATCCTATTACTTACCTCCTTAAATTAAATGCCTATTTGAGTAAATGCCAATTTGAATTAAATGCCTATTTACTTACTTATTCTTTTGAATTAAATGCCTATTTGAGTAAACCAATTAAAATGCAATAATTTGCCTTTGACCATTCATGTAAAGCAATCAAAATACAATAATTAGCCAATTAAAATGCAATAATTATCCTATTTACTTACTTATTCTTTTGAATTAAATGCATATTTGAGTAAACCAATTAAAATGCAATAATTTGCCTATTATTTTTTTTCAACGTTTGGTCAATATCCTATTACTTACCTCCTTAAATTAAATGCCTATTTGAGTAAATGCCAATTTAAATTAAATGTCATTTTACTAACTTATGGTCAAAGATTATTACCCTATTACTTACTTTTTAAAATTGCTAATATCATATGTATGAACACTTACTTTTTAAAATTAAATTACTTACTCTTTTGATATGTTTTATGATTTCAACGTATGGTCAATATCTTAATAGGAGTTGATTTATATTCACCAAATCTCATTTTTCCCATTTCGGATCGTTGATTTGTATGATTAATAAAGTTGTCTCTTAAAAAGTTTGACCATTTATGTAAACCAATTAAAATAAAATAATTAGCCAATTAAAATGCAATACCTTTCCTATTACTTACCTCCTTAAATTAAATGCCTATTTGAGTAAATGCCAATTTGAATTAAATGCCTATTTACTTACTTATTCTTTTGAATAAAATGCCTATTTGAGTAAATGCAATTTGAGAAAAGATGAATATCCAAAGCCAATTATTATCCGACAGGTGGCAGTGTTGATAGAGGAGATGCCACGTGTAATTAATCTCAGTCCTTTTAATATGTTTTATGATTTATGATAGGAGAGAGTATATTCTAAAATATTTAGTATCTACTCCCTCTGATCTTTATTTGTTCTTCCACTTTGGGTTTTCGCAAATATTAAGGTATAATATAGAATATTTGGGTCATAGTGGTGGGTATTATTTTAAATTAAATAGTAGTGTGAAGTAATGATTGTATTGGAGTATGAGAGAAAAAATAATTAAATAATAATGTGAGGTAATGATTGTGTTCACTACTAAAAAACATAGAGTTTTTAGACAGTTTATTTTAGACGCTTGAAAAACTGTCTAAAAGATGGAACGGAGACTTTAGACGCTTGATTTAAAGCGTCGAAAAACCTATAAAAAAAAAAAAGAAAAATATTTGTTAAAAACTGAAAAAATCCCGCTTTGCTCTAACCCTTCATCATTTCAAAACAAGTTTTCTTCCCAAACCCCGCTCTAATAAACCCTAACCCTAACCCGACTCCCTCTTCTTCATCCTCTCACTGTAACCGGCGGCCCTGTTCCAAGCCCATCTATTCTCCTCCGATCCGGCCGGCAGAACATCGGTCATCCTCTGTAGATAAAACGTTCTTCGGCAGCATGTAGTACCACAGGTATGGAGTGCTTGTTTTGTTCTTTTTTTCTGTAAAGTTTACCATTGATTATTTTAATTGTCTTGAATTATTTTATTCTTAATGGAAACTTGGTTTTAGATTTTTTTAACTTCCCATTTTCAAATCTTCAATCAAACAAGATGATTGGAACATTGGCTCAGCATAAACGGGTTTCCAGCAACAAGTACTCATGGTGACCGTTCACAACAAGTGAGTATGTTTATTCTGTCCCAAATTTTTGATATTATTTTTGTTTTTTATTTTCTTTCCTCGTGGTACCTTTTTTTTCCTCTTGAAATTGATGTTTTCCTGTCGTGCTATTAGTTGTTGTTGAATTTAGGATTTTCTTTAGCAATTTTAGTTGTTGTTTGATTAGTTGAATTTGTTTAATTTTACTAATTTTAGAAATTAGATTTTGGCAAGAAAAAAATCACACAGAAAGTAGTGATTGAATTCCTACAAGATATTCAATATTTAAGCTATTTAGACCCTATGTTTTCTTACCTTGATATCTAATAATGTTAGTTTATTTTAGTTTGGTGATGTTACTCATTTTGTAAATTCTTTAACTTGTGGTATTTTTTCCTGAGGCTTTTACTTCTTTATTCTGCATTTCTTACTTTGGAGGGGTTTTTAGCTTTCCCCAGTTCTCTTTCTCTTTCTTCACATATTAAGAATATCCAACTAATTGATAATGAAATAGATGATTGATAATACTTTTATTTCATTGAATTTGTTGGATATAATTAATACTTTTGTTGAGTTCTTTTTTATTTTCGAATTGGTAATGAAATTTGGAATCAAGGCTTTGGCATTGCTGTTTTAGTCAAATGGGGTAATATTTATGTGTTTATTCAAACCTTTTGAATGAACAAAAATGATATTTGTTTTACTGAGTTAAAACTTTTTTGTATTATTTGATTTCAGTTACTTAAAACCAAATTCTTAAAAATATTACACCATAGCAGAAAGGATGAAGTGGAATATTCTGGCTTGCATTATATAATTGGGATGTTGGTATCGTATTCCTTCAAACTTTATTGCTTCCCATGACATTTACTGAACTTTACTAGTACTTTTGTTAATTTTTATTGTTGATTGTCTGAATATTTTATGTTTCGAGAAGTACTTGGAGTCAAGTATGCAAAGTTGTTATTGGATTGTTCTTAATTTCAATTGATTATTTGAACTATTAAATATATTTCATATGTCCCTTAAACATGTGTGTTTCATGCTGAATAAGATTTTTTGTGGTTTACTTAGTAGGAACGTGTGTACTTGTTGAAATTTGATTTCATGAATAATGTTTTCAAGCTTAACCCTGAATCAAAGACAATGAGGAAGGCTACACTAGTAAGTGTAGTAGTAACAACCTTATTCTACTTGTTATGTGGATGCTTTGGCAAGTTTGATTTCATGTATACCCATGTTTGATTTGCAAGTTTTATGAATGTCCGAGTGTCAAGGTTTTAACACGGGTAATTATAATAAAGTAAAGAGTCCGAGTAACAAAGGACAACACATTGATGGGTTAAAGGTATCTCTATAGCTTTGTAAATCTTAATATATGGATCTTGGATAGCTCACAATAAAGTAAAGAGTCCGAGTAACAAAGGTCCTTAACTTACTTTTTGTTTAGTTCATCAGTATGATTCGTTTTGTTTTTTCGTTACCAGTGCATTGTGATCTTTTTTTACCATTACTTCTGCTTGTGCAATAGACATGAAGAATATTAACCTTAATTTTCTTGATTAATAGCCACCAGTGATTATCGACAATCTCTTCAGTATCAAAATTCGAATGCGGAGAAAAGGAATATACAACTAGGCGCAGATCACTTGCTTGTGTGGTTCAGATCACTGATCACTTGCTTTTGGTCGTGATAGCTCTTATAATTGTAGTTAGGTATCGACCGTGTATTAATCTGTGATGTATTACATAATTTTGTACTTGAGTTCGGTCTTATTGGATTTCGTTTACATAGTTTTCATTCTATATGTACAAATCTATTTAATCCTCTCAATTATGTGGTTGGATAATATGTATCTTAATTTTATTTTTAAATTAGAGTATGATTTCGTTGCTTACACTTTGTAATTTTTTGAAGGAATGTTTGAGGAAGCACTGTAATTAACAACCTACAAACAATTGTGGAAGCATTGAGAAAATGTAACCTTGTGCTTTAACAGGTTTGATTTCAGCTGCATTAACTTTTTCTCTTTGTTTTTTACAATTACATGGAAACTACCTCCTTTATCTTGTTTAAATTAAAATTGCAATGTCTTCTTTGTAGATTGTTCCTTTTAAGTGTTACATTTCTTGTTTGTCAACTTAGGGCTATATATTCACCTTTCATCATCAACCTTTTATATTGATCTTCACTTATCTTTTTTTTAATTAAATGACTTAAGCATGATAGAGAGGGAGTAACTCATATAGTTTTATTTCTTACAAGAACAATGTTGAATCTGGTTTTTTAGTGGATCTTTGCTATGGGTGAACAAGTTTATGGGACTATCATTGTTTTTTTTTAGTTAAGTAGATGTTTATATGTTCTTTAATTGTAATGCTTTTCCACATAGATATTTTCATAGCATATTTCTAATAAATCTTGATTGATTATTATTCAGATGGCTTTGTCTGCTAGAAGTGAAGTCATTTGGTGTGCTAAAGAGCTGTGTTCTTATGTTCTTATGATGAATGCAGAAAAGGCAATCATATCGAGCTGGCTAACCCATGATTATTCTGTTTATGATTTCTGCTGGATTAAGGTGAACCTCCTCTTGGTTGTCTTGTACATATCTTTCTGTCATGGGTTTTGATTAGTATTATTATGTATTATGATTTGTCATCTATGAGTGCTAAGATTTGTTTAATGATATTGATTCTAAGTTCAAGAATCTATGTTCATTAAAATGATTTTTAACGTGCTACGATTGTTAATTGCACGATCATACTCGTCTTTTGACAGTTTCAGCTGACCACACTGTAAGCTACTAAAACTTTTGAACATATTCTTTCCAATATTTAGACGTCGAGAAGTAGCCAAGTTTTTAGTGTAGCCCTTAGTTTGAAAGAGTATACTGATTTGGTTACAAGTTTACTTAGATTAGCGTTATTTGTCTTTGCAAATTAAGGTTATGGGATGTTGAGCAAAAAAAATTTTGTGCAGTGTTAAATTTGTCTCAAATCACCCTACAAATTAAATTTCGGTGAGAAAATTATCCTTTTGTTTCAATTGTTTAGTGTGTTTATTATTGTACATTAGTTGATATGTTGTCGTGTTAACCCAAAACAGATCTTCTTGTTTATGGGTCAAGAGATGGTGTAACTCGCCAAGGAAAGAACTGGATAACTAAGTAGGTCACACAATGGTCGTTTTGAACCATATTTTCTACTACTAAAGATGTCAATTGATAGAAGGATTACTTGTTTGTTGAAGGCCAAATGAACATGTTGATGGAGCTCACACAACTGTTGAGGAGCAAGCATTTGTTGATATTTGTTAATACAATTGATTTGGAAGTCATTTGTTGAGATGTAATTTTTATTTGGCAATGGAATTCAATATTTTGGTTATTTTTAACATTTATGTAATTATATAGAATGTATATGTGATTTTCTGATTATTAATACAAATTATTTTTGCAATGTTTGTTTATAGGGCAAAGTGAAGCCATAGTTTTTAAGATACTTTGTATATATCTAGACATCAAAGATATTAAAGGGTTTATTTTCATTTAGACGTATAAAAGCGTCTAAAATATTAAGCATTTTTCGAGTCTTAATATTGTGCAAAAGATTTGGTATTTTCGACGCTTAAAAGCGTCGAAAATATTGAGTTTTTTCCACGCTTTAAAGCGTCTAAAATCCCACAAATTGTAGCATGGATTTAAGGTACAAAATATTTTTTCCACGCTTTAAAGCGTCGAAAATGTTAAAATAGTAGTTTATTTTTATGGCGCCAAATCTCATTCTCTACGGCTAAAAGCGTCGAAAAAAAAATATTTTAGACGGACATAAGCGTCGAAAATTTGCTACGCCAGTTTTTTAGACGCTTTATCAAGCGTCGAAAATATATTTTCCGACGCTTAAAACCGTCGAAAAAACCAATGTATTTCCGTCGAAAAGCTCCGTGTTTTTTTGTAGTGGTTGAAAGTATTAGAGAGAAAATAATTAAATAGTAGTGTGCAGTAAGAAAAGCGGGGATTTAAGGTTAAAAGTGGGATGAAAACTTTCAAAAAATAGAAAGTATTCTAAAATGGAAGAACTTTTGAAACTACCAGTTATAGTAAGATGGAAGAACTTAAAAGAATGGAGGGAGTATTTATTGACTAATTTCCTACAATTTTGATGATCAATAAAAGTTTTTTTTTTTTTATTGTAGTGGATATCAAATAAAAGTTTTAGAGAGACAAAATCTAATGGAAATACATTTAGAAAAAGATGGCTATATAACAGAAGGGTAATATTTTGATGAAAATTTGCGCATGATATATAATATCAATAATTAAGAAAAAGAAAGGGAATATATAATTTTTGAAAATAAAATATATGTGGTTAATTTTCATCACAGGTCACACTCTTATAAGGAAATTTCCCATTCAAAATTGTCTAATTTTTTGTACCAAAAAAACAAGAATTATAATTTGAACATATTCACTACATAATAAAAATATTGTTAAGTAGTCAATTAGGGTGAAATCATTTTCAATTATTGTTTTCAGATGAAGTCATTTCAAGTTTAGTTCACTTTTTCGATTTATAAGTGGAATAAATGTGTCAAGAAATTCAAATTTTGTATTTCTAATTATTTATTTTTTAAAAATCATATATTCTAGAAGTATAATTTTTTTTATAAAATTAGATTTTCTTATAATAGTGTATTGATACTTCCATCAAAAAATAATGATTAATTATGCTAAAAGCGACTGCATATAAAATAGTCACTAGCTAGTAAGTATTCATATGAAAAATAACGACATGAAACTCAATAAAGTGACTTAAATGTAAAAAAAGATAAAATGAATAGAACTTAACACTTTTTGGATTGAGGAATTTGGAAGGAATTGAAAGAAAATGAGTTAGAGAGAACTTTGTTTGGATAGCAATTTTAATGGGCGAGTAATATGATAAGAAAGAATTTGAAGGGATTTAAAAGGTTCCTTCTTTTATTTTTGTTTATAGACAAATCTTTAAAATTTTTGAAAAAAATTAAAATATAGACAGTATATTGACTACTAAAATAATAAAAAGACTCCATACTATTTTGATTTCTAATTTGGATCAAATTATGTCATTTTCCTTTCATGATTTTCAATTACAAAATTTTATTTACTACATTTCCATTCTCTTCCTTTAATTTTCGTCCTACACAGACAAAAGATTTGTCTTTTTTTATTTTCCTTCCCTTCATTTCTTCTTCCTCCCTTTCTCTTTCGGCCATTTTCTTTGCATACTAATGTCCTATACAAACACAGTGTAATTCTAACTCAATTTGACATAATTCTCTCAACTATCTCTGTCAAATTATTTTTGAGTGACATCTAAATTATAGATTGCGAATCACTTATAATCAATTGGGTTAAAAATTAGACGTATATAAATTTGTACAGCGTATAATCCATTTAATTTAGTACAATAAACTTAACTTTTAGCTAGTAAAATAGGATTTCGTGACATTAAAAAAATATCACTGATGTATATTTACAGTATTATAATTGTTGATTTATTATTTAAGTTTAACAATAAGGTGATTTACTGACATATAATTTTTGCTCTAGTCTATAGTGACATTTATGAGAATAAATGTAACTAGATCTTATATTGCGAAAAATATAAATAATATTTCTTTTTATTATTCTGCTATTAGATCTAATAAATATTACTAAATCTACTATATATACCATTAGAAATTTATAGCAGTGGCATCCAAATTAAATATCACCACATATATCTTACTAAAAGCATATTATATTTTAGAGTAAAATTGTTGGTTAACTTTTTGTCGAGAATCCCAATACTGCCTTCTTTAACTGCTTAAAATGTTTAAGCTAAATTTTATCATTTAAGAATCACGCATCAAATTATATTATAGGAAAAATTACCTATAATAATCCAATATTTTCATGATTTTCCTACAATAATTCCATGTAATGATTAACTTTGAATAATCCCAACTTTAAAGTGTATTTGCCTTGGATAAACTCAGGGAACCCGATAATCTGCTGTAGTAGGTAATTGACCAATAAAGTAAGAAATTTTTTTAGCATTTCTTAATATTTTTTTCGACATTTTATTTTAATTTATATTATTTTTTAAAAAAAACTTGCTATAGTAAGTCATCCGGTTACTGTGTTTACTTTAGGAAAATAACCCTCAAAGTTAAGATTTTTCTTGGTTAATCTATAGGTGGAATTATTAAAGGAAATTCATAAAATAGTTGAATTATTATTCTAGGTAATTTTCCTATATTATTGTGTATTTCATTAATAAGTTTAATAAACGTCAATTTTTAAAATTTAGCTTTTCTTCAATGATTCAATAAATAGCTCATTCCGCCCTGATGATATTCTTAAATTTTAATTTTTCATATTATCCAATTTAATTGTTAACATATTTAACTATACATAATAAATAATTAGAAAATTGATATAATAATTCTTGCATTTATAAGAGTTAAACAACAAAATTTCACTTAATTATATTTTACTTAATTCATAAGTTAAATTTTAAATACAAGTTAAGACGATCAACTAATGAATAATGTCCAAAAAGCAAGTGTTTTATAATATTCAAAACTAGATAGTGCCCGTGCGATGCACGGTTTTATTAAATTTTCCGACAAATATGCAAAATTATATTATAAAAGTTTAAACGAAAAAATAGAAATAAATGAAATAAAAAAAAATAATATATATAATTTTATATTAATACTCATTTAATAATACTCATTTAATAAATAAAAAAGATTTTACAAATAATTAAAAGAAAGAAATAATATATATGATTTTCTAAAACATTAAATGATGTGAGTAATAAAGTCAAAGATAAAAAAATTAGTAATAAAAACAATGACGTTATCATTGAGTGTTAGTG
The DNA here is from genome assembly GCA_019776075.1 of Amaranthus palmeri. Taxonomy (NCBI): domain Eukaryota; kingdom Viridiplantae; phylum Streptophyta; class Magnoliopsida; order Caryophyllales; family Amaranthaceae; genus Amaranthus; species Amaranthus palmeri. The sequence goes on from JAAKBH010000373.1 coordinate 19,985, forward strand.
GGAAAATTTTTAATGAGGTTGTGACACGTAAGCATTTTTAAATAGTGATGATGTCAACAGTGTTTTGTTTTAGTTATAGTTATAGATTATAGATGATGAGTTTGACAAACAAGGAAGTTTTGGAAGCAGTGATGAGTTGTCGTTTTGGAAGCTTCATTGCAACTTCATTTATGTGGCAATTTACAAAGATTAATTATACACCAGAAAGTGATACTGACGATGGAGCTGATCAATGCATTATTCATACATAATACAAGTACTCCAAATTATGATCCAACTCGGAAATTTGTTAAGATTGTTCCTTACGTGCCTACCCACAACATTATGTCTTTTCACGTTCCCAAAAACCAACACAAGAATTAATTTTTGGCTCCCTAGTCCCCACCATTTATTCCTCCATAAACACCCAAAAAAAAAACATCTCAATTTCTGTTCAAGAAACTTCAAATTTTTATGTGACAAATCTAAAGCTTCCTAATCAAGAGTTGCACTATCTCGTTACTTTCAAATTGTAACTGTTGGAAATACTTCACATGTGAGACAAGATTTCACATCAATAAAAAAGTAGGTTGTGGACTTCACATATACTTGGTGGGCTAATCCTCCTACAACCATATGGTTTTGGGAGACAATGAACCTCACTGAGTGTATGTGTAAGTCAACGCTCTTAACCCGTGGGTTTGTGGGCCCTAACTCACGGGTGTCCCGTGACCCCACGAGTGGGCCACGGTGAGATTATGTGACGAATTGTCACACTCACGGCCTAATAGTAACATTTACTAAGAGTTTTTTTTTTATTTTTTTTTTATTAAAGGATACCACATTGCAAACTCAACGAGATATAAAAAAAATAATGCGTATCAAGTATATATATTAGGGGTGTTCAAAACTACCCGACCCGCCCGATCCGACCCGTCGACCCGCCGACCCGCCTCATAAATGGCGGGTCAAAAACTTAAAAAAATTTAAGGTTCCGGGTCGGGTACCTGACCCGCCTTAACCGGGTCGGGTCATGGGCCGATAATTTATTGACCCGGGTACCCGTTTGACCCGGATAGCTTATAATATATATTTTTTTCTTTTAATTTTTTTTATGAGTGTTTAGAAATTGTCTTCCTTGAATGGATGTTGGCAATTGCAAAATTTAGTTACGTGTAATTCCACTAGTTTTCCGCATTTTTTTGTTTGTGGGTATTTCTGCATTTGATTGAGCAATTTTATACTTGATTAAACTGTAAACTTTCCGTCTGAATGGATGTTGGCATATTTACTAGTTATGTCTTATGCTTCTGTTCATTTATTTAGCATGCTTCTTCAGTTCTTCTGCATTCTCAAATTTTTACCATTTTAAAATGGCTTTGAACATCAATAATATTGTGTTTACACTTAAATTTTAATGCATTTAGTTTACTCGATCTTGCTAGTGTAACATATAATAAAACTCGCGTTTGTCTACCTTCAATTGCCTAATATCTACTCGGAATTCGATCTTAAAAATAATAATTAAATTTGAAAAATCACCAAAAATAATAACCGGGTACCCGGTGTCCCGACCCGTTTTATCCGGGTACCCGCTAACCGGGTACCCGCATTAAATGGGTCGGGACACGGGCCGCAAAAATTGGTACCCGGCTAACCGGGTACCCGGCTTTCCGGGTACCCGTTTAGCCGGGTACCCGGTTATGAACACCCCTAATATATATACTATATTTCTTTGAATTGGCAATATTAATAACTATTTGCTATTATATGCTTATATGATGTTTAATTTAGAAATAAACTTAGACATTAATAACAAAATTAACTTCTTGATTGATGTCAAGTAGATCTGGGAAAACGGTCAACCGGTCAGAGTTTGGGTCGGATCAGTTTTAGATCGGGTTAGATTCAAGTCTTATAGCAATTAATACAACATTTCTTACAGTCAGGCTATTAGACTTCTTGATAACACGTATAGGTTTCTCTTGAAACCTTTTAGGTTGGCGGAATGTTCTCTATAACGACTTTTTTATAATTATCCATATAGAAGAAGATAGTACAAGAAATCATAGTTAGAGAGATATTTAGGGCAACATCAACACCATCAATCAGGAATAAAACAGAAATGGATGAGGGATTAACCTCATACACCACCTCAAACTCAGTACCACATTCACCATATATAACCAGCAGCTGCAAAATGCAAAACAACACACCAAAGCCATAACAAGGCTCCAAACATGAGATCTACTCACCTCTATTCCCATGTGTAAACCCTAATCGAACAAACTAATTCACTATCGTCTCAACAACAAAGTACTAAAAAGCATGCATAAGACTCTCTTTGATAAAGTTTGATTCACTAATCCTGTAATAGTGTTCTGCAATGGTGTTGTCCCATAGGTAAGATGCTACATAGTACCTAAAACACAAAAGACAATGATTCTACAAATCCATATGTCCAAATGTAGCCAACTAATCTTCTTACCATACAAGTGGTTATGAGCTTCAATGCTAATGTCACAAGCGTGTTTAAACTCCAACATCCAATGCACGTCATTCTCAAGGTAGGCGTCCTTACACATATAAGAAGATTCCCAAAGGACAATTCCAATCCTCTACTCTCACCTATATGACCATACCTTTCCAAAAGCGTCATCTTCATGTGACAAAAAGTACTAACAACATAATCAAGCAGCATAACACCCTGAAAGACATGTAGCAAGTTCACCTTGACGCTCCTAAGTATCAAGTCCAAATCCTTAATTAAAGACACTCACTTTCCCATTGCTAAATCACCCTTTAGCCCCAAATCATCTAAGGTCCCAAGCGAATCAAGTTCTTCCCGAATGCAGGAACATCCGAACAAGCATACCTATAGTCAAAATAATCCTTCTCCCATCAATTGTTCGAAGTTTTGGGTCGGGTCAATTTCAGATCGGGTTGGTTTCAGGTTGTATCAATTCGAGTTCGGGCGAGTTCAGATTGACCCAACTTGTTGCCATTTTATTTTTTTTCAGTTAACTAACTTTTGAAAATTGTAGGATTTCTTATTTTATCATCTAATTTGAAAATAAATTTCTTTTAAAAGATTATACTATATATCGTTTAGCAAAATAGCAATAAAATAGCAACACAATTTTTAGACGATCAAATAGCATACTTTAAACGCCATATCGAAACTCTAGACATGTAGATCGACTCAATCTCAAAACGAAGTGATAGAAGTAAGTTGAGCAACACCTGTTTTTCAACACATGTTAGAATCTTCTTGACAAAAGGCATAACAACATCAAACAAGAAAGAAGCATGCTTAACCAAGACAGAAACAAGCCTTTAGTACCCGTAGCACAAAGACTACACAAGTCTTTTCTCAAGTGGTACCCAAAACAGTTCCACACTCTATTTATGCATAAAGTCATAGCAAGCCACTGCGTCCGCGCACTATACTCTACAACATGTCATAAATGGGATGTTCAAGTGTGTCTACCAACCTTGGTACACCCATAAGATTCAATGCATAACCTACCATACTTATAGCAATTAACACAACACTCCTTACAGCCAGGCTATTAGACTTCTTGATAACACATATAGGTTTCTCTTGAAACGTTTTAGGTTGGCAGAATGTTCCCTGTAGCAACTCCTTTAAAATTATCAGTATAGAAAAAGATAGTACAAGAAATCACAGTTAGAGAGATATCTAGGGCAACATCAACATCATCAATCAAGACTAAAACAAAAATCTAACCAAATCTATATTATTGGTAAATGCATATATCTCATTAATTATTATTATTATTGGTAATGCATATATCTCATTAATTATTATTGGTAATGCATGCATACATCCATTTAGATAAAGAAAATATAACCAAATCTATAGGCTATTTTCATCAATGCGTAGATGTGTACAAGTTATGTAAACTTGTACGAAGCTTATAAAAGATCTTTATTATTTCTGTGTAACTGTATATGAGTGACACTAAGCTGAACATGTTGATGCGTGCTGGCTTTTAGCAGGGGAGGTTCTAAGCATGTTTAGCATGTTCCACCGCATAGGGTTCTAAAAAATTTGGAGGCCTCAATATTACATTACGTAATATATATTTAGTGTCTAAAAATACAAAATTTATAAAAACATGTTATCATTTTCAAAATTGCACAGGGTCTTTAAAAAAATAGCTAGAAAGGGTCAAAGATGACATGATGACTCAGTTACTTACGGGTTATAACTCTTTAAAAGAAAATATAGTTAAAAGTTAGAACCTTAAAAATGCAAATCAAAGTAGAAATCTTTTAAAGCGGAAAAGAGAACGTTCATATCCTTAGAATCAATATTTTCTAATTTTATGTCTTCTTCATCTTCGTCATGTAGGTTCTCATGCAGAAATTGATAATTATCTCAAATATCATTTAAAAATCCCATTAGATTGTTTTAATATTTTAAAATGAAAAAAATAAAAGTGCATAAAATTTCCATTATTCTGGGCAATTGCAAAGGATATTCTTGCAATTCTGACTTATACTGTTACGTCAAAGTCCCTTTTAGTGGAGATAGGAGAGTGGTTGGTAATAAGATAGCTCGCCTTGCTCCTTATATAGTACTAACATGTGTTTACAAGAAGTTTGAGATCTAGCTAGCTGATTGAATAACACAAAGACGAAAGAACGATGATGATCAAGGCAATGATGATTCATGGATACTGATTGATACATTTTCATCATCAGGAGGAGAGGTAGCAACGACGTCAAACAATAAAAAATTGACCAATAATCTATCTTTCTTATTGCTTTGTCATTTATTATTAATTGCCAACAACCATTAACTACAGTTAAAAGGTATGACAAGGATTATGTAGGTTTTAATTTATCAAGATACATAGGCAGGTTGATATTCCTTCGGGATATTAGAGGTGAGATCAATCATTGGTTGTGGGTTGTTACAAGTTGGAATCACTCTAACAATCAATGTATCTTAAATGTGTGTTGTTTCAATTTAATAAAATGGTTGAGATTAGAACGTGTGGTTGATATGCAATCTACAAGATTCAACGACGTAGCTAGCTTTAAAATGTAACAATATCACATTGAGAGATAAGGTTATCTCTTCAACTTAGTAATAAATTCTAATAATCAACTAGGGCTGAACATGATATTTTTGGGGCCTTGGGTTGAGGGGGATAACATAAAAAAGTGATGCAAGATAGTTTAATAATAACAAAAAGTATGAAAAATTACCTATAATAATATACCCCCTCCGTCCCTATGAGATAGTAGCAAAGAGAAAAATTCTGAGAATTAAGAAAGTGGTAATAAATGAAGAAAGAGAATGAATTGTGTGGATGAAATTAAAAGAGAGTTAAAATGTATGGATGACATTAAAAGAAAGTGGTGGACCATAGTTCAAAAATAGAAATGCTGGTGGGACGGACGAAAATAGAAAATGCTGCAAATTCATAGGGACGGAGGGAGTAGCTTTTTTTTATGATTTTTCTACAATAATTTCACCTATTAAATAATCATGAATAATCCTAATTTTAAGGGCTATTTGCTTAGGGTAAACACGAGTAACTTTTGTGGAAACCATTCGAACTAATTTATTGATTCATTTAGTCAAATCTAATCTTTTGAGACTAAGACTTTGGAATTGTTTTATTATGTTCAAAAATAAATTTAAATTGTTGAAATCATATATTCTTGACTAGTTATACACATAATAATCTATTATTTCCCATTGTGTGTATATATTTAAGGGGTAAAAAAAAAGACAAACTAGTGAAATAAAAGTAATAAGTGGAGGTGCAAATGAAGTGATCGAAATACTTGTGAAAGATCTATGTAAACTAAAAAAAAAAGATGAATAAAAAAGAATAATGATTTTCCTCATTTGGAGGAAAGTGTTCCCCCACCCTATGAGGGAAATCATTGTTGTTTTATCCATTTTAATTACCTTTTAACTAATTCTTCTACCTCTCTAACAATCAAATTCCTTTAAACTTCTAATTAATTAACTTTATTTTTCTACTTTGACTTTTATTTACCTCTTAAATATTTACACTCAATAATCCAAGCGAGCCTTTAGAGGTATTGTGTCCCATATTGTTTTATATTTCAAGGTAACATATTCTTAACTCAGTGTATAACAAGCATTATAATTTACAAATAAAATCTCTAGGCTTTATTCATTCACAAATTCTTACTGTAGACGGTCTTTGTCATAGACCACTCGTCTTAGATCAGCCTAATTATAAAATTAGTTTCTAATTTCCAAAATTTTAAATAAAAAAAATAAAAACTGCATTTAAATTAACATTGGACTGGGCTGTTTTAAAGAGCCGTCTTTGCCATAAACAGTCTCTCAGGAGACCTTCTTTTATTCATTAGGAAAAGAAAAGAAAACCATAATACATGAGAGAGTACTCTTTTACAATAAAAAAAAAATTACAAAAAAAAAAGGGAAAATAAATGCACACAAACAACCTTATTACTCATTAGAAGGATGATAATCACATAGTAATGTGAGAAGAAAGTATGGAAGCAAGTTTGTCCGTAAAGGCTTGGTTAAAGTGAGTGTAAGCATCAGTTTGGTCCTTGTAAATAACATCCGTACAACGAGCCAAATTGAGAACACGAGTAAGTATAGGCTTTGGAATGACGTAGGGTTGGAGCATTGCTTCATTTATATGTTTCCATGCATTCTCTATTTCCATTTTTAGCTTCTCATTTGCTTCCTCCTTTGACATTCCATGCTTTTCCATCAAGCATTGCATTGCCGAGGCCACATGATTCCGCTTTTGCTCAAACTGCGTGCTCACATTAACAAATTATTTATATTTTACTCCACTTATTTGTTGAGATAATACTCCCTCCGTTTCAGTTGACTCGTCCTATTTGATTTTTCACGGATTTTAAAGGTTGAGTGGGGTCCATTAAAAAAGTGGTAGTTGGGTATTTTAATTGATTAAATTAATTGTAAAGGTGGTATTGGAGTATTGGGAATTGGAAAAGTGGGGGTATTTAGGTAAGATAAGGTTAGCCAAAAAAGAAAATGGGACAAATAGTATGAAAATGCCAAATAAGGAAATGGGACAAGTAAACTGAAACGGAGGGAGTACTTGTTAAAATTAAGTTAGTAGTTCTCTAGTAATTTAACGTTTTATGCTTATTTTCATTAACTGAAACACTCCCTCTGTTTCGTAATAAAATTTTTACAAGAAATGTTCACGGAAAGTAAGAAAAATCATCATTATTATCATCATCATACCCAGTATATCCCGCTAATAGACAAAATATGATTAAGGGGAAGATAGACGACAACTCATACACATATAGGAGAGTGTGCTCAGAGAGTACCCCGGCTCTAAAGGGTCTTAGAAAGTACGAAAAATAAAAAGATATATTTTTTTGTTCAATAATAAATTTGATGTAAGAAAAATGAGAACCATAACTAATAATATAAAAAATAATATAAGATAGTTAGTGGAAAAAATATGGGAACCACAACAAACTATAAAAAATGATTTGATTAAGTTAGTGAAAAACATATATAAACCGTCAAGAATAAAAGAATGTTAAAATAAAGGTAGTGGAAAATATGTATAGTCCATAATTAAGCATTATTTAAATATATATTAAAATGATAAGAACAAGGTTAATTTTGTCCGATGTATGTGATAAAAATAGAAAGATTCTTTATATAAACAAATAAAACATCTCAAAATAGAAATAAATAGGAATTTCTTTAAAGAACGAACAGAGTAATATTATATTAAAAAAAATCCAGTAAACAATACCTCGTGACTACCCATGTCATTCATGAGTCTATGAATGACAGCTGAAGCTTCTATAATTTTAGGCATTGGTTCTTGACATGCCCATTCAAACACTTCTTTGCTTGCAATATCACCCATGCCAAGAAAGGAGGCAACTGCGCCATGTTGATAGGGTGAGGTTATTATGGCATTCTTCATGTACTCCTCGTATGTGGGAACATATTTTTGGTCACACCATTTTGCTTCTTGCAGATATGCTTGGCATATTTTTTTAACCTGTATATTATATTGGACGAAATAAAAAATTATCAAAATAAATTAATAACTAGTTGTTAATTTCATTTTTTTAGGAAAAATTACCTAGAATAATCATATCTATTCGTAATATTTCTACAATAACGTCGCCTATTGATTAACCATAAATAGTTTCAATTTTAAGGGGTATTTTGCTTGAGTAAATCTGGTGACTGGATGACTTGCTATAGTAAGTTTTATTTTTTTAAGAAAGGATAAGTTAAAATAAAATGTCAAAAACTATGTTAAAAAATGTACAAAACAATTTAGAATTTTTTATGTAAAATTTTAAAATATTATCTAATTTTGAATTAATTTTAAGTTTATTTTTTTTGATTATAGCAGGTCATCGGGTTACCCAAGTTTACTCTAGGCAAATACCCCTTAAAGTTGAAATTATTTATTGATTGCTAATCAATAGGCGAGATTATTGTAAGAAAAACCATTAATAAGTTGAATTATTCTAGATAACTTTCCTTACATTTATTTCAATTTAGTTTTTTACACAATTTTAAAAGTAATTTTAAGGTAACTTAAAAAAAAATTTAAAAGCTTATAACATATGTGATATAAAGAAACTTATATATTAAAATAGATCAGATTAGTTTTTTTATGAATTAATGGATATATGACACAATAATAATTATAATGTATAGATAGAGGTTCGTCTATGTTATTTCGTCAAGCATACATTTAAAACCAAAATCAACCCTATATAAAAAGGACTTATTTCGTTTATATTGCTCAGGGCTTATAAAATGTCAGAAAAGGCACTGGACTGATCGTAATGTAATGGTATATCATATACTTACCTGTTCTCTTGTATAGTTGACAAAAGATGATCTTCCATGTTTGGATAGATCTTCTTCAGCTTCCTCACAAGCTTCGACCATTGCATAATAAGTCCATTTTACATGTTCTGGCAGTTCATCTGCTCTGCTTTTGTCCCATGGCCTGAATTTTAATCCATCCAAAATTGTTGGATGAGTTGTCCCACATCAACAAATTGAAAATGGTGTGCACACTTTATAAGCTATTGGAGACCTTCTTCCCATTGCCATATGGTTTTGGGATAACATATATCTCCTTAGCTTATAAAGTGTGTGCACCTCGTGTTCCTATTTATTGTGCTGGCATTCACAATAAGTCCAGCCTACTTTAACAAAAATCTTATTTGTTGTAGAATACATATTTTTCATAATTCAATCATGTTGATCATGAGGTCCCTCATTTTATTTTCTAATTATCTTTGTAATACAAATTATTACAAAGCGACCCTAAATGAAAATTTCAAATTTATACTAGTAATTATTCATTAAAATATTTAACAATAAAATCATTACAATTGTTTATCTCACAGATTTTAATCTACTTATAATAAATATACTTCAACTTATTATAACAAGATCTATAAACCTAAAGCGATAATTGGTCGTAGTGGAAAAAAAAGTTAAGTGAAAATTAAAATCATATTCTTTTCCTCTGAAAAGTTATACTTATTTCATCAGTTGGCACAAGACTCGATTTTCTAAGGAATCTCTATTTCAGGACCAAGAAAATAATAAATAATGACCTTTAATTTATCAAAGTTTAGATTAAAAATATCTTTCAAACCTTTGGAACATTTCAGTGAGGAGCTCAAGTTCATCAATAGTCCCATATGCATCATATGTATCATCCAATAACACAGTTGCCTTGAAAATTTTTCTATATATTTTCCTTGCAAAAGCGAATTCTGGTTCAAAGTAGTGACCTAAAATCCAAAAATATGCTTCTGTTGGTCTGTCTCTACTGAATGACACATTCAAATGTAGTCCTTTCCACCACCTACATATATCAAATATTAATACTAATAGTTTAAATCTTGTATATCTTGTATATTTTGAAATCGTATATAATATGCATTAAGAGAATATAGAAGTATAATATATCTCAGGCTTCAAGCATAGACTTAGTTCTGATTGAGATGACTCATTAACATAACAAAAATCACGTGGTTAAAATCAACATGTAAGTTGTTCAACATATATATAGGACCCTGACCTTAAAATATGGTCTAAAAGCAATTCTCAATCCTAGACCCTAGGTGTGTGATAGATTATACTTCCTCCTAATTTATTTTAAATGTCTTAATTGGTTTTTCACCACTATTTATCAAACATTCTTTTTATTAGTTTTATTTTTAATCTATAAGTTAAACATAGAAAAGTGATATCTTATTTGATTCGTGTTATTGTAAATTTTATTAATATCAACTTTTTATAATTTTTACTCAAGCACAATTAGATATATTTAGTAAATATACCAAAAACAAATTAAACATTTAAAGTGAATAGGAGGGAGTATAATATAATATCATGGGTTTCAACTATTAAACATTTGACTATATAGGTTAATAAAATAATGATGATAATAATAATAATAATAATAATAATAATAATAATAATAATAATAATAATAATAATAATAATAATAATAATAATAATAATAATAATAATAACAATAATAATAATAATAATAATAATAATAACAATAATAATAAGGAAAATTTACCAAGAATAATCCCAACTTTCACCCGTTGGCCAGAAATAATCCCAATTCCCAACTATTGATTATTTTTTAATAATCCCAACTATTGATGAAGTTTGCTGAAAACAGTCCCACTCAATTTTCAACCGGCTGTAGCAGGTTTTGTTGAGTAATTTTTTTTACCTTTTTTTAACTTTCCTTCATTAAATTAGGTAAAACTTCATCAATAGTTGGGATTATTAAAAAAAGGTAAAAAAATACTCAAAAAACCTGCTACAACCGATTGAAAATAGAGCGGGACTGTTTTCAGCAAACTTCATCAATAGTTGGGATTATTAAAAAATAAGCAATAGTTGGGATTTTTGGCCAACAGGTGATAGTTGGGATTATTCTTGGCAAGTTCTCCTAATAATAATAATAATAATAATAATAATAATAATAATAATAATAATAATAATAATAATAATAATAAAGTTGGTCATCCTTGTCTTTATTTTGTATCTTCTCTTTGTTTGGAGCAATAAAAAAGTGTTCATTGTCAAAAAAATAATAATAAAATAACTAATAGCTACATATTATGATGAAGATGGGTTACCTTTTTAGATCTTTGAGCTCCTTTTGATGCATAGCTTGAAGCAAATTGAAATCTAATATTGCTAATTTAAGTAAAGATTTATTATGATTTGGATCCATTTGATAAATTGGAATGTAATGCCTAGACTCCACTCTTGGCAAACCCTTGTGGAGTGGTTGGTGTAGGGCATGAACAACTTTATCATGAAGTGGAGAGGTTAGGTTATTAACCAAATCATTGAGATTAGTTGTTGTAAATGCAAGGGCTTCATCAAGTATTTTGTCATTATGAGTTCCAACATGGGAAGCCTCATACAAGCTTAGTAACCCTTCAACATCCTCATTTAAGGACTTCTTGAAACTTCCATTTTCATCTTTGAACTTGTTGAACACATCTGTATCATAATTTGTCACATATTGTCAGTAATACTACCTCCTATTCATAGAGAATTATATTAGAATATAATCAAATGAGATCTTGTTTGATTCGTCTCAATGCAAAGATTATTAATATTCACTTTTTATAATATTTTGTTTTGTATAATAAGAGATATTAAGCATTGAATAAGTGCATTAGATAGTGTGAAAAAAAAAAACAAATGCCCCATTCTATATGAATAGGAAGGAGTAATTTTTAGTGATATTATTCCATTCAGCACCACTATGATCAATTATAAATATTTCAAGACGGAGATAATACATTAATATATAGCTATAATATTCTATTGTCGTTAACATCTTTAATTAATTTTCTCATTTTGACTGGACATATTTGTTAATTTTTCATTTCTATCTTTAATATCTTTAATTGTGTATAATCAAAGTTTATAATAATTTAATATTAATGATCTTTATATTCAGATGATTTAAACAAGATCTTATGTGATTGACTATAAATACAACTTAAACATATTGATAAATAGTATGTCAAAAATTAAATAAGACACTTATATATTGAATAGGAGGTATTATTATTTATCAGTCTTGTTGTTACTTTTTGATCAAGATATACTCACGCAACATCTAATCTTATCATGACAACCTCTCAACTTTAAACATTTGAAGTCATAAAATTTTTACCTTTTAAAAACAATAATTGAGACCTTTTGTAAAACCATCGGTCATCATGCTATAAAGTACTTTCGCTAATACATGGATTGTTCAGCTATAAATTATTCGCTAGTATATAATTCCGTCGTCTCCCTCTATTCGTATTATTTGTCATTTTTGTGGTTTGTTTTATTTAATTTGATTTATTTATATTTTGGATTATGATCTGTCACTTTCTTTTAATTTTGTCTATACATATTATTTCTCATTTAATTTGATATAAGCAGTGCCGACTTTAGATATTTTGGTACCCTGAGCGAAATAACACATTCAGATCCTTTTTCTTTGCAATTTATAACATATATGGATCTTTTACAACCATTAATTTTACTTTTTAACATGGGACCCTGGACGATAATCCCTTTTGCCCACCCTTACGGGATATAAATTTTAAGTGAAAGGGAGAATGTAACTTATACCGCAAGACACATGGAAACCATGCTGCCGTAGTATGCGAAAAAGCGTGGAAACATGGTGAAGATCAAAATTGGCACATTGGTTCTGAAAAGTGTCATAAAATTGATGAAGAGCGTCCTCAATTTCCTGCTCAAAGTGATACGCCACCCCAAGACGTTCAATAGCGTCAATAAAATTGAGCTGCTTAAGTGGATCACCCTTTGTTTCTAGAAGCTCCTTCTTCACTTCCTCTCTTAGCTTATTCGCCTCTTCTTTCTTTGTCAAATGCACTTCCTAAAAATATATATCCATTTTCGAAAATCAAAAACAATAGTTATTATAAGAATATGCTAAATATAATTGATTATATCTTATACCTAAACCGTTCAAAAAATACGACAATAAATAAGGATGTAAAAACTACTCTCTTCGTAATCTCTAATTAATGTTCTTTTCGTTTAGAAGAATTCACTTTAAGATAAAACACTACAATAAAATTTTTTTTTTTTACGACATAGTATGATTTAGTGATATTAAAAAATATCACTGTGATTTATATTTTTAGAATAATTATTGTTGGTTTTCATATTAAGCTTCACTGTAAATAAGTAATTATGTGATATTTTATTTGGCTTTTATTGACATACGTAAAATGTCACTATAGTTAATTTATAGTAGTATTTATGAGAAATATCACTAAATTATTTGGCTTTTATTTGGATTAATCCTATGTCGTCGGGAAAAACTTTAGTATAATTTTTTATTATACTGCTAAAGTGTCTAATAAATATTACTAATTCCACTGTATACACCATTAGAAATTTATAGTTGTGATTTTTAAATTAAATGTCAATAAATAAATCCCACTAAAAGTATAGTTATACTATGAGAAGTTTGATTATGGTTTTTAAGAGATATATAGAAAATACATTATAATATATCAATGTGATTATTTGAGATCTTGCTAGATTCATCTGAATAAATACTTCATTATCATATCTTTTTTTATAACTTTCTATGATACATAATTAGAGATATTGAGACTTAAAAATTACGTTAAAAACACGGATGGGAGGGAATACCCTTTTTATTACTTCTAACAATCAAAGTTTAATGTGCATATTATTTGACTTTAGAATATCTTAAATAACAAACAACAAATAATTATTAAAAATTAATAATAAGAAAATAATCGTTAAAATTAATTAAAAAAATTCCACTTAATTAACTATATCTTCATAAATAAAGAACTATATTTGAAATAAATAAACTAATGAAGAGTGATTATTATTATTATTATTATTATAGTAAAGTTGGGAGTAAAAAGAAATTAAAAAAAATAGTAACCTGGTCATGATGAGGGTTTGTGAGATGAAGAAAGTGATCACCCCAATGGCATGGGTGAAATTCGGCTACGGGTCGGGTTTTCTTGTTTTGTGAGATTTCAGCCGACATTTTTGGGCAAAGAAATAAATAAGAAATGCACTAATTTCGAAAATAAGAGTAAAATTTAAGAACTTGAATGATAATAGTTGTAGTAACGTAGCATATATATAGCAAAGGAAAAGAGTTTGCATATTGCTCCTTGCATAATTCATGTTCACACTATCAATAATAAACGCATTTGACAGGTCATATGCCAGACCTGGCTTGAATAAAAAAAAATCAAGATTAATGCTATATATGCACATGTTTAATTGTCGGATTGATTTTAGGTTATGTGACTCGGGTCGATTAGCATGGGCGGTTCTTTAGGCATCCGAGGTAGCCGACCGCTTAGGGCCCCTCGAAATAAGGGGCCCTCATATATTAAATGGTGCTATTCAGTCCTGGTTACGAGCAATACTTTAAGTGATTTGTTTGTAAACCTTTTTTATATTTAAAGTATAATAATGTTACAATACATTTTGTCCTGAATTATTTTTCTTGGAGTGGAAAATTTTGAATCTTTTGATATAATAAAGGGCCCTATTTTTAAAAAATTCACAAAAACAAATAGGTCCTCTAAAATTTCTCCGCCCCTGTCGATTAGAAATCAGGTTCCGTGTTTATATTTTTTTCGCATAATTGTAAATCGTTTTTAAAGTCGGGTCAAATCCGGATCAATTACAAGGTCGAATTAATTATGAGTATCGCGATCTGTTTTAAACCCCTATATGTAAATCTTATACACTGTTCTTTTGGAAATAAGGCAATTTGTTACGAATGGTTTAAAACAAATAGGTTACATCTATATAAGAAAAAAGACAGTATTTATGATTCTTAAGAACAAGAGTAGGAGAGACTATAGAAGCAAATAATAAAGAGACAAAAGATACGACATGACATTTGCATTGGAAAAAACTTTTTATGAATGATAGTTTATTCATGAGTCGTAAGTATATCTAACTTTTTCTGTTTGATTATATTTGTTATTAATTGTGATTTTTGTTCACTGAACATATCACTATTAGTTGGAGACATCTTATCTGTGGGTACGTCTTTCTAAGGTCTTGACCAAGAATAAGGATAGTTGGAGGCGTCTTATCCATATCTTAGTCTACTGATCGCTCCTACCTGTGGGTTATCTTGTTTATTTTTTGCCTTTTATAGATCATTATTTTACTCGTTTTTACCTATTTATCTTGATATGTTTATATATTTTTATTTTTTAATTGAGTGATAAAGGGTTAAGCTGTGGTTTCACTTTCACTCGATCCTTTTCTTTGCATGATCTTCTTTATTCCGAGGATGTTTTTTAGTTGATGGACTTTTTAGCCGTAAATATGGTTTGTCCCTTTCCTACCTCTCTCAGACCCTGATTAATGTTTGTTATGAGTTAAAAACATTTGGAAGGATATTTTCAGTTAACATTCGTTACTCTATGTCTCTATCTAGATTCCCTCCAATCTTTACATATATCCAACACCTCAATTTACCATAAAATTTTTCATAAAAACAAATAACAGAAAATTATATTAGATGTGCATTTTCATTATTGAAAAAGAATTTCTATGAAAATAATCCAGCAAAAATATTTCTATCAAGGTAAAAGCAACTTAATTAAACAGTGACTTGGAAACCAAATTTGACCAAACCCTTGAGGAAAGCGTGCATGCTTATAATGGAGTTTTGCCAAAATAACTAGTTGGACAGTTCTAAGTTATTTCTACAACAAATTTTAAGTGGTTAAACCATGGAATATTAGTGTTTGGTAAATTTATCTAACTGAAAAAAATTATTTTATGAATAAACCATCACTACAACATAATTTGCTTTTAAAGGGATATATTTAGCGACATTTAATTTAAATGTCACTATTACAAATTTCTTATAGTGTATATAGAGGATTTAATGATATTTATTAGAGCATATGAAAAAGTCACACTAAGGGGTCGCTTGGATTGAGAGTAAATATTAAAGGGGTAATAAAAGTTAAAGTAGGAGTTTAAGGTTAGTTAGGTAGATGATTAAATGAATTTGATTATTGGAGAGGTGAAGGATTGAATTAGAAGGTAATGAAAAAATAGAGAAAATAGCAATAAGTTCCCTTATTTTGGGGTATAAATTTACCCTAGGGGAGGTAGAGGAATTCATTACCTCCAAATGAGTGAAATCTAACTCTTTTTCTATTCATCCTTTTTAGTCTACTCCTATTCTACCTGATCTATTATAATTATTTCAATTATTTCATTTGCATATATAATTAACTTTGTTACATTAGTTTGACTTTTTTTACTACCTTAAATATTTACTCTCAATCCAAGCGACTCCTAAAGTTTTTAACGACATAGGATATAGTGACATTTCTCACAAATGCCACAGTAGACTATAGTGACAATTACATTTGCCACTAAAGACCAAATTAAGTGTCGCTAAATCACTTTATGGTGAAACTTAAATTAAAAACCAATAATTGTTACACTAAAATATGAATTAGTGGCGTTTTTTTAATGCCACTAAATTCAACGTCGCAGAAAATAAAATTTGTTGTAATGTGCATGTTCAAAATTATCTGATCAAAATAACTAATTAATTTTTTTATTAAATTAATCATTCAAATCAGCTGATAAACAGATGTTTTTCAAAAAGTTTTGAACTTCGTCCAAAATTTAGCACGGACCATATCTCTAAAATCAACATTAAAAGATCTTATTTACTTTATTAGAAATAATTAGTGCACCTTTTTATATATCATTGGTACAGTTAGAACACGTAATAGCATGAAACATGACATACATTAATTAAATCTGTCTACATTAATTTGTCCACCATAATTGATAAGGCATGTAGCTTCATTTCAGCCGTCACTTTAAACGCTTAATTGGTGAAAGAGTAATAAGCCAAAATATATATCACAAATTCCTGTGAGTAGACGGTTTTTTTGAGAGACCATTTTTAATTGGATCGACCTATAAAAAAAATATAAAGTAAGAGTAAAAATAAGTTTTAATGGGTTGAGCCCTAAAAGACGTCTTTTTTAGAAACGGTCTCACTTTTAGTAACTATTTTAGCCGACCACTTGTTGGTAACTACCCATCCTTTGTAGTTATATTCATCACATTTTTTTTGATACCCATTATTAACAATTGTTACTATTCCACCTCATTCTCCTTTATAGTGATCTTATTATTATCATGTTTAATCCCATACCTCTATATATATAAATAAGAAATAGTATTTGATAAGAAAAAGTAAAAAGAGGAAATAAAAGGAAATTCAGAATATCAAAAAGAGCTACTCCTTTTGTACATTAGCTTAGACTTGGCTTTTCCTTTATTATACTCTCTCTGAACCAATTTAGTTATCCTATTTGCTTGGGCACACTTGTCGAGGTAACATTTTGACTCTTAATATTTCTGATTATGCTTAAATAAAAATTATGAAACACTACAACAAATTTAGCTTTTTGCGACATTGAATTTAGGGACATTAAAAAATATGTCACTAATTGATATTTTTAGTGTAATAATTATTGATTTTTATTTTAAGTTCTACCATAAAGTGATTTAGCGACATTTAATTTGGTCTTTAGTAGCATATGTAATTGTCACTATAGTCTATTGTGGCATTTGTGAGAAATGTCACCTAGATCCTATGTCACTAAAAGTTTTAGTGTGACTTTTTAATATGTTGCTAAAGAGTCTAATAAATGTCACAAAATCCTCTATACACGATATAAGAAATTAGAAAAAACGACATTTAAATTAAATGTCACTAAATATATCCCACTAAAAACGAATTATGTTGTAGTGAAAAGTTGATAAGAATAATCCTTGCATTGAGACAAATCAAACAAGATCTCACATGATTATGTTTTAACTTATGGATTAAGAATAAAAAATAAATTAAACGGGATTCATGAATAGTATAAAAACTAAATGAGACAACTAAATTAGTTCGAAGGGAATATTTGTCTACATCCATAATCAATCATACGCTTTTTTACATAATTCTACCATGGTTTCCATTTGTTTATATCATTATATCATTTGTCCATATCAGAATTCATCTTGGCTGTTAGTCTTACGCACCTCATTCTCGTTTAGTTTTTGCATTAATTGTAGATTTGCAATTTACTTGCCTTGTTTGGATAGCATTCTAGATATCTCATAGAAAACAAATGAAGAAGATATAGGTTGAAGATGAGAGGCGACAAGAAGCGCTTTTCCGATTCAGGGTCGATCTTGGGGCAGGTAAGGAGGGCTGTCATCCAGGGCCTAGCATACGAAAGGGGCCTTACTTCGGTGTAATTAATTTGAATTCTACAATAGATATTTTAAGAATAACAAGTGAGAAATGACAAAAATACCAATTAATTTGAAATGACTTTGAACGAATCCAATAAATTCCGTATATTTTAGGGTGACCTGTAATATATATATATCAACGAACAATCAAACAATAAATTAAGAATGACAATACTTAGTTACCTGTATTCGATTAATATCAATGAAAAGGTTTAAAAAAATATCAAATGATACCCATTACCTAATAACCCAAAATCAACAATTAAAATATATACAAGTACTCATTATTAAGGTAATGAATGGTCATTAATTATAAATAAAATTGACAAATTATAGGAAAAAAATTTGCTCTTCTAGGTAAAAATATTTTTTTATTAAAAAATTTGAATATATTAAAAAAAATTTGGTCCTCAAAATAACGAGATTCAAAGTCGTCGCTCATGCTAGTCATGTGGTAGAGTCAGCCTTCTAGAGTATGTAACACATATACCATGCGGACTCAACCATCAACTAGAATTTTGGTTGAGTATTTGAATTAGTTCCTTGATATGGTATTGAATGCCACCATAAAAGAGTTACCAATTCAAATTTGAGTCACCTCTTATTATTTAGAGTGCAATATTCCGAAGAGTATTTTAATTATCTTATATCCTTTTTTTAATATCCATTGATATTATCAATTATTGTTGAATATAGTTTTTAGTATTTTAATTATCTTATATCCTTTTTTTTTTAATTTTTTGGTATTTGTATCTCCCTCAACCCAAGGCCAAAAATTACGGTAGTCTGGTTGATAGCAACTCTTATGATAGACTATTTTCAAAGAGATAGCCCCAAAATAAGAAGTCTACATTCTTATTTTTTCTTTAATTCCTGGTAATTAGACTATTTGGCCATATATTTAATACGTCCGTTGGAGAGACTATTTCTCGGAACAATTTTGTATTTGATAATTACAATTTATTGCCAAGTTGAAGAGATAACCTTATCTCTAAATGTGCAATTGATTACATTTAAAGCTAGTTAGGTTGTTAAATCTACTAGTTTTAATGTGAACCAGATATTCTAATCTCAACCATTTATTAGACTGAAACAACAACACGCATTAAATATTCATTGATTGTTAGAGTGATTGCAACTTTGCAATCATCATCATCATACAATATATTAATTCGAAAACTACTTTAACGTGTGGCAACTTTAGAATCAGTATTGGGAAATTTCTATGATTTGTTAGTGTCACTTTAAATCATTTTTCTTAACTAATATAATTTTCTTATTTACTTAATTATTATCATTTACTCTACAGTGTAAATGTTATTTTCTTTTTTGTTTCTACTTCTATTGTTAATGATTTTTAATTTCAACAACTTTACTAGCTTAATTTTCATTTACTCTATAGTTTTCAATGATGATGTTTAACTTTAATTACATTATTATTATTATTATTATTATTATTATTATTATTATTATTATTATTATTATTATTATTATTATTATTATTATTATTATTATTATTATTAGGATAAATGGAGATTAATAATCCCAACTTTGCGTGATCCGCTCAAAACAATCCCAACTTTCGATTATTTTCTAATATACCTAACTTTGCCACTTTGTTGCTCAGGACATACCCTTTAATATGGTAACCGGTTATAACAGAAAATATGCGAAAGTTGGGATTGTTTTGAGCGGATCACGCAAAGTTGGGATTATTAATCTCCATTTATCCTTCTTATTTCCATGACAAAAAAGTGATTTACTTGTTATAACCGGTTACCATATTAAAGGGTATGTCCTGAGCAACAAAGTGGTAAAGTTAGGTATATTAGAAAATAATCGAAAGTTGAGATTGTTTTGAGCGGATCACGCAAAGTTGGGATTATTAATCTCCATTTATCCTTATTATTATTGTTATCATTATTATTATTATTATTATTATTATTATTATTATTATTATTATGAAAACTTACCGTGAATAATACAACCTATTACTCCCTCCGATTCATTTTAGATGTCTCATTTGAGTTTTCACGGTTATTAAGGGTGGTGTGGGGTCCATTAAAAAGGTGGTAGTTGGATATTTTAATTGATTAAATTAATTGTAAAGGTGGTAGTTGTGTATTAGGAGTAGTAAAAGTGAGAGTATTTAGGTAAAAAAAAAAGATAGACAAAAAAGAAAATTAGACAATTGATATGAATTTGCCAAATAAAGAAATGGGACAACTTAAAAAATTCGGAGGGAGTATTAATTTCTCTTTAATAACACGAACTTTATAATACCAACATTGAAGGGTATTTTTCCTAAATTAATACCAACTTTAGTGTATTAACTAATTTATTAAATTTTTTTGTCATATAATCACCTATAGTTTGATTTTTTAACATATTAAGTGTATTATAGGAAAACGCCCCATAAGTTGGTATTATTCATGATTGATCAAAAATTGGTATTGTAGATAAATAAGTAAAAGGTTGTATTATATATATTCCTGGTAATTTTTCATTATTATTATTATTATTATTATTATTATTATTATTATTATTATTATTATTATTATTATTATTATTATTATTATTATTATTATTATTATAAAATGGCCTTACTTCTGCCACATGTTCATTACTCATTTTCATCATTAAAACATATAATACTTCGGTTTTTAGATATATTTTCAACAACATTGTAGAATGTGATGTCTTCATACAGGGCCGTTCCTGACCATAGGCAAGGTAGGCCTTTGCCTAGGGCCCAGAGTCAGAAAGGGCCCTAAAATTAGAAAATGCTAGTTAATAAAAGTACACATTTAAAAATTTGCAATTTATGAGTAGTTATTTTATCATTTAAGAATTATATGATACGTTTAGAATTTTAAAGCTGATTATAATATATAGGGTACATCTTGTATTTTTCCAAACATCTGTTTAAGTTTAGAATTGACCCTCCATCAGAGGGCCTTCTTCTTACAGTTTGCCTAGGGCCCATACATCATCAGGAACGACACTGTCTTCATATATAACATTAAAAGGTTGTTAACTTACATTATGAATTTAATGTCTACTTTGATCAAGCATGTAATTTTTAATCTATGATTATTAAATGCTTTTTTATATGAATATGAATATTTAATAATTATGCTTAGAAATATTATTAAAATAGTTGAATTACTATATATATATATATATATATGTGGAAATTTAAAAAATCGTGTGCATTGCACAAGCATTACACTAGTTAGTATTAACAGGCAACGGTTGATCTCGCTCAAACTAGCTAGAGGTGTACAAGTCGATTGTCAAGCACCTAGCACTCGAGATGACCACGTTTCGGATTAGGTCGGATGTTGTTCCATAAAATTGAAACTTGATTCGAACCACAGGCACGATTTCGATTCAGGTTCTAGTTTCAAACGAATCATTGCATTTAGATCGCGAGTTAGAACAACAGTTCTACTTTTTGGGTTTAAACTATGGAAAAATTATTTAGAATAATTTAATTTTTTGCTTATTTTCCTATAATAATCATATTTTTTATTAAACATAAATAATCTCAAATATCAAGAGTGTTTATTTAGAATGCACTAAGGTAACCTTTTACCAATACATCTAGTCATTTTCCATAATAAAAAATATCAAAAAGTAAATAGAAAATTAAATTATACAAATATTCAAAAATTTTAAATAATTAAAAAGATTAATCAAGTAAGCTTTTTTTATTTTAACTTTTAATTTCTAATATTTGTGATTTTTAATTTTTTTAATAAAGCAACTAGCATAAATCGGTCACATTTGGGCAACAATATTATTGGGTAAGTCACCCTAAAATTGAAATGATTCAATTTGGTTAATTAAAATTTAGGATTGTTGTAGAAAAATCAATAAAAATTAAGGTTGGATTATTCTAGATAATTTTTCCTTAAACTTAAATATACAAAATAATATAAAATATTAAAATAATACGTGGCATTATTTATACGTTTGTTGAGTATTATCGGAATTAATTGTATGCGAACTATCATCAAAACATTTACTAATTACACATAACAAAAAAATTATAGTTAATAGATGGATGACAAAACAATAAGAAGACGATAATTAATAAAAGGGAAAAAGAAAATTTGAATGTTATATAGTTCTTGTCATGCCTTTTAATTGTAATTCTAGGTCGTTGGTAGTTGAAAGTGTTGCCATCATATATAATTCATAGATCATTATTGCCTTCTTCATCATCGTTCTTTAGAACTTGTGTTCGTCTATTAGCTCGATCTGAATTTTACTTACAAATACATATTTGTACAATATGTGAAGTAAGGCGAGCTATCTTTTCATCAACCACTAACCTACCTCCAAAAAGCATATTTCCTCGCAACTTAAAAGTCAGAATCGCAAGGATGTCTTTTTCAAATTGCAATTCTCAATAATATTGAAAATTATAAGTAATTGTCTTTTCAACATTCTAAAATATTAAAACAATCTAATGCAATTTCAAAATAATGTTTGAGATAATTATTTATACATGTGAAGAGAATAAAGATGAAGAAGCCATACAACTTGAAATAATTGATTCTAAATGTATAACTTTCTCTTTTCTTCTTTAAAGGTTTAACTTTTAAATTATCTTTTTAAGCTTCTAAATTCTAGTTAAATTTTCTTTTAGATTTTTTAAAAGTTAATTGACTCAATAGTTCTCTTTGACCTTTTTGATTTATTATAATTTACATTAATTTTATAATTGAAATATAATTAAAAAATATTTTATTCTTCCTTCACCTTTTTTCTTTTTAATCATCTATTTAAATGGTTGATGAAATCAAGAAAAAACTGTAAAACCCCTAAATTTCAGAATTCTTAAACTAAAATAAAAGTGCAAAGGGAGAAAATTCAAATATCACTAAAAAATCAAAATAAAAACATTAATAATATGGAGTGCTCGAGAGATAATCTATGATGATTAAAAAAATGTGAGTTAGAAATTTAGCATCATCTGCCTTGAAAATAGAGATATTAAATTACTATAAACATGATAAAACAAAAATATACTCTTTCCTATTCATAGAGAATGAGACATTTGTGTTTTCACATATCCAATGCACTTATTCAATGCTTAATATCTCTGACTATACATAACGAAATATTATAAAAAGTGAATATAAATCATTATCTTTGCATTGAGAAGAATCAAATAAGATCTCACTTGACTATGTTCTAATCTATAGATCTAATATAAAATGCATGTTGGATTGAGATATTAAACTATGATAAAATTGCAATTTACAAACGATATTTTAATATTAAGTGACAACAATTATTCTGTATTGATATATTGTGCTCTTTTCTATAAATCTTAGATAAATGTTTACCTATAGTACATGAATCAACCAAACTATACATATATTATTTATTATTTTAACTTATATACTTGCTTTCATTTTGTATTTTTGATTAAGTGATTCGGCATTTCACTCGCCCACATTTATTTTTGACTATTATAACAATATTTTCTGACAATATGTTAGTGATAATTGCTGTACTATATTTAAAGGATTTGAGTCCAACTTTTTTTAAATCCAATAGGCAGCGTCGGCTTTAGGGGTAGGCAAGAGGGGCCATTGAGCCGTCGCTCTATTGAAAATTGTGACTTTAATTTTATAGATCAACAATAAAATAAAGTTATAAGTTTGTAGTAGAAAATCAAATTACATATGACAAGTTCAAACCTTTGCTTATAAAAATACACCAAATGCAATCTTGATCATCGGGAATCATCATATATCGATCATAGTAACAAGAAGATTTTGTTGGATCTTGATATTAATTCTAGGTGAGATGCTCTTTCCTAAAAAATCATTTTTCTTTCTACTACGGTGCTTGGGAATAAACCGGAAATATGTTCAGAGATACAAAGAATTACACTAAATTCTGAGCACACGGAAAATAGAAAGATGTAAGAAAAACTTAAATGGAAGAAAATAAGAAACTTACAAACAATGATTGCAAGTTCTCGATGTAAAATGCTTGAGAAGAAAGAAATCAGAAAATTCATGTGTAGAGAATAACACACAAGCCTTCTATATTTATAGAATAGCTCACACTACTTCACGAAGCAAAGTATCACTTCATGAATCACGAGGTTGATTCACGAAACACAAGATTGAAAATGATTGTCTCTATCCACTACAACATAATATACTTTTAGTGGAATATATTTAGTGACATCTAATTCAAATGTCAATTTTTTAAATTTCTAATGGTATATTAAGTGGATTTGGTGACATTTATTAGACCCTTCAACAGCATATATAGTAAAAAATCATACTAAAATTTTTGTGACATATGATCTAGTGACATTTCTCATAAATGTCACTATAAACTATAGTAACAATTATAACATATGTCAGGTGAAATAAAATGTCAATAAATCACTTTATTAAACTTAAAATTAAAAGTAGTAATGATTATACTAAATATAAGTTATTGAAATTTTTTTTAATTTCACTGAATTCTATGTCGCAAAAAGTTAATTTTATTTTAATCGAATGATCTGCATCATGAGGAGTAAACTGTTGATACACCAACTGATCAGGAGATGATAATAAACAAATTAATACTTCTCCATTCCATAATACTTGCTATTAATGACGACATTTTCTCACACAACATGTCACACTCAGTAGCAAGTATTATGGAACAGATTGGATCATTATCAAACTTTGATTAAAAGTGTCTGCTCGAACCTAATTGGGTTATTATTAGGCTTGGTTACCATAATAATATTCTCATTTTTTCTATGACATTTTGTTATATGTATAGGTGAGTCGATTCAATGGGCTTCAAAGTCGAACTAAAAGATCTAATGACTATTTTTAACGATCAAGGTGATTCAAGTTTAAAAGAATTTGACCTGCCCAAATCGGCTTGGCCCATTAATATTTTATTCGGCCCGATCCGCCCATTAAAAGTAGTTGCCACAAACTACATTCACAAAGTAACCACTTTTTGACCTTTGGAGCTTTATAAAAAATAATTAAAAGATTACCAATGATTGTGTGTAAGGTATCAAATCAAATTGATATTATCTATTAGATTCAACCCAAAAAAACTCATAATCAATCCAAAAAAACCTAGAAATTAGTACAAATTCAGAGATCTAAAATGGGATAATTTCTGGATAATTGGTTTGGATTTATTTTGATTTCTGAAATTCGTTTCGATTTTTGAGTAATTGAAGAAGAGTTAGATTAGGGTGATTGACATTGGTTTAATTAGAAGCTATTGTTTGAACTGGGGTTTCTTACCACCATAAAATCAACAAAATCAAGAACAAAATCAATAATAACCACCACAAAATCAACAAAATCAAAAACAAAATCAATAATAACCGTTACAAAGGTAAAATTATTGTTTGAATTGGGGTTTCTTACCAAAATCTTGGGTTTCTTACCATCAAGTTCTTCAATTGGGGATTTTTAGTGATGTGAACTTGCTTTTTTGGGTTGGAGGTAACCTATTGTTTGCGATAAGTTCTTCAAACCATTGATGAACTAAGAAAGTAACTCAGATAACCTATTGTTCTTCAAACCATTGATGAAGAGTAAGGAAGAAGATGAAGGTAACTTGGTACAATAGATTACTTTACTCATAGAAAATCTAGTACACCTTTAGATGAAAATGCCCCCTTAAGTTAACCTTTTTAGGATAAACAAAAGTTTGAATCTTTAAAAGAAAATGAGGCAAAGTTCGAACCTTTCAAATCAAATTTTCTTATAATGTATGATGTATGATTGTAATTAGGTTGTTCGGTCCACTTCAAGGTCTTACTTTACAATTTCATTAGCATAACCTATGGTAGGTTGACATTTAACATTTTAAAACTCTGATCATAGCTTCAATAAATGAACATGATATACCAAATCGTACAATGACAATAATCGAAAAACTTGTAGTAATAATTAGCATAATTTATCTATGAAACAAAAAAACTATATATGCAATTATGCATACACAAACTTTTTTCTCTACAATTAAATTTGGATATAAGTATGTACAATATTGTGTTAAATGTCACCTACCCTCCATAAAGGTAATAGTAATTTCGTTAATTGATTTATTAAGATTAGACGATGAAGATGGATAATCAATTTGTCTCTCAATAAAAAAACCAGGCTCGTTAGGATGAGGCAATGAGATTGTGCTTCCCAACATTAGAACCACCATTGACATACTTGGTCGTTTTTCAGGTGATTTTTGTACACATAATAGTCCCACTTTTATTACTCGCATTACTTCACTTACATTGCTTGATTCTTCTACCGATGAATCTAGCAACTCCATGGATCTTTCTTCATTATAGAGTTTCCATGTCTGTTTTTTACAAGATTAAAAAAACCATGTTAATTAATATTATTAATAATTAGATAGAAAATTATTAGGCCGTGACAATTCGTCACATAATCTCACTGTGGCCCACTCATGGGGTCACTGGACACCCGTGTGGGGTCAAGAGCGTTGACTTGCATGTACACTCGGTGAGGTTCATTGTTTCCCAAAACCATATGGTTATAGGAGAATTAGCTCACTCCACAACCTACTTTTTTTTATCGATGTGGGATCTTGTCTCACATGTGAAGTATTTCCAACAAAAATATTTCAAAAAAAAGTATTATGATTAAGAGTATATTACTTGTCTAAAAACTTAGATAATTTACAAATAAGACTGTTTAGACTCTTACATGTCCAAGAAGATTAAGGCCATGTGTAGGGTGGCTAAATTCTCTGTTTTTCTTCCCACTCACTATCTCTAGCAGCAACACACCAAAGCTAAAGACATCAGATTTTGTAGAGAAGTGTCCGTCAACTGCATATTCTGGAGCCATATAACCACTGAAAAATAACATATTTCGTATTTAAAATTAAACATATGTGCAATTCTAAACAAAGATATACATTGGACTTAGAAGTTTGAGAATGCTCTTACTATGTGCCAACAATTCTCTTGGTATTTTCTAGATCAGCCTCATTTCCTCCAAAGATTCTTGCCATTCCAAAATCTGAAATCTTGGGGTTGAAATCATTGTCAAGTAAGATATTGCTTGTCTTAAGATCTCTATGTATAATTCTTAGCCTCGAGTCGTGGTGAAGATAAACAAGCCCACGAGCTATTCCATTGATGATATTGAACCTTGTGGGCCAATCTAATTGAGAGCTTTTAGTTCTGTCTGCAAAACAAATTTCATATGATAAAAATCGTACAAATTAGAAATTTCTGAGTTTATAATTAATATCTAGAAAACAAACAATATATAACTATAACGATTAAAATGTAAAGAAATTATGTCATTGTATGAAGATAAGTAAAAAGGTGATCGATAAATACAACTTAAATAATGAACATTTATTCGTTTGTTTTAGTTTGTTTGTCTTATTTTTTTGTGTCTCACCTTTTAAATATGTAATTTGATGTTTGAATTAAAGAAGTATCGACTATTTCACCCTTTATTATTATTTTTAGTCATTAATATGATCAGATAAAGTAAAATATAAGCACCATATAAAGTAATACAAGATTTAGCAAAAATAAGGGAAGAATGCAAACCGAAAAGTACTAAGTCCAAGCTTGTATTAGGCATGTACTCGTATACCAACAATTTCTCTTCCTCATGTATACAGCATCCAAGAAGTCTTACAAGGTTACGATGTTGAAGTTTAACCATGCAGGATGCTTCATTTTTAAATTCTTGTACTCCTTGTTTTGAGTGTTTTGAAAGCCTTTTCACGGCTATTTCTTGCCCATCATTCAATATACCCTATAAATTTGCAACCATATTTCATTTTGTTGTCAATAGATTCACATACTCCCTCCAACTCACTTAAATGTCCGGTTTCTCTGGACCCGCATTTTAAGAGTGTGATACTTGGAGTATTTTAAGTGATTATAATAATTGTAAAAGTGGTAGTTTAGGTATTTTAAGTAATTGAAGTGCACAAATTCTCACTTGAGACCGTCGTCTTTTGTAAAGTCGACTCTCAAAAGCTCAGTCCAATTCTAAATATATATTGTTACAACTCTAGATATATATTTAGGCTGGACTTTTGAGAGTCGTCTTTACTAAAGGCGGTCTCTCAAGAGATCACCTGAAGTAAGTGGGGTATTATGTTCTTTACTTGTGTGAACATAGGGTATTTAGGTAAAAAAATCTATGCCAAAAAAAAGTGGAGAAAGAGAGTGAATTGACCCAAAAAGAAAAGTGGACAAATATAGTGAATCGCAGGGAGTATATTTTTCACGAGCCAGAAATATAAAGGTAAATAACACAAAAAAATAAGGGATATTTCACGTGGTAACCCTGAGGTTTTAGGTTTTCCACGTGGTAACCAAAACTTTTAAAAAATCCACGTGGTAACCCTAAGGTTTACCAAATTGTTCCACCATGACCTTTTTGCACATAAAAACGTTAGCAAACCTTAATTTCGAAGCTATAAGGCTGTTGTATGCCTATTTATGTGACTCACCATTTCAAATGTTATTAGTTTCAACATTTTCCCCCAAAATATTAACCCTAACTCTACCATATTTATTGATTTAGGGGAATAATATGATTTGAATGAAAAACGGTAGAGTTGGGATTTATGTTTTGGTGGAAAATGTTGAAACGGATGACATTGGAAATATTGAGTCACATAAATAGGCGTAAAACAACTTTAAAGTTTTTAAATTAACGTTTGCTAACATTTTAATGTACAAAAAGATCACGGTGGAACAATTTAGTAAACCTCGGGGTTACCATGTGGATTTTTTAAAAGTTTTGGTTACCACGTAGAAAACCCAAAATCTCAAGATTATCACGTGAAATTTCCAAAAAAATAAACAAAAAATATTTAAAAGATGTTGGTGATCATAAATTAACCTTGTAAACGATTCCAAATCCTCCTTTTCCTAGCTCGTTCCTTGATGAAAAATTATCTGTAGCCTTATTCATTTCTAATATATTGAATAAAGGCAATTCTAAATCATTATCTTGAGTGTGTGATGCCGACATATGTGATCTCGATAATTCTTGTTCTGTAAAACACTCATCCCGTTTTCCTACAACAATCGTACATTAGGGATAAGACTATAGTCACCAATGTAATTAATTTACCAAAATAAATATTTATAAAATAATAAATTTAAATTTGAGATAATGACTGGGGTAAAATTAACCGTTTTCCCAAGCATTTCCTCTCGAGGGAGTACGGATATGGACTATTCGTCATCTTCCCTCATTCAAACGGGATATTAGGTTGATGATGATAATAAAATTTGAGATTGTGAGAAATAATTTTAATATATTTATTAATTTGTCAACAAACACTCTTCTAAGTTAGTATTTGTTATTGAGAAAAAACATCCTAGCCTTTCTTTTCTTTCCTTTATTTTCTAAAAACTTTTAGCTTGTTAGTTTAGATGCTACTATAAACTTTATGGTTGATGGTAAGCTCTTACTCTCTTTAATTTTTAATTTTTAATTTTTTTCATTTGTTAGATAAGAATAAAATTTATTCTCTCTATATTATAAAATTATTTTATTTATTTATTGGATTCAATCTACCTATATATTGGTTTTTTAAATCTTTCATTTCAAATATGAAAGGTGCAAAGGAAAAATATATTTAGATTTCGTTTAGTTGTTGTCTAATTTGCATGAAATCTATATACCTTTGTTAAGTTGTTTAGTTGTAGAGTATAAACTCATTTAAAAATTTAAGCTGATGATTGAGATTTTAAGTTATGTTTTATATATTCTAACAATATAATTATATGTCTCAAATATATAATAACATGTAAAAAAATGGCGTAATGATTATCAAATATTTTTTTTGTTCAACCCTTGAAAATAAGAGATTTTATATAAAACATTAAACTCATGAGTAGAAATCAATATTTTGTTACCTTTTCTTTTGAGCCAAACAAAAATGAAAATTGATCCAGTAATAAAGATAAGAATTGGAACGAGAATGATCACTAATTTTCGCGTTGTTGAAGGACTGCCTGCAATTATTAACAAAGAGTCACATCTCACATGTTAACATTTTAATATTTGGACTTAAAATTATCCAAGAAAACTAAAATTTAAAAATTCTACTTTTACTAAAAATCGTACATATTAATTAATATGTAAAAATTTGACTTTTATATCATTTATTCATCTAAATTATTTTCGATTGCTCTACCTATTGATATCAATTCTTGTAACTATATGTATTCGTCTAAACTATTTTCGATTACTTCTCAAACAAAAAAATCATCACAAAATCAGAACAAAATATTTGATATCACGCCAATAAATCATCAAAGTATGAAAAGGTTGCCTCAAATTTACTTTGAGATCAGACAACTATGGCACTTCGCTTAAATTGTCGTTAAAGGGGTTTAGAGACAAATTGGCGACAAAGTGTTTTGCTGTTAGAGTTTTTGTCGCTAAAAAAAATTATGTCGCTAAATTAGTCACTAGCCTAGCGACAAACTCTAATTTTTATTGCCTATTTTGTCACTAGTTTATTTTCAGGTTGTAAAAAAAATAATTGAATATTTGTCAGTATTATTAAATAATAGGAGTAATAGTAATTATTACTAATATTATTTAACAATAATAAGAAATATTCAATTATTTTTTATTAATAATGCTCAAAAACTATACATAATCAACAAAAATAATTAATTGAGATTTTATAATTAAATTAATCATTAATTAAAATATATATATATATATATATATATATATATATATATATATATATATATATATATATATATATATATATATATATATATATATATATATATATATATATATATATATATATATATATATATATATATATATGTTACAAAAATAATTCTTTATATAGTACTCCATAGAAAATAATCAATGTTTGAACAAAACAATTGGACAGAAAAATTAAAAGAAAAACAAATAGCAACATGAACTATATTAAGACAAAACAATCATTAAAATGGACAAAAATGTACATAAAACAAAAGAATTGAACCAAATTCGATGTAAATGTAAAAAAAAAAAGGCATATAAACTAACAATGTATATCAAAATTCTACACCAACATATAAATTAAAATAAAAATATTCCTCTAATATAACGGATCGACGGGTACCAGTTTTAATTTAATAAGTGGCCCTTGACCTGACCCGACTTAGGCGGGTCGGGTATCCAACCCGTAACATATTGTTGTTATTGAAAATTTACCGGTCATTTCTGATGCGGGTCGACGGGTCGAATTTTTTTGAATAACACCCCTGATCTCAAGCACAAAAAAATTGTTGGCTTTATAAAAGTTCACAAATTGGATACTACCATATGGAAAAAACTTAAAAAATGATGAATAAAACGGAATTTAATAAGAACTTAACAGAAAATGCTACGACAATTAAATAGTGCAGAAATTGGATGCTACCATGTGCTACAACTGGCATTGCATGAAAAGTCGATGCTACCATATGGATTTTCCCTTAGTCTTAGTTGGGGAATTAAAAGTTAATAAAGTTTATTTGAAAATAATTAGGGTGGCTTAAAACTTAATTAATAAGATTTGGAGTAGGAAAAAGGTAAAGGTAACCTTGACTTTTTGTAGTTTTCAATCCAAAAATAGTAACGTAGCAACTAGCAAGTAATTTTAAACGAATAAAAAAATAATATTTAAATAGAATGAAACGGAAGAAGAATATCACACAATATCATTTTGATTGATATACGTGAATAGCTGAACATATAATATTAGTAACACAGTTAAAAGAGATAGCAATATTTATACTACAAACAGATGCAGGGTCGACCCTATAGGAGACAAGAGGGTCCTGTGCCCATGGGCGGACCCACCTTGAGACAAGGGGTACAGCTGTACCCCCACTTTGAAAAAAAAAAATCAGAAAAAAAAAATTAAAAAAAAAAAAATTTAAAAAAATTAAGAAAACCCTATTCCCTTACTCCCTTCAATCATATGTACAATTGCATAATTCTCAATCATCAAACCTAAATGTTTGAATGCTAAATCATAATCTTGAATCAACAAGAAATTAGACCAAAATTCAGTGACTGAAATCTTAACTTCTGGAAATCAGTAACCTAAATTTCTCAACCACCAAACTTACTCTAATAAGTAATTTACTCACACATACAGCACACATCAAATCAATCAAATAACAGATAAATCTCAGATCAAGAACTCCTTACTTACAACTTGAAACCAGATCAAAGTGCTTGAAACAAACCAAAATTGAGCAAACCAAATTGATAATTCTGGAATATCAGAATTGAAACCTCCTTATAAATCTGGAATTACAAATAGAAAAATTGAAATAAAAGAAGAATGTTGAAAAAGCTGAAGTCTACAATGGAGGTCGGTTTGAAAGTAAAGAACTCCTCAAGCTTGATTAATGGCGTTAGAGTAGTAACCGAAAACGGAGTAATGAGGAGTGAAAAAGTAAAGAGAAGATAAGGAAGTGGGTGTGGGTCACAATGAATGATGGTAACAATAACATTCTTTTAGAATTTAGATGCTGTAAATTCAGATTTTCCTCGCTCTCCCTTTTAAAACGCGGCTACTATTGCACTCGGTATGTGGCCCAGCTGTGGCCCCTTTGGGTGTAGAAGCTTGGGCGTGTCGTTTCGTTATTGATAATTGTTGCTATACTCAGACTTTCACGCACTGAGCATTTATATGAGCATTTATATGTGGAGCAGAAGGTTTGGGGATCAACTTTTACTGGGCGCAGATATTAATTGAGGGGTTTTTTACTGCGCGCATTTCTCTTTACTTCCTCCTTGAGGGTACGGACATGATTATTGATCGTTTTAAAAGTATGAAGACTCGAACGATGAATTTGTAATTTTGGAGTGTATTAGTGTAAAACTTTAAGTATCGTAAGACTTTTATTGTTATTTTGGATTGTAAGACTTTAACTATTGATTTTATTATGTGTTGTAATTTTTTTAAAATTTATCCGATTACATGAATAATATGACGTTCGTGTTTTGTACCCCCAGTTTGAAATTCCTGGGTCCGCCACTGCCTGTGCCCCGAGTCGTCCTTCAAAAAATTGAAAAAAAAGATAATTTAATATTTAATAATTAAAGACTTATAGTTATAATAATAAGTTTAGTAATTAAGATTTCATAATTAATATTTGTTCCGAATTTCTCTAATCTTAAGGCTGACCCTTACTGATAATCATGGATTGACTAATTCAATTAGGAAAGAATTTCAGCACAATCAAAACAATATTTAATTTTTTTTTGATAATCGGCATTGACTAATTCAATTGTGAATTACTATATTCAACATTTTTATTCTCGTGGGGGAGAAATCAAGAAAACCTGAAGACCGAAATATTAGCCACACTGTCACAGATATTTTATTTGAGAGTAACAAACTATGTATGCAGGCTGGCCAAAGATCCAAATGTTGTATGAACGTTTTAAAGATCAGACATAGTGTCTCATAATTTAGGGGCAAACTAAATATAAATTAAATCTAAAGAATTTGTTGATTTTTTATTTGATTTTAAAAATCTGTAAATCCCAAACATATTTAATTATACTAATATCAAAATTTAATAGAAATGACATTTTAATCTATTCAATTTTACATGCCCTATCAAAATCTATATTCTTACTCTAACTGAGAAATAAAGGAACAAGTGAAATTCCATCTTAATTTTTTATTTGGAAAAGATTATACTTTCTCTAACTAAGAACCATTATATCTTATACTTTCGTTCGTTGTCTGCTTTTTTATTAATTGTTAAGATGGTAATATCTTGTGAAGAGAAGTGTCACTATCTGTGGCAACTAATAAAAACAAGAGAAAATAAAATTCTATCTAATATAGAAAAGTGTGCGTATGACGACCGTTTAAAACACTTCATACGTGAGGAATATCTCACATCGCTAAATAAGTGAGTTGTGGGTTTCAATATAATACTTGGTGGAAAATCCTTCAATTACCATATAATATCAAGTATGTATAAAGGTCTCATTAACTATGTGTTTGTAGGATGGAGCCCACAAGTACTCCGTGGGTTTGGCCACGCGGAAAAAAAAATGCGACAATCCAATCTAAAATTCCTAACAAAATCACGTAATAGCAAACTCAAAGATATAATAACAAACTAATCATCATTAATATGTACTTTCTCTGTTTCATAATACTTGCTACTGAATGTGACATAGTGTATGGAAAAATATTACAATCAGTAACAAGTATTATAGAACGGAGAAAGTATATAGTAAACAACTTACCCAATTGAGAAGCAGCCATCCGTACATAAAGATCTTGGCCATCCTGTTTACTGTAATACCTTGTATCAATCAACTCACCAAACCACAAAAAACAACCACTCCCACCATTACGAATATCAGAATTAGTAAAAGCAGTACACGAACAATTCTTACGACACAATTTCTCACATTCCTTTAAACTCAAACTCTTATTATAATACACTTTTCTTGTATCAGCCAGTTTCAACCCAGAAATCCTCTTAAACCCATCACTATTACACTCCAATTTCACACTTCTTACACACCCATCATTCCAATAAGCTGTTTCCCAAGCATTCGGATCCTTAGCCTTAAACCCATCTAAACACCCACAAACTGGAGAATTATTTATATTACAAATCCCATTTGGCCCACATAAATTATACCTATCACATGAATCTAACTGGGTTGTTAAGTATTGAATCCACCCATTTACTTTATCATTCCATATAAATCTGTCTATATTCCCATTTGTTCTTAATAACATCCTTGTTGAAATTTTCAGATCTGTTAAATTGTACTGGTAATAAACCTCTTTTTCATTGATTATGAAATCAAATGTGTAAAAACTATTCTGTTTCAAATTGGGGGCCCCACTAAATCTCACCCCATTCCAAGGACCTGTTCTGTAAATTGTAAGATTTTGCTTTTTTAAGAACATTTGAGGATACCCAGAATGATCAAACTTGAAATGATAATCCCCTTCTGATGGATCATCATCTGATTTCCATGAAGACATAGATCTGTCCAATCCTGTTTCAATATTCCATCCAAATTTCATTGTGGGCATAAGGGTATTCCCGGGATAATCAAAACTCTGCCATAAGTAATCACCAATAACGAGATTTCCGGTGTCGAGGAGGCGGGCTATTGGGTTTATTGAACCGGTTGGGTTCGGGCCATTAGCCCGCCAAATGAGTGTAGGAGAGGAGGTGTTTTTAGGGTTTTTTGCAGTTAAAAGTAAGGTTCCTTGAGAGGTAATAGTAAGGATTCCTGAAGTATCATTTAAAGGAGTGTTTCGATTAGCTACCCAAATGATGGAATCTGGGACAATGTTATGATACTTAATGGCTAAGTATCTTCTATTACTGAGATTGAAGAATCCCAATTCGAATTGCCCATTTGGGGAAATGATGTTTTGGGTTGAGTCTTTGAGAGGTTGAGTTGGGGTAATGGAATCTCTAGCATTGATTAATAAGGGTATAAGGAAGAAAAATGGGATTAGGATGTTAAGAATGCTAGAAAATTCCATTAAATTTTGGGGGAAAAAACAGGGGAATTCTGTAGGTTGTTCATGTTGCTTGGTTCTTATCCTATTTCTGTACAGGAGAATATTTAATTTATGTGGAAGTTCTATGAATATGTTACCAAATTTGACCGCCAATTTGTTGACCGTTGGCGTAGAAACAAAGTTTGAAACTTGGAAAGGAGAGAGTATGAATGAGTCCATGTCGTAATTTAGGAGTGCTCATGGTCCAAATCCGTACCGGAATTTCAAATATGTTAAGATTGGAGATCGGACCGTTTCTATTCAGTTTCGGTCTAATCTGGATTCCTTTCGGTCCGAGTTTAGACCGGTTAGAGTGAAAATAATTTTAAATACCAAAAATAAATATTAAAAATGGAAGATTTTAAAACAATTTAGCAAATTAATTATTATAAAATTAAAATATTTAAATTAAAAAATTATTTTGTGTTAGAAATTAAATATTTAAAGCTCTTTGAATAAGCATATACATAAAAATTGTGACTAGTATTCTCCTTTAAAGTTACTTTTATATGCACATCCGGTCTGACCCGGATTTTTTCGGGTTTAGACCGGATTGGACCGGAAACCCGAAATGATGAATTAGTAAGACCCAGAGCCTGGACCGGATGCAACAGGTCCTGGCCGGTCTCATTTTGCGCGCACACCCCTAGTTGTATATTCTACTTTGATTGTTGCCATCATTTTGCATAAGTTGTAAAATATGTGAAATTTAATGGAATGAGAAACTGAGTTGTAAAATAAGCGGTTAAAATAGACATAAAATATATAAAAATTGAAAAATGAATGTTAAGATGGATATAAAACGTATGAAGTTTGTAAAAGAGATTAAAGGATGAAGAGTGAAACTATAGCAAAAAAAAATTGAAAATTAAGAAATGCTCGTGCATCTATATAAGAATGCACCTAAATCACTTTAGGTGAAAAATTAGGTTGAAAAGAATAAACAAATAACAAGTAGATGATTAAAATAAGTGAAACAAGTGTATATTAGAAATCAGTGGTTAAAAATAATAGAAAGACGAATAATTCGTAAAATAGATATAAAGAAAAAAATAGTCTCATTCTCAAAAAAAGATGTAAAATCATGAGTGGAACAAAGCCATTAATTATAAGAAAATAGTGAAAATTGAAAAAGACAAAGGAGTAGTCTAGAGTAGAAGAAGAATATGGCTCGTTACAGATACCTGCAGTATTCTACGAGTAGCTGTCACAACGCCCAACTATTTGAATTTATAGATAATTTTTAAATAGAACCGTTTTATGTAAGATAATTTTTATTGGACCAGCTTATGTATATTTAGTATATTAAAGAGATTACTTATAGTTTTTAAAAGATTAATTACATAAATGAGCTAATTATATAGGTGCGACTCACAGTGAGACAGTCTCATACAAAAGGAGATTAAGTTATTTGTGTCTTTTTTTTTAAAAACAAGTCATATGTGTGTTTATGTGTGTTTAAGTATATTATTACTAGTGTTCATTTATTTATATACAACTCTGGTCTTACTAAATTAAACTAATTAAGTTAGGTTTCATTAGATCATTGTCAGTCAGGTTCATAATAATCATCAAATTGCATATTTATGTTTTAATGACATTCTATTTGTTCCTGTCATGATCAAGAGCTTCCTTTTGAATAGTTAGATCGTTGTTTTGAGCTTTATTTGGGTGAAAGTCATCTCTGAATGCAAGTACTGATTTTGGGTATTTTCTACTCCTTTTATTCTCTAATTTCAATCTCCTATTGTTTATTGTTGTTGATGCGGCTGTAAATTGTTGTGAACTAAATTGGGTTCATTTTACCCTCAATTTTATCATCAATAAGAGAATATAAAGGTGGACTCCTCAAGAGGTCCCGTGGTTTTTATCCTTCACATCAAAGGGGGTTTTCACGTATAATTTGTGTATGTTGCTTGCATCATTTTCTGCTTATTATTTATGTTTTGTGACTGAAATGTTTTTGTCCATGTTTCATATTCTTGTTGTGTGATATTTTGAGTTGATTGGTTTGAATATTTGAAGGATTGTCTTGAGTTGGTGATTTACTAGTGTCGTAGTGACCTCTTCCGATACCTACATTAATTATATAAAATTGCTTTAAGACTTGAAGAGACACGAGGAGAATCCCAAGACAACAACCTGGAGAATTGCTCATTCGAGCACTGAGATCAGTAGCCTATGTTCTTCACTAAAGTCACACTTGAATGCATACTTATCGTGCACTCAGGTCACACTTAAATCTCAACACTTATTTTCTCTATAATTTGTTAATAACTACGCTATTTAGTTCATATAGTCTCTCACAATTTGCATTTTAACAATAGAAATAAGGTTTTTTTTTCATCAAGGCTATCACCATACACCACCTTTGTACCCAAGGATTAGTAGCTACGTATGTATGTTAGTTATTCGTCGTATCCTTCGTAATAATAAATTCGTGGGTATACTTGTAAGTTGTAACCAGTAAGGTACCTGGTAAATGGTAAGCTTCCTCCTATTTTCCTAGTACCTTATTGAACCACAACCTAACAATTTGCGTAACCGTTATCCACCCACTCCTCCTTTTTCACGCAATCAATTTAATTTTTTGCGATATTAAACTTAATGGCATTAAAAAAATGTCACTGATTCTTATTTTTAGTGTAATAATTATTGATTTTTATTTTAAGTTTCACTAAAAAGTTATTTAGCGACATTTTATTTGATTTTTAGTGGGATATGTAATTGTCACTTATAGTGACATTTGTGAGAAATGTCACTAGATCCTATGTCGCAAAAAACTTTAGTCTGACTTTTTATTATGCTGCTAAAGGGTCTAATAAATATCACTAAATCCTCTATATATACTATAAAAAATTTAAAATAGCAACATTTAAATTAAATATCGCTGTATATATCCCAATAAAAATAAATTATGTTATAGTGTTAATCCTTTATTTCTTTAAGTCATCATCATTTGCTTAAAGTTGGCATATATCATAAATTTGAAATAAGGCATATATCCCAATAAATGTCATTTGCTTGAGTTATTTCTTGAAGTCATCATCATACCCAATAAAGTTGGCATATATCATAAATTTGAGGTACAAGACAAACAAAATAAGGCATAAGAAATGTGTAGAGAGACCCCAAAAAAGAGCTCTAGTGTTGCAATTTTAAGCGTAAACATTAAGTCTTACACAAATTTTGAATATTGCCAACAAATCTGATTTATACCCAAAGCAATGCCATTGATAACCCAAATCTCTCAAATTTATTTAAAAAAACAAAATTAAAAAAGTTGAGAATGTTGAAAAAATAGAACATATATAATTGATGACAATATCAGCAATTTTATGGACAACGTAACCGTAGACTATATATAGCACATTAAACAATTCACAAAGTGTCTTAAAAAGTAGTCTAAAACCACCAATGTGTGTGCATTGGTGTTTGATAATAGACAGATAAACTGTAACGTAGTGAATGTAACTTGAGTGTACAAGTGTTGTGTGCATTCATGAATTGAAATCCTATGAGGATGATTAAGATGGGTGATTAAGTGTTCTAACTTAATTAAGATGTATGTATTGATGGGTAACTTAAATGTGAGTATTATGATAAATAATGAAGAGTTGAAGAGATTCCTTTCTATGTTAAGTCAAGCAAACTGATCAGGGGTATCTGATGGTCGCTCGATCGGCCACTCGACTGAGCGAAGTTTTTGATGGGTCCAGCAACAAGTCAGAATACTCCATAAGCTTCTGATCCTCCACTCAACCAAGTTGTAGAGTTAGTTTTTTTTACCAACTTTGCCATTGTTTGTAGAGTAAGTGATAGTATTTAATTTCTTAATTTAGAAATCTATGTTTTATCGCTTAGTTTTTAACCAAGTTTGCCATTGTTTGTTAATTATATCAACAACAGCTAGGAAGCATCGGAAGATAGATGCATAATTATTAAGGATTTGACGAGGCACATGCTCCTCTACTTCAAACAAAAAAGTGATGGACCTGTATGCAACTTCCTTTATCTACATTAGTAACATTTTTGCATTTGATGACTTAAATCTATTCAAATATTCTATTCATCTATTTTTCTTTTTTTTATATATATTATTTAAGAAAAAATTACTAGGAATAATACAACTTTTTGCCTATTACCCTACAATAATACTAACTTGTTACTTCCCAAATTCGTGGGCTAGGTCAAAGGGCCCAACAAACACAGTCAACATCCTGACTCAGCCCACCTTTAGGTGAAATTACCAAAATGCCCCTGAAACCGTCAACCAGAACGTTTGTGGCCAATAAATACCCGCATTTTTTGTCATTTATAGTACACCTTTTGTCTCTCTACAATTCCTCTCTCTAGCTTCCATTACTCGTTTCATTAACCGACCACTGACTTGAACGTCGTAAGGGCTTTCCATGAAGCAGCCCCTGGACAAGTAACTCTGTTCGTTTTGTAGGTATTCTACCATTGATCGATCCAGCATCCGGACACTTCAAATAGTCGCGATAACATTCTAAAACAACCTACCGGTCATGGAGACTTGACTCGATTTCTTAGCAGAATCATAACTTTTAATTAATCATGAATAATACCAACTTAGAGGTTATTTCCCGAGAATATCTCTAACATGCTAAAAATCAAACTAAAGGATATTATATATCCAAAAAAATTTGGTAAATTTGTTAATAAACTGAAGTTGGTATTATTATAGGAAAAAAACCCCCCTCTAAGATTGTATTAGGTTAATCAGAATTTGGTATTATTTTAGAAAATTGATGAAAGCTTGTATTATTCACGGTAATTTGTCCTTTACTCAATGCATAACTTTTATAATAATTTTCTAGTTGTACATAATATCTCACAATTTGTATCATCCTAATTTGGAAAATTATGAAAAAAAACTTTCTTATTTTGGAACTTGTTCTATCTTTAAATTTACGGTTTAAAATAAATTAAGAAAGTTATAAACCATCATTAAAAGAAGAAATGGTACAAAATAAGATATTAAGTACGAAAAAAAATAGAAATGAGTAATTAAGTATTAATTATTAATTGATTTCATGATTTGACAATGTACATCATACATGCTCCGTTGCTACTTCGTCATTCTAATTAAACAAAAAAAGATGGGCCTATATGAAATTTCCTTTATCTACATTAGTAACAGTTTTGCACTTGATGACTTGAAATTATTTAAATAGTATATATTACGAAATTTCCCAAGAAATTATTTTGGTTATTAATGGGAAATTTGAGAAAGTAAGTAAAGCTATATTATATGAGAAAATAAAAAGAAACGTCTTGATAAATTAGAAAGATATGTTAAATGAGTGGATGAAATAAAAAGGTAAGTTAAATGTGTAGATGAGAAGTAACTAAAGAGAATAATTCATGACGAAAATCAAAAATAGAATAAATTTAATAGGATTAACTAAATTAAAATACAGTATATTTTCTAGGACAACAAGAGAATTTATTTAGTGTGATGTTAATTCCAAACTAATAACTAAAAATAAGAATAGGGTAAATCGCGAACGGTGTCTCATGCGAAATTCTATCGTGAAAATGACAATTAATATAAAATGAATGTGACAGAGAGTAATTATTAATTGATTTAACATGTTACATCATGCATAGTCCATTGCTCCTTCGTCATTCTAATTAAACAAAAAGTGATGGGCCTATATGAAATTTCCTTCATCAACACATTAGGTGAAAGTTTTGCACTTGATGACTTGAATCTATTCAAATAGGATACTCCCTTTCTACTAATGAACATTGTCTTATTAGCAATTGATGGAAATTTTCAAATCAGTGAGTAAATATGATATTTGTATATGTAATAAAAAAAAGTTCAATATATAAAAGAAAATTAAAGAAATAGTACTATAGATAATAACCAAAACTAAAATATTGTAATTTTATTAGGATTGATTAAAAAATAAAAATTAGACAAATTTTTTAGGATGGTGTATTTATTTAGTGTGGTGATAGTTCCAAGTTCTAAAGTGACATTTTCAACAAAACTCAACAGGTAAAAATTATTTATCATCGATAAAATGAGTCAATATTTGGTGGGAATAAAATTTCTTATCAAGTGTAGGAATTTTAATAATTAAAAAAGTACAAATAAAAATTGAAAGTACAAAGTTCCAAGTAAATAATACTATCTATGAGCAACACTAAAATTAATTTTTTAGGCTTTCGTTTAGTCTTTAACTATTATAAATATAAATCAGAAAAGAAGTTTTTTATCCAAAAATATCTGAAACTCAATTATTCGATTCGATTAATTATGAAAAATATTCAGATCGGATGACCAAAATATTCGATATCCAATGTCAATGAGGATAAGTTGCAAAATTCAAATTAGATATCAGATTTATTCGATATTCGACATTTGAATATAGTCAATTTTTAAAATAATTTTATAATGGTTAATATTGGATATCTAAATCTACTTATAACATGTTGATATCCGAAATAATGACGCATAATTGATATATGATTTATTCGGGTTTTTGGATATCTGAATATGTATTTGATATTTGAATATTCAAATCAGATACCTAATCCGAATTATAGTTTTGAATTGATTATCTTAAAATTCAAATCGAATATCAAATCAAATCATTATACTTAGATAATTTTGCTCTTATTGGGAACTATCTAATGAAGTACAAATTACAACCGGGAATTTGTATAAACCCCTTTGTGTGATGACAATATTGAAATTACAAGATGATACAAAAGCAATAAAACTATGAAGATATTTGTGTAACGACAACCGTTACCCGGGAACTTGATACAAGTTGTAGGCGTGTGCTCACTTTCCTTTTGTGATATTTCCCCCACAAAGGTACTTGGGTTGATATGTGGAAATTCACAACGAGATACAAACAACTTCAATATGCCCTTAGTACTTAGGGTATATAACTTAATAACAATGTGTTTTGGAAATTATAAGTATAGAATGCACAAACAAAAGTCAATTACTCTTTTGTATGCACTAGACAAATGAGAGGAAGCTTAAGATTTCAGGCAAAAGTGTGAGAAACACATGAGCCTAGCACCTCTATTTATACACAAGAGGAGCCTAAGGCATTCATCACCATTTATGATCATATTGATGAGGAAATCATCAATTGTCATTAACTTGGGCATTCATGAGTATAAATGGTCATAATCCTCACAATAATCTCAGAAATAATGAGATTAAAGAGGGTATCTTAAGCATTAAACTCAAGAAAAACGGGAAGAAAAGCAACGGTAAAGTCCAGCCACTGACCGCCGAGTCGGCGGTCTGTCCTCCCCAAGGATCGCCGACTCGGCGATTGCCTTCTGACCAAATATGTGTTTTTCCAGTGAGCAAAAGCCGACTCGGCTTTAGCTCACTCTTAGGGACAGCCGAGTCGGCGATGGCCTTCTGACCAAGTTGACTTGGTTTGT
Organism: Amaranthus palmeri; assembly: GCA_019776075.1. Classification (NCBI taxonomy): domain Eukaryota; kingdom Viridiplantae; phylum Streptophyta; class Magnoliopsida; order Caryophyllales; family Amaranthaceae; genus Amaranthus; species Amaranthus palmeri. The sequence goes on from JAAKBH010000373.1 coordinate 63,396, forward strand.
CCCTTTTCCTCATATTGTCATTACTATAAATGCCTCACGGACTTAGTACACGAGTACGTATTTGTCCCACTATTCTAGTAGCTTTAGATATATATTACGGACTTATAAATTGTCCCACTACCTTAGTAGTACTTGGTGATTATAATATTTATAATATTCAGGATTATTATACACTAAATGTTCAACAGCTCTTGTAATCATTGTCTTTATGAAATACCCGTAATTTTAATTTGGAAAGACACAATACTCTTTTATAAAAAAAAAATAGAGTATTACAAGCATTTACTTACTACGGTTATTGAATAAACACTTTGTACTACAAATGGTTATTGAATAAACACTTTGTACTACAAATAGCTATATGGTTTAGTAATAAGAGTGTTGCTCGGTGAATTTTTATTTATATATGCCCAGTGAACTTTTCCCTATGTAAAACTTATAAATAGTGGAGTAGTAAAAGGTAGAATCTTAAATAGTAAGTTTCCCAAGTTAAATTAATCATGAAAATTATCTTTTGTTGGATTGCCTATGTTCACTATTTTTCGTATCATATTACGTCTCATTGTAAATTGTATCGTAAATTAATGTCTTGTGACAAATTGTATCGTTAATACTTAATAGTAAAATCTTATTGTGGACTGTGCCTTGTGTCAAGTCGTATCGTAAATAACGATTTGTGTCATATTGTGTTATGAATAGTGTTCGTGTCATGTTTGGCTTCAAAAAATAGTCCAACCAAAGAAATTGTATCATATAGTTTCGTGTTGTGTGATGTCTTAAGTGGGTCCCTTACAAACTAGTCTAACCCACATTTATCTCTATCTTAATACTTCATGTGAGGAAAAAATTGGTGGACTTCTAAGAAAGTACGTGAAGTTTCCTATAAGGACAAGTGGGCCCCAACAAAATTCGAATGAAATAGCAATTGCCGGTTTACCCAAACTTTGGCCGACCTTATATAAAATACTCTTATTACTCATTTTACTTAAATTTAAGGAAAATATCAATCGTACACCTAAATTTTACACTGATATGTTTAAGTTTTTCCGATTATTAATAGTACTCTCGTATTATTGTGTGTTTTACACCCGTAACATTTTCTAAGTTTCTCAGTCCAAAACCCTTAAGGTAGTATTTGACAACATAAAATTTATTTGAAAAGAGAGAATTTAAATTTAGTATTTAAATTCAAGAATTGTAAATGATACTTAATCACTTGAAATTTTCAAATTTTAATACTCGACCAATTTTACATTACTATTGAACTTCTATATAGAATTGATTCAATTCCACATTTTCAAATTTAAAATTTGTCAAACATAATATTTGAACCAATTCAATATTTGAAAGTGAATTTCAAGTTGCAAAACATACTATAACACTTTTCTATTTCTATTAATTTTCATTTTAATACATTAAAAAAAGAAAATGAAAAAATTAACATTTTCAATTAGAAAAAAATTACAACTATTATACGGTCAATAACACAACCATACCATTAATAATCGGAAAAACTTTAGGAAATACTTCCTCCGTTCCATAATACTTGCTACATATTCCATTTTGGGAAATTTCTTATTACTTGCTACATTTCCTTATTTGGTAACAAACCAATCATTTAAAGTTATACCTACTCCTACTTTTATCCTACTCTATATCTAATTACTCCTATTTTTCTTTTTCATTTTTCAACAAATAATATTAAAAAATTCCAAAAAGCAACTTTTCACCTATTGCTCATCATTGCACAGTTACTCCTTAATATTTGTGCCCATGCAACGGTAGCAACTAAATAAGAACGGAGGAAGTATGATTGAGAGGGAGTATACACGGAAAACTAGAAAGTGGAATACAGTTACACCCTCCCTGTCTCTTTCTTGGCAACTCCCCCTTTCTTTTCCCACATCTTCCACCCCTCTATTTATTTCTCCTCAACCTTTCTTTCTCCCTTCAAACCATATTCATATTCATATTCAATAATTCCTAAAACAATCAATCTAAAGATCTTCCTTATTTGTTCATCCCTCAACAATGGCATCCCTAAATTACCCACAAAATTTCGAAGATCATTTACCAATAATGGCGGAAAAATTAGGTGGGGATGCTTTAATTGGAGAATTATGTAAAGGGTTTGAATTATTAGTCGATAATGATAAAGGGGTTATTACTTTTGATAGCTTAAAGAAGAACGCTGTTTTGCTTGGATTACAAGATCTTACTGATGATGATTTAAGAAGTATGTTGAATGAAGGTGATTTTGATGGTGATGGTGCTTTGAATCAAATGGAATTTTGTGTTTTGATGTTTAGATTAAGTCCTGAATTGATGGATGAAGCTCATCATTTGCTTCATCATGATCTTCAATCTTTTTTCTGATCTTTATTATTTCAAGAGTTTCTTCTTTACCTAATATACTGTAATTGATTATGATTCTTTGGGAATGGTTATTATTGATATAATTGAAATGATTTTGCCGTTTGATGGCTCATTTTTTGGATTTTGAGTTCTAAAACTGTTATTTTTAAAGTTACCAATAATATTAAGGAAAAATTATCGTGAATAACACAATTTTTTTTGTTAATTTTTGCTATAATAATATGAATTTTTGATTAACAAAGAAAAATACCAACTTTAAGGGGTTTTTTCCTAGAATAATATCAACTTTAGTTTATTAACTAGTTTACTAAATTTTTTTGTCATATAATCACCTATAGTTTAATTTTTAACATATTAGTTATATCGTAGGAAAACACCCCTATAAGTTGGTACTCCCTCCTATTCACCAAGATTGTCTCATTTGACTTTTCACACATGCCGAGGCAACATTTTAACCCTTAATATCTCCAATTATTGTTAATTAAAAATTATAAAAATTTGATATTAATAATCGTTGTATTGAGACGAATCAAACAAGATCCCACATGACTATGTTTTAACTTATAGATTAAGAGTAAAATACAAATTAAGAGTGATGAATGAATAGTGCCAAAAGTCAAATGGGACAATCTTGGTGAATAGGAGGTAGTATTATTCATGGTTAATCAAAAATTGGTAATATTATAGGAAAATAAGCAAAAGGTTGTTTTATTTCTGGTAATTTTTCCTAATATTAATAGGTAGTGTGTTGAGAGGGCGCTTCTCTTTTAGAAATGTATCTTAAGTCCAGCTCATTAAAAATCAATACCTATTTATATATTCTTTAATATTTTTAACATTTACTTTTAAAATTAGAGATGATCTCTAAAGAGACAATTTCTTGTCAGTATATTAATAAGGGTTAGAGCACGATCTCGAATGAGACGATGCAAAAGTATAAATGTATAAGTTATCCATATTTCCATATTAGACTGGTTCAATAGTAAACCTGTGTTTTAAAGTGATTAATTATCTTAAATGATCACTAAAAATTTTAAAGTTTTTATAGATTGATTATTTATAATCTTAAATTGATTAATTACAATTTCATCAAATTAATCAATTAATCAATTAGAAAATTTGATTGACTATTGGCTATTTCATACAAGACTTTTTGGTGATAGAGTTATTCGAAATTAACATAATTAATCAAAATCAACAATGACGTATTAGAGATCCAACGATTTGTTTCAATCTCCAATATCACCAAGATCGAAAATATGAAGTCGTGTGAAACAAATTACGCAAACAATATGAATACGATGTTTGTAGCCTTGTAGGAAATAAAATGCAATAAAATGACACAAAGATTTAACGAGGTTCACCCAATTAAGGCTATGTCCTCCGGTGTGTAGTTTCTCTTATATATCAAGAAAGAGTTCAAAGAACTCTCAAGTATAGAGTATTACAATTAGAGAAGAGATTAAGGCTAGTGTTTAGCTTAGGTGGATTGGGGATGTGTTTGGATGACCACACTAGGTCTCTATTTATAGTGCTAGATACTCTATACCCATGCTTATTATAGTGAGTAAATAACATAATAAATACCATTGATCAGCTGAGTTAAATGAGTTGTAATTTCCCCAAGTATTTGATCCGTCGAAAAACAGCATCCTATGCTGTCAGAGGATCCGCTCGACCACGTCGAGCAAAACAGGTGGTCGAGCGGAGAAACAGAAGCTACTGGATACGTTATGACTAATATAGCTTGTATTTGCCTCTCTTCTTAAACCCTGATGGTCTCCCAAGACCCCTTTTCTAGCCCTAAGTCATAAGAGGAAGCCTTAAGACTAATAGCTAAGGACCCACAAAACCGCAACATTAAAACATAACCTGTCGAAATGATGGGTTGATCTTTGCTCGACCAAGCAGCTGGCGCTCAACCACTCGAGTCAGCCTCTAGAGCCTACTGACCAGCCCTCCTCAAACTGCTCGATCGAACCAAAACAACTCGAGTGATCGAGCCTTCTTCAAAATGTGTTGCTGTCTAAGTAGAGTTGCTGCCTCCTTCTTTCCATGCCTTGATCAAGCACCTATCAAGGCCTCTTTGGTGCAATCTTTGAGCAATGATCAAGTCCTCCCATGCCTTGCTCATAGCACGTCACTTGCACCACTCACTTGTTCTTTGTCGCAATTTTTTCACGGCTCTTTGAAGACCCTTCACGTGGTGGAGATTTGGGTCTTGTCTAACAATATTTAACTCTTCACTCGCTTTTTAAATAACGCCAAAAATTTATCAATATTCCCTATTACTACTAATATCAGCTATTTTTACTTTGCTAAGCAACAAATAAGGCATTGGGTGTTTATTAATTAAAATTTGTGATTTATGGGACAAATTTATTAGAAAATAATGAGCTGAGTTTAATAATACTTTCCTCTGTTTTTGGGTAAAACAGAATGAATGAAGTAGCATAAATGAAATGAGAGAACATAATAAAAAAAAGAAAAATTTGATAATACATATACTCTTTCCATGCAGTGATGTACCCTTTTTTTATTATTATATCCTACTTATTTTGCATTATTTTGGTTTTTTAAAATAATGATTATTACTATCCAAAGAATAATGCTTTATCAACTTTTTTTTAAAAAACTTCATCTATACATCTTATTTTTCTTAATTATGTCCATACAATTTACTATTTATTATCAAATATTCACAATTTATTCTTTAAAATACGAAGTATAATTTGACTTTTATTAAGATTGTTTTTAAATAGGTTAGACTTTAAAGTCCGAGTCTAAATAGTATAGTATGCAATTTCATTTTAATTAGGTCTTAACTCTCAACATAAAAACACAAGAACGTTAGATGTTGACCAACATCAAAATCAATATAGTTGAACTAAAGAGTTTAGGATTGACTATTAAGTTGAAAATTAGAACTTTTGCCACTTGAGTTCCTACTTGATCATCCACAGACCACCATACTTATTTGTTCAATTTCTAACAAAAAAACTTGGACTTAATTTGTACCTAGTGATGGCCACGGTCCGGGTTGGCCCGGAACCGAACCGGTCCCGAACCGATGAAAACCGGAACCGGAACGTTCGCGGCAGGTTCCGAACCGGAACCGAACCGCGAAACCGTGGACCCGCCGGAAAAATTCGGAAAACCCGGACCAAAGAACCGCGGACCGGTTGGACCGGTCCGGAACCGCAGAACCGGACCGGAACCGGTTGGAACCGCAGAACCGGACCGGAACGGGTGAACCGGCCCAACGGTTCCATGGAACCGGACCCGGAACTGAAAAACTGCATCAACTTCAAACGCTCGCCATTTCTTGCTCGGTTATCGGAATCGGACATATAATATACCGTTGGGAAGCCCTTGAAGTCTAGTTTCCAATGCCGCAAACCTTGTATTAATACGATATTCCTATCAAAAGTTATAGCCAAAAGAGTAGACATGTATCAAATTTCACCTTAATACTTTTGCATTAACCTACTCTTTTGCTTTTTTACTCTTTATGGCTTGACAAAATTGATAGCTTGATACGTTCTTTGAGCCTTGTAAACATGATTAGCACCAAAAACCCACAAAAATGACTCAAAGTACCATAATTCACCCATTTGGCTACAAATTGGACATGGAATACCGAAATGGAGTGAAACCACATAAAACAACCCTAAACCGCCTCAAAACATCGAAAATGAGCGCAAATATGTTAATGATGAGTGCAAATAATTGCACTTATCATATGTCCACGAAACTAAGATTTTTTCATATGTTTATGAACCAAACGTTCACTTAGTAATAAGTGAATGTATTATTGTTTTTTATCATCTTCTTAGACATTCTCATGATGATAGTAACGTTTTTAAAGCCGATTCTTGCAGATATGATGGATAAGTGGAAAGCGTATTTCACTAATTTTCCTTATATTTATGGAATTGCGACAATTTTAGATCCGTGTTTTAGTACGGAAAACCTAAGTAAAATAATAGGATTTTAGTACCAAGCATTAGATCGCCCGTCTAGTGATGTACATTAATTGTGTCGGAAATTGTAAAAAACTTTTAGCGGACCTTTATGACCATTATTCTAGTATATATAACCCGAGTCGCGATACGTCTAGGCGTGCTAGCGTCTCGGCACGTCCCGATTATTATAATCCCGTAATCGCTAACATAATAAGTCGAGATGATACTTTTCTAGTCATCTTCTTCCTCCTCCTCCGCTTCATATTTAGAATTAGATAATTATCTTAAAAATGACTTTGAAATCGACCAAAGTAATTATAATATTTGATTTATGTCTTTATCGTTGATTCTTTCGGGATACGTAGGCAGCTTAGTATTCCTTCGGGATACTAGGTTCAAGTCCATTCTCTCCCCCTTTTTTTTTTTATGATCTTTATCGTTGATTCGTTTCTTATTGATTTATTTTTTTCGTTCTTTTTAGTAAATATTTTAATAACGATGACAACCAATGCATTTCGCTAATAATCAAGTAATCGACGAAGGTACATCCGCATTATTATAGTATTTTTTTATTAAAAATAAAGGAAAAATAAAAATGGAACCGATGGTCCGACCCACCCGGCCCGGGAATTGGGACCGCCGGAACCGTCTCATGAACCGCCAAGGAACCGGTTGGAACCGGCCGGAACCGGAACCGGAAAAGTCTGGGTCAGGTTCCAAATGGAACCGGAACCGGGTGGAACCGGAACCGGTTGGAACCGGAACGGAACCGGCCCAACCCGGACCGCGGCCATCACTATTTGTACCTAAATATTTTACAATTACAGATTTGAGTTAATAAAATGGTAGTATTCTATTATTTTATGGATGAATTTCAAACAATAAATGAATGGTCAATAGTACCATCAATAATAGTGTTAAAATATTGTACAATACAAGTACTCTTATTTAATGCAACATGATGGCTATAATGGAAAATAAGAGTACTTGTACTCTCTAATCATCGATCAATAATAGTGATATCGCTCTTCCATCACAGTTTTGGTTCATAATGTACTTCGAACTAAAGTTGTCAGTTTGCATACCCTTGATGTGAAAGTGGAGGAAGTGTTAAACACAAGTTATGTTTGCCAAATGATTCAATCAATGCTCTTGAAAGTGATCTAGAGTTCATGACTGCCTTGTTAAAAAAAAATTTCAATTTTGATATAAAAATGATCATTTCAGACCTTAAATTAATCATTTAAAAAATTTATTTTGATCTCAAAGGTATCAATTATGACTTTAAATAGATCAAGTACTGAGCGGATATCAAGAAAAACTACATTTGTGCAGATTGAGCTATCCGTCTCATCATGAGAACACCACATCCAAGAGCAACCGATTTTCTAATTTAATTTGTCTCCATAACTATATCATTTTTTTTAAATTTTTTTTATGTGTTTCTATCACTTTTACTTTTTATATTCTTTATCTTATTGTTCCTACTGAGAAGAACAATCAACACTCTCTTCAAAGATGAAAGAAATGTCTTTTAAGATTCACAACGAGTATGAATCACTAGAGAGGCACGAGATGCATTCTATCTCACTTCTTTCGAGCAATCTACACAAAGTAACAAACGAGGGCCGGAGAGGGGACTTTTAGGGGTCCTCCTCCGATGGTAAAGTCAGTAATGGAACTGAGAGTATAGCTAGGAAGGTAGTAAAGTTTTGAATATTCTTGCTTGATTTATTTCTATGGTTTTAAGGCAAAAAGTTACGTTACCATTGGTAGTACATGACATTGTATATTTATAATAGTGGGTTTGGGGAAGGGATCCCCAAAATCTTAAGGGTCGTTCAGGCTTTTACCTCGATTTGGATCTTCTATGAATCAGTGAGGGGGACAAAGAATATTCTTATAGGCTGACGTGGTCTTTGTTGGTTGGTAAACATATGTGTTGTAGTCCCTTCTTCTGATTTCTGGTACATGATAGTCCAGATACGAGGTAGGTGTGGTGCCTCGCCTTATACAAGTCACGACAACTTATGGTAGTACTTTTGTAGTTATCTTTTGCCACGTCAGCATTCTTTCTATAGTCATACCGCAGGGCTAGTTGTCCTGTCAGTATTTCAGTGTTCCTCTTCACCCTGCAACACCTGTTGTTTTGCAGGAGCTTACTAGCTCTTTGTTACCCTGCAAAATTGATCATCCTGTAGAGGTTAGTGATATTTAGTCATTTTGCAGGATAGAGCGTCCTGCAGATATAATGGTCCTTATTGTGTTTCTGCAGGATTACTTTATCCGCAGGTATTCGCCTTTGTTAGGATTATTGGTGACTTGAGTTACCAAGTAATCATAACAAGATTAAAGCTAATTAATCTAGTAAGTTAATGTAGTAAGAAGAGGACAATTCACCTTGGTGTGATTGGTTGTTTGGAAATCAAGATAGTACAATAGTACATTGTACTAAGTGATAGTGGATAGTTGGGAAGCAAGAGTTTAGGATGTATGTGTATGCTTGGTTGATGCACCTTGGGCTCCAAGACAAGTATCAACAGCCCGTTTGATTAGTGGTACTAAATGGTGGTAATGGGAATGATTTATAGTGTAAAATTTAATCAAAACTTTCATGTCATTCCCATGGTAATGAAACTTTGATTACAAAAAAGTTTTTTTGTTCACAAATTTCCATTACCACCTAATACCACCTCTCCTATTGGTAATGCTTTGGAATGAATTTTATGAACAAAATGAGATGATTGAAGGTTGTCAAGCATGGCCATCAAGGAAGCAAAGGGATTTTTCAACCAAAATTACACTAGCTTTTCATTCCCATTACCGCGGTTTATTACCATCTACCAAACGGGCCGCAAGAGTAGTACAAGTGAGGATCAAAAGTACACAAGAAAAGGAGGAAGCAGCAGCCCACAAAGAGACACAGCTACTGGATACTACTGCTGCCTATGTCGACATTTGCAAGCTGCTGTGTTACTTTACCCTTGCTGCCCATTAGTCTCTACATAGTTTTTTCTTATATATATACCCACTAATAATACCCACATTATTTCTTGCCCCAAGTCTCATCATAGTTAGAGCTACTATTCTTGCTTAATTTCTACCCATTAGCTCCTCTCTTCCATTACACATAAGCTCCATTGTAATTCCTTCAAGTTTGTATTTCTCCTATTGAACACATTAATATAATCCTAGGCTAGATGGTGGATGTAGCCAAGTTGGTGAACCACCTTAGTTTATTTAGTTTATTTTAGCCATTCATTATTACTTGCATTATTTTTGTTCCTAATCTTTGACACAACATAAACACACATTAACCTTAATATTGTGATCCTTGAGTGAGGTCCTTAGCCTCTCCTTTCAGCCTTAATCTTTTCTGTTGATTTCAGGATTATGATCATGTGCTTAGCACATACACTTATTATTTAAATATTTCACTACTTTAATCTATTATAATTAATTTTAATGTCCGTATCAAAAACGAACGAGACTATTTTCATGAAACAGGGTAGTAGTTATCCATTGTTAAAAAGGATATTTCACGACAATCGACATATCTTGATAGATTCTTACCTTTATTATATACTCCTTCCAATTGATTTTAGTTGTCCCATTTGCTTTTTCACACTCGTGGAGATAAAATTTTGACTCTTAACATCTCTAATTATGCTTAAATAAAAATTATGAAAAGTTGATATGAATAATCCTTGCATTGAGACGAATCAAACAAGATCTCACATCACTATGTTTTAACTTATAGAGTAAGAATAAAATACAAATTAAAAGGGATTGATGAATAGTGTGAAAAGGCAAATGGGACAATTGAAATGAATTGGAGGGAGTATTATATATAGAAAATTTGTTTTAAAAGATTTAAGAAGATTTGATAAAGAATTGTTTTGCTAATTATGATCATAATAATATAAATTACATAAAATAATCCAATCTTTTACCGATTTTCTAAAATAATTTCAACTTTTACTTAAACTAGTTGGTGGGGCGCGTGCTATGCACGCGCACCCCCACGAAATCCTATTTCCTTCAAAAATCAATTTGAAGCGAATTTATAAATTTTTATGCATTTGGTATTTTAAGCAAAAGTAACATACATTTAAAATTAATAAATCTCTGCTAAACATTTCAAGTATTGTCATCATTTTCACTTACATACAATTAATTGTTACTATGAACTTTTGTGGGTTTTGTGTTGGTTGTGTGTTGCACCAGGTTTTGTCTCAGTTTCTGTTTTGTCTTCGGCCTCATCAATAAAGGGTATATTCTTCCAACAGCTTATTCTCCATGTTTATCTAATGCAACAGGAATATTTTTTTGTATGTAAGCCTACTGTAGAAGATTGCACACAATAAATAAGAGTGCAGAAATATGCAGAAGCTCATCAGGTGTTCTATAGCACAGCCATGTGGTTAGCGTGTAAGTCATGTGCTTAGTGTGTAATATTGAGATTAATAATTAATCACGAGCTTAGATTAGTTGCTTAGTTGATTATAGTTACAAGTGATCTGGTAAATTCCAAACTTGCAAAAAATTTATCTCTCTCTAGTAAATCCCAAGCTCAAAAAAAATACAACTATAGATTTTTTGATAAAAGAAATGTATACTTTGAAAAATGAAAGGAATATATAAATAAAATACAGAAATAACAAATTTATAAATATCAATTAAATAAAGAGATGAGTCATGATAAAAATAAAATCACAACAATTCTTTTAAAATGGATTAAAAGTATGCAATATTGAGTACTTTCTCCGTTCGGAATTACTTGCACCTTTAGATGGTGAAACAAGAATTAAGAAAAATCACTTTCATACTTTATTGTTTATTTTATACCGTTTGAATGATAAGTTAAAAGAATAATGATGTAATGAGTTAGAATAATATAAGGGAAAAATAGAGAATTTATTGAGTATTTTCTTTGTTAAAGATGAAAAAATACTAGTATTGAAAAATAATCAAAAAATAATAAGTGCAATTATTATATATGGGAGCAAATTAAACGACTAATTCTCTCATTCCACATGTGACGTGTCTTTTACAAAGACAAATGGAGCATCCAATAGGGCAAAGCAACCCAAAAGGCCAAAACGATAACATAAGCAAAGAAACAAACCAATTGGAATGTGTTGTTGACTCTTCTTTAAGCCCTTTGTGCCATCAACTTTTGCTCCTATCCCATTTGGTAGGAATATTAAGCTCATGGGTAATAAATTAATATTTTATTGAAAAAGGAAAAATTTCTGAATAGGACGGAAAAGTAAGTTAAAATTTTGGATAAGATTTAGAGGAGTGTGAGTTATGACGAAAGATAAAAATTTGACAAATATATTGAAATAAACTAATAAGGAAAGTAACAAATATTAAGGAGAGAAAGGGAGTATATCGATGTTTGTGACAGTGCTTGGTATAATTTCTGATGTAACACATACTACTTCCTCCTTTTGAATTAGTAGCAAAAAGAAATGATGTGTTTTCAAGAAAAAAGATAGATAATTGATAATGAATCAAGATAGAGAGTAAATTATGTAGATCAAATTAAAAAAGGTTAAAATATATGAATGAGCTAAATTAAAATAGTGTGTCATTATGTAAAAATAAAAGTGATACAGAATAGGTGGATGGATCAAATAGTAAATGATTCTAACTGAGTAAGACGAATGTAGTAATAATATACTTCTATATTCCACTTAATTGGCCTTATTTTTTATTTTAGTATTTCCTAATAATTTGTTCTTTTTCTATATTTGGATATGATTCAACTACTTTTACGTTTTATGTCATTTCTCTTATTTCTAACAACCCTATTATCACCTATTGTACTCAATTTTGCAATCTTTGTGTCAAAATAAATAAGATTATTGGTTATTTGCGAGACAGAAAAGTAAGTGTATTATTATTACTCTTTTTGTCCCATGAATTTGTATTTGTAAAATTGAGTGTTTTATTAAGAAAAGGTGAAAATCCGATATTAATTGAATAGAAAAATTAATTTGTGATGTAAAATATGTTAAAAGAAGTTGATATGTATAAATGAGTTTTAGAAAATGATGCAAAATTATTGAAGCAACCCCATGTACAAAATGATACAAAATGAGAAGTATATGGGTGTACTTTTCTAATAATGTTTACATTAAGCATGCCCTACAAATTAATCATCTAACTACCAACTTTGCCCATTACAATGACAAATTCATACTCCCTCCTATTCTTAATTAAAAATTATAAAAATTTGATATTAATAATCCTTGTATTGAGACGAATCAAACAAAATACTATATGACTAAGTTTTAACCTATAGATTTAGAGTAAAATACTAATAAAAAGTAATGAGTGAATAGTGTCAAAAAACTAAATGAGACATTTAGACTGACTAAGAGGTAATATAACAAGTCATATAAACTTATTCTACATTATTTTAGTGTGCAACTATTGCAACAATTACGCTGCACTAATTTGATATTTGGATCTCATTTCGATTCTCATTGTCACCTCTCTTCTCTCAACCTACCACGTAACAAAATCAAGAATACTTCGCATGTGAGACAACACCATACATCGATAAAATAGTTAGTTGTTTTGACTTACATATATATTGGGTGGGTAATTCTACTACCACATGGTTTTTGGAAACGATGAACCTAACCAAGTGTATATGCAAGTCAACGCTCTTGCCCTGTATTTGTGGGTTCGAGCCCACCGGTCTCCTGTATCCATACGAGTGGGCCACGGTGAGATTGTGACGAATCATCACGGCCTAATATGGCTTACTAAAGAAGCGACGATGAATAACATGATGGTGGCGAGGATAAGCGTGACAGTGTGATGGCATCATTTTCATTTCTGATTTCTAAAATTCCACATTCAAAGGAAGCCAGCTTCAATGAGACGTCGTCGTTTATTGAATTAAATACTAAATTACATTCAGTCTCTATACATTAAGAAAACTCTAAATTAAAGGCGGCCAATTCGTTTCCTATAAATATCATCCTCATTTCAATTCCTTTCTCGTCAACGAATTTCAAATTCAATTCCATTAATCCTCATACACAACAATCAAACAAGAAATTACTTCAATGGCTACCAAAGTTTATATTGTGTATGTTTCTCTCTCTTTCTTTCAGTTTTTTTGAGTTAATGTTTAAGTTTTGCGCAAATTTTACTGTTCGCTATTCTAATTGTGATGTTGATCAGTCGAAAATTTCTAAATCTTGTGTTTTCGATTGAGTGAAACAAATTGTGTTTTAAAGTATAATCTCATTGATTAATGTTAATGAACTTATCAATTAAGTGAGTTTTTTTATCAAATAATTTGTTGATTTTGAGAATTTGATAAGATTCATTTGCAATTTGAATACCTATGGCCGCAAGTAGTTGATCTTGTAAAATGGTGGAGTGTGGATATGTTCAATGTTAATCTAGTATTAAGTATGTAGGTTCTCTGTAACAATGATAAGAAGATAGTGGCTTAAACTTTTATTTGTTCTTTATTTTGCTGCTGTGATTCATTTTGGGGTTTTGATGCTTGATATAGTGATTCAATCCATCTTAACGATCGAAGTGATTATATGGATAAAGGTCATTTGTGCAATTGAAGATCATAGATTCATGATAGATTTCTGGTTGCATTTTTGGTCTTCTTTTAGTACATTTTTTCACTTGAATTGATCTTATTTTTTAGAAGTATTTCCAGAATTGAATTATCTTTTGTCATCCGAATTTATAGTAAAATTCATTCTTCTTTTTTTCCCTTAAAAAAACGAAAGATGATCAATGTTAAGGAAAATGTACTATTTTCCATTTAGGTTTTTTGGGTGTATTTTCCAATACTGAGTAGTATGTATATATATTCTGTTTGATAACATAAAATGTTGATGAATTCTGAGAAATATACTTATTTGATGTAATCTACACTTCTAGCCCTTGATTAAGTTAAGCCATTAGGAATTTTCAGTCTACACCTTCTTTCGCACACAGCTACTTAGAGAATAGCTTTGCATGACTAATGAGGCTAAAATGTATTTTTACTCGATGCAAAAGTACCTAATGATATCGAAGCTGAGATAAAACACTAGGAGTTTCAAATTAATACTATTTTTCAAGTTCTTTTGAGAGTTTAAAGTGGTTGTTAAATGTTAACACAAGGATTATATGGATTTTCAGCTATTACTCCATGTACGGACACGTGCAGAAGCTCGCAGAGGAGATCCAGAAAGGAGCTGCATCTGTAGAAGGTGTAGATGCTATTCTCTGGCAGGTGATTTCAGCTGTACTTGTGTGACTTATTTGATTGGTTTGTTTAAGTGATTCAATCTATACTTGGACCTGTCTTACCCCCCTCATTATCCGCATAGTTAGGTCGAAATTGCTCATTACTCTACCAGTAAAGGCTAGATACACTATCCTGTAAACTTCATATGTGAAACTTTTAGGCTTTAGCATTGAATTTTCTGTTTGAGGCCCCTTATCTTTTCCACTCTTACATCGTTATCTTAGTACTTTACGAATTTTTTTGATTATGCTCTTAACCTTAACATGACTATCTTTGTAATATAATTGATTATCAAACCTTGTAGGCAGTAACATATATCAACTGAAAAATAGGTTTACAATGACATTTTTTTGGTCTATACCTCACACTCTGTGAAACAGCCTTATCTCTGTTTGAAATACTACTATATAGTAGATAGTTTCATCCCCCAATTGCAGGATTATTTAGTTAAAATTAACTGTATGAGAGAAATGAACAGGTCCCTGAGACACTTTCGGAAGAGGTTCTTGGTAAGATGAGTGCATCGCCAAAGAGCGATGCTCCAATCATCACCCCAAATGAGCTAGCTGAAGCTGATGGCTTCATATTTGGCTTCCCCACAAGATTCGGAATGATGGCTGCCCAGTTTAAGGCTTTCCTCGATTCCACTGGCGGTCTTTGGAGGACTCAGCAGCTTGCTGGAAAGCCTGCTGGGATATTCTTTAGCACTGGATCTCAAGGTGGTGGACAAGAAACTACTGCGTATGTTTACTGATACTCATTTCATACACCTATTATCATCACCGAAGAATGCACATACTGAAAATATATTTACATAAACCTTTCGTTTTCTATACTTGTTGCAGTTTGACTGCTGTCACTCAGTTGACTCACCATGGCATGATCTTCGTCCCGATTGGCTACACATTTGGAGCCGGTATGTTTGAGATGGAGAATGTGAAGGGAGGAAGCCCGTATGGTGCTGGAACCTACGCCGGAGATGGTTCAAGGCAGCCTACCGAGCTTGAATTGCAGCAAGCATTCCACCAGGGCAAATACATTGCTACCATCACTAAGAAGCTCAAGGGCAGTGCTTAAGTCCAAGTGATGCGTAGAATAACATATATACAATGGTTCATATACGTTAGGAACATACATTATTTGTTTTAGATTTCACTTCTTTATTAGCGTGCCTTTTAAGTTGGTGTTGTTTCGTTTTAACTTATTTATGAATAAACAAGTGCTTGTATTATGTTTGTACTGTTGAAAGATAAAGCTTATTGGGCTATATGTTATGCAATAGCTTGTTGTACCTAATTAAACAGTACATTAATGGGAGTTGTATTACAAAGAGCAAAAAAAGTTATGTCGGTACTTATTTTGCTGTTACTGAGTTTGCTACTAAAAGATATAAAACAAAGATTGATTTGTTAAATTGTGTCAAAAAATTTACATTGTGTGAATTACATTGGAATTGAGAAGAATGTAGATGCAATTTCTTTCAAAAAACTAGTATGGAATCATTTCCATAAAAGAAAATGTAGCAAGTGTGATATACAAAAATAAAGAGATAACAAATACAAGAGGAAAGAAGAGTAAACTATATGGAAATTATCAATGGTAGTCCTGTATTTTTGCACTTTATTTTTAGTACCCTTGTGTTTTTTCGATTATCAAAGGTACCCCTAGCATTTCATGTTAATTTCAACTGTGAAATTATTCAAGTTTTGGTCGTTATCTTGTCGTGTTGACATTATTCAAGGTTCAAAGAAGGTTCAAACAAACTGAACATGGTTTGTGTTTAAATGGATTTAACGGCAAGATAACGGCAAAACTTGAATAATGTCACGGTTGTAATTAGCATGAAATGCTAAGGATACTATTGATATTTTATCGATTGATTGTGTGCGATTTGAGTCTATAATTGAACCTACGCTTAATGAATCTCGATTTAAACGTCTTTATTAACCTTTTCAATAAAACGGAAGTTTGAGATTAGGATTAATTTAGGATTGAGATATATTTTTAAGTTAAATTCCTTTTAGTTTAACCAATGGAATAGAAGTTTGAGGATTAATACCAATTGGTCTTAAATCGATATTAATCAATAGAGCGGAAGCCTGAGATTAATTAGATCACGTTCAATTATGTCGATGACTTAATTTTATACAATCATGAGAGTGATTGAATTTCATGTTAGAACTAAGTGACGCCGACACTCTAGAGTTATCATTGTTATCACATCTTATTATTGTTTTGCTTTAGTTTAATTGCATCATAGAACTAGCTTTCGACCACATCTTTTATTTAACCCGTGTCTTAGTAATTATAAGGCATACAATTTGAATTAGCTTGTCTCCTTGTGTTCAACCCGCAGCTACACGTACATCATGCGCTTGCGGTGTATAAAATTTGTCTGATCAATATTAATATTTGAAGAAGAATGAACTTATGCACAACTCGGGCACAGAGGTAAGTGCAGTGATTTTGCTCATGGTTCAAGGAACAATCAATATTTAGATTGACGGCAACCATCAAGCAGCCAGAGGTCACGACCTCTAAGACCATATCAAAGCTCATTTATAGGAGGACGACAGATTTAGTGTTTTCACTGTGGAAAGAATAACAACCATAAAAAGGTTGATTGTTGGTCATATCTTAAAGAGTTGGAGTATGAGGGTAAGACCCAAGAATCAAGATCGTACACAGAGATTTACAATTAAAAGCATAGCTATTACAATTAACTTCTCCTTTTAATTCCATGTTTTTCTTTATCCTGTTGGTTTTCTTTATTCTTTAATTATTTACGAAGTTCACGTGATTATTTAACCTATATATGAAATATTTCTCACGTTAAAACTGTCTTATAACACATTTATGACTTTAAAGTTCAAATCAACCTTCCAAAAAACTTAGCAGGTTGATACCTTTTTTTTTATTAAGACTAATAGGCCTAATTTGATGGAAGCATGGATTCCATGTCAATCAAATTGGCCCAAATTTACCAACTATCATGTAATAGTGGCTCATGGATACTGCTCAGTTTTAAAACACTATAAAGTGGGCAGGTGGTCTCTTGAGAGACCGTCTTTTGTAAAGAAGACTCTCAAAAGTCCAGTCCAAATCTATATTTAGAGTTGTAACAACATATATTTAGAATTGGACTGGGCTTTTGAGAGCCGTCTTTACAAAAGACGGTCTCATGTAAGAATTTGTGTAAAGTGGGAGCTATAATTAAACAACTCTTTTATGAGACTATCTTATAAAAAAAATCTATAAAAGAAGTTTATATTTAAAAATATGAGTATTTTAATATTCACATTGTCAATCTTATTATAAAATATTATGGTAAATATTAAATGAAAAATTACCATGAATAATACAACTTTTTGTTAATTTTCTAATAATAATACCAACTTTTGATTAACCATGAATAATACCAACTTAGGGGTGTTTTTTCCTAGAATAATACTAACTTGATTTTTTTAACTAATTTATCAATTTTTTTTTTGTCATATAATCTCCTATAGTTTGATTTATAACATACTAGGTATATGATAGGAAAACACCCTCTTAAGTTGGTATCATTCATGGTTAATCAAAAGTTTGTATTATTGTAGGAAAATAAGCAAAAGATTGTATTATTCCAAGTAATTTTTCCTATATTAAACTAGTAATAAAAACTTAGTATTTAATGTAAGAAAATGGACGTTTTAATTAATCTAGTTAGACTATTTAGACGATAATATTGTGATGAAATCGTCTAAAATAAGAACTTGTAGCAATTATTTTAATTCTTAGAAAGAAGGTTAAAGTCCATCAACAAATGTCTGGATCGGAGCTCCAAATTTCCTGTAAAGATCTAGATTGGCCTCAAATTCACCTTAATAATTAATGTGTTCTTTAATACTCCCTTTAATTCGCAATTATTGTCGTATTTTCTTATTGGTAATTCACCCTAAATGTCTTATTTCTATTTGGGAAATTATCAATGTTGCCCATGTGTTTTGGCATTTTATCAATGGTCTACAATCTTTTTTTTTTCCAATGGCACCCCTGACGTTTAGGGTAATTAACAACCGTGACCTTTTCAAGTTTTTTCCGTTAAAAATCCGTTAAGTTTATGAAATTAACCTAACTAGGGTTAGTTTCTCTTCTTCTTCTTCTTTACTCCTTCCATGGTTGTCTTCCATGACTGCTCTTTCAAGAGGAAAATTCATTTTCAAGAGGAAAACTACTCCCATTAAACTATTAAAGACAATGACAGACAAAATTCCCCACAACTACCATGAAAACATCCCACTATAATGAGCTCAAAATGAGATCTTTTCTTTCCCAAAGCCTATTTTCATGAAAAACTGAAATGGGTTAATAATTCCATTCTTCAATTTTCTTAATATAGAAATTAAATAAATACCCATTAATCTTTCCCAACTAAATGACAAAAATTTCAGATCCTTAATCATTCTTCACAACCAAACATTAATAGTTGAGAAATCAACCACAATTACACTATATTCATAACAAAAAAAATCAAGATTGAATAGGTAATTCTGGATTCTGAAACATTAGGTAAAGTTTCAGGCACAAAGAAAAACAGGAGATGGGGATTGAATTGACACTACAAAAAATATGGCTTGTACCTACACTTATTTAGCCACGCTTAAATAAGTGTTGCTGACTATCTTGCTAATAGACACATTTATTGCATTTAGGCACGCTTATTAAGTATGGGAAAAATAGTCTCACTTATAAGTGTGGCTGAAGCGAAATCAAAAATATAAAAAATTGTGATCAATTCAGGCACGCTAATAAGCGTGGCTAAAACACTATTAATAAGCGAGGCTAAAGTCAATAAAAAAATTTTAAAAGTTAATACAGCCACACTAACAAATGTGAGTAAAAGTCATTTTAAAATATAAAAACAATAAAATCATTACAAAAACCTCCCCTTTATAAATAAAATTTATTAAAAAAATTTTGAATCCCCTCCGAAAATCTCAACTTTTGCCTCGACTCTCCCTCAGCCAACCCTAATTCAGTTCTACATCTCTCTTGTTCCCTTCAGCACATTGTCCCTTCTTATCCTTATCCATTTCGTTCACCTTCAGTAACACAAATGGCACGATGATGAGCAGGGGCGGATTTAGAAAAGAATCAAATGATGTCGATAACGATAACATTAAAAAAAATACTACCAACGTTTTAATTACGGTAATTGACTCCGTCGAGTTTTCATATTGTGAAAAAAATGACTAACTGTAAGATTAAAACGTGGGTTTATTATAGTCAAGGAAGAGCCTGAATGAACAAAGAGAGACAATAAAAAAAAGAAACAATTATTAAAACATACTGCCTCCGTCTCATTTAATTTGCAGCATTTTCTATTTTGGTCCGTCCCACTTAATTTGCATCATTTTTATTTTTAGACTATAGCCCATTTCTTTTAATCTTATCCATACATTTTAACTATCTTTTAATTTCAATCACACAATTTATTCTCTCTTCATTTATTACCTGTATGTACCTTTTTTTTAAAAACACTAACTTTCTCCTTGTTTCAATTTATATGGGACGGAAGGAGTACAATAATATAGAACTCATTTGATTGTTAATTGGTTGATAATATCATAAACACACTTGAAGTTTCGATTCATCAAAGCAGCAAATTTACAGAATTTTGATTGCTAAAATCACAAGTTCTAGGACACTTCTACTTTCCCAATTGTGGGGAAGTCATCTCATGCCCTTTTAATTTACAACCTAAAAATTGAGTTTGATAACTCAAATACTCAATGAGAAAATCAGAAAAATAATGGGGCAAGTGAGAAGTGACGACCTACAGCACCACGGCTGCTGCCGCCTGCCTGCACAGTGCACAAGAGTTTCCGGTTTCCGCCTTGCCGGAGTGCAGGAGGAGAGGAGGTCTCACCGCCTGCGTCTCAGTTCTGGGAAAGGGCGTGGGATGGAACTGGGGGAATGGGTTTTCGAAAATCGAAATGGTGAGGGGTACTGTCTGGATTTTCTCAATGGGAATTAATTGGGGATGAGTTTTAGAAAAAAAAAATCTTTAAATTTGCTGTTATGAAGACTTGAACCCATGTATATGCTGTCAAATACCAAAACACTTACCAACTTAGACACATTCAACATCAACATGTAATAGGAATTGAGCATTTATATAAGTCAAATGCTGTCAATTGACAACATTGACTTGATATAAGTCCGCCCCTGATGATGAGGAAGAGGAAGATGAATAAGAACAGGAACATGGAGAGAGTGAGAGAGAACGAGGATCCATTTTCAAAGTTAGGGCTCCATCACCATACCAATTGAACCAGATATGGTGAGTTCATCGGATTACTCTTTTTCTTCCGTCAATTCTTAACTTAACTACTTCTGTAATTCTAAAATTAGATGGTTGTTCGTTCTTATAAGTTAGAACTTGACTTGTACCTGCTTCTTTTTAATGGTAACTTCTTATAATTGTAGTTTGTAATTATATTTCTGGAATTCTAATGGCTTGTTAATGGAATCAACATTCTGTTAGGCAAGTTGATTTGCTTTAGATGTTAGTAGCGCTGATTAGTAATGATCGAATTAGGGTTTCAGATTAGTTGACTTGTTGTGAGATATCGAATTCGAGAAACTAGGGTTTTAGATTGATTTGGTTTGAGTAATTCGGGTATGATGTATGATTTAAGTAATAACTTATTTTGCTTGAATTTCTTTGTGTCAATTGTTAATTGATCAATGTCAATTTGCTTGGAAGTTGTTTTGTGTACATTTACTTGAGATTTAGGACTTATTTTTTTTGGGTACATGATTATTTGATTGAATTTTGTGTCTTTTTATTGTGATTTGTATCATGATTTGTGTATTCTCTTATTTTATCAACTGGTTGTTTGGTTTTATGCTCAAAATGGAAATTTTGCTTGCTTGTATGTTCAAGTCATCTGGACGTTTTTACTTGAGTTTGTGTGTTCGACTATATACCAAAAGCATTAACCATAAGATTTAGCTTTTGATTGAGTTCATTGTAAGGGGGCTTGGGATCTCAAGCTGATCTTTCGTATGTTAAACTAAATTGATAGTTGCATTAGCATCACACCATCAAAAATTCATGACATTAGTTGTTTGGTCGTGTAACACCCCGAAATTTTAATGACGTAATTAATTTAAATTATAATAACCTTTAGAGATTTTATAATTACATTAAATTATTATTTTTTTTAGTTTAATATAATACATTCATATACGAATTTAAATGTCAACAGGGTTATATTAAAAATAGAGTTGCGATTACGAAAATAAAGAGGTTCGAATTATTATTATTACATTTATTAAGATTTGTGAGCACATTAAAGTGGAGTTTCTTAGTTGGGTCACCTTAATATAAGATAAGTTAGGGTTTACAAGGGAGACCACACATTTTCTCACTCACAAAATCAGTTTCCCTCTCTTCCTTCTCCCTCATGACCTGCGGCTCCTCCCTCACAACCAGACCAGCAGCAACTCCTCCCCCACAGCCGGCAGCACCAGCCGGTTCTTTCCCCTCCACGGCAGCCGGTGCAAACGCCCCCAAAAAGGCAGCAGATGCCGCGTTCTGCACCACCACCAGCAGCGGCTGCCTGCACCGCCATCAAGGACCACCGTCGGTGCCTTGTCTCGCCTGTGCCACCACCACCACTCCAAACACTTGTCCTCTCAATTCTCTTTCTCTTATTTTCCCCATTGTAAGCCATCTTCTCTACCTCCATTTGTTTCTTGTTTTTAATTAAAGTTTATAAAATTTATGAGTGTGATGTTAATTTTGTGTTAATTTCATTAAATCTTTTTGTGGGTAAAAGTTTGATTGATTAATTGAGCAAATTTATGTTTTAGGGTTTGTAGTGTGATTAGAAATTATGGGTTGTGTTGATTGTGTATTAGTTTCTTTGAATCTTAGTATAAATAGTAATTAAGATGTTATTTTTCTTTTATAATGAATTGATTAAGGTTTAGTTTAGGGATGAAATTTAATGGTGTATGCTCATATGTTATATGTTGGTGGTGCGATGATTGATTTGATAATTTCAATATAAGTTGTTTTAAGATTTAGTAGTGTTGTGATTATGATATATTTAGTTTGTGATGATTTTTATTTAAGTTGATTATGGAAGTGAATTTGGTTGTTAAATTGGGAATAATAGTTGCTAATTGTGTAGTTTGATTATTGAGAATTACAAGTACTCCTATTATGTTATTGAAGTTATAGATACATGATATTAGTAAGCCATGAGCACGATGTCAACTTATCGTCGATGGCTACTAAAGTTACTTGTCGTGTCGTTTTGATTATAGTTCTTTCTAGCTTTGGAGAAGGTAACAGATGATAACGCGATTCGATAACTCTAAAATTTACCTTATCGTTATATAAGTGCTATATTAAAATTTTAAGGCTAGTTGTGGTCAATTATTTTTGAGTAACGTGAATCAATATAACTCACATCTAGTTAATGTAAATAAATGATTCACATAATCCTTTTATTCTTAAATCGATGGAAATACGTGTGTTGTTGAGTTAATGATCATGACTTGTATTGAATGAGTTCTGTGTGTACTAGAGTAATCAGAAACTTATGTTGAATGGTTGATGGCGGTTACTTTGGTATTTAGTTGGCATGACAAAGTAGTTAAAGAGACTTATTAGTTCTACTCCTCACTTATATAGGTGTCCCTTTTCATAAGAGGAAAGTAGAACCTTAGTGGGGTGAGTTTTATAACTTTTGGTCGTGCATCGACGCTTGCAGGTACGTATACGCAGTAACTAATTCTTATATGCAATTTTTCCTTTAAGACATTATTGTTCATTGTTTATTGTGATATATATGCATTGTATCAAAATTATGAAATATTAGCGAGTAAGCCTTGAAGAGATATCGATTACGAAATCCTTGAGCATAAAATAGTTTAGAGAATGAGAGTATTAGTAGAAGGCGGGGACCATTCCCCCCTCTTTTATTTAAGAATTAGATTATGCCTTACTTGGAGTTAGAATGACTCCTTTATAGGTGAATTTCATATTTCATTTATAAGTTGCTCAGTGGGTATCGGCGTTCTGCTATCCCAGGGCATTCATTAATAGTGAAAAGCGGGAGTTATTCCCCTTTGATAAAGTACCAAATTATGATTAGTTGGCGTGACTCAACTGGATTATATCCGGTTGATTTAGTAGTCCCCTAGGTGAGGTTCGACGGGACCACCGTAAGGGGGGTATGAGCATACTTTGTCAATTGGGCGCCGGGTGGCCGATAACGCCCCTTGACCGAGGTGTCACCATGCGGGCCTTGCAAACCCAATATGGTTGCCTCTCCACTGGATTTGGTACCCCAGTGTTAGTTTCCCGAAGGTAGGACCCGAGAGGGTCAGCTGGAGGGGGTATGAGCTCATACTTTACCATGGGCGCCGGGTGGCCGATAACGCCCATGGCCATGTCACTATGCCATGAAGTGAAGAAAAGATCTACTGATAGAATGTTACTCATTCATAGAAAGCTTATTGATTCATAGAAAGCTTACACATTAATAGAATGGTTACTCATTGATTATTCAATGATAGAGTAGTTTATGCTAGTGAGAAGTGCACCTAAGCTAACTTACCTCAAAGGAGTTATCAGTCTCAAAGAAGGGCTATGAATATGCTTACTCTAAGATAGACAAGCTCTATAGGGTCACGTGTTAGATGATCTGTTAATTCCTTGGTTGAGTTGATACTACGCGTGATCTGCAAGAGTTTATGTTTTGAGAAGAGAAATGTGAAGACTCGCATTCTATACAAGAAACATAGGTGGACGGTAAATGGTTAATATTTGTACTTATGTCCTATGAAATCATTTTATGTTGTTGTATAACTTAATTTAATCCATATTATATTTGATGCTAGTTACTGACGTATACGTGTTTGTGGCTATGTTTGATTGTTTGATGACTTTCTATGATTGTCCTGCTATGACACATTGGCCTTGGTCTGATGTCGAGCAGCAGGAGGATCATGGACAGTCGTAGCAGGTATTGAAGATTCTTTTTTACATTGCATTGCATTGGGGGAGAGTGACGAGGGCGAAGAATAACTTGTGTCATATCGTTATTCTATGAATTTGTAGTTCTTATGTATGTTTTGTAAACTTTGGCTGTATAAGTTTGTTGTGAGACCTTGCGTCCTCCTTTGTATATTTGTATTCCGCTGCGAAGTTTATAACGTTGCATGGTTTTAAAGTGTTAAGTCATCTTAAAACGCACGCGTTGACATGGGAACCACGATCCACTCTTGGCATGTCGATTTGAGAAGCCGGCGATGATCCATTCCGCCGTGGTCTGAGATTTCATGGCAACGATTCCTTAGATTAGTTTACTGTCTTATTGTGTTGATTGCTTTACCATATGTTCGAGTTTTAGCAGAGATGCTGCCAAAATTTTTCCCCTCACCTTTTTAAAGTTAACCGTTTGACGTTTATTTTAATTCTTTTCCTTTTCTTTTATGTAACACCCGAATTTCCTCCCGTCCTTTACGGTTTTGGTTTCGTACAAGGGGTCGGAAATTCAGGGGTGTTACAGGTGGTTACCAGAGCCAGTGGTTCCCATTTCGACGCCTTGTGTTTTCAAATTAAGTTCAAATTAGTTTTGAAGTTAAAGTTATTCGTGAGAGTTGGGGTAGACTTGGGGTAAGAGCATCATCTGTGTTATGCATTTTGTTATCTTTGTACGTGCATAGATACCTAGATTATTTGAATGGTACGTTATAAGATTACTGATCATGTGTTTAATTATTATAGTCAATACTTATGATATTTGTTTAAAGGTTGATATGATCTAATAAACTGATCAATTGGCAGATTTTAGTTATGTATTATTAAGCATTAATGATAAGTATTGAGTATTCGGTGTGACTCATTAGTTATATGATTAGTAGCAATTATAGAGATAAAAACTATGAATGATGGAATTCTATATAAGTCGTTGCATAAGGAGCTTTCCTTTGCTTGTGGCGATAATATGAGACTTGGTCTTATGCGTTTGAATATTTGTTCATGTTACTGTTTTCATAAAGCTTACGAGTTTTGATGTTGATCTTGTACATAACTTTTCACTGTTTATTTATCTGGTTGAACATTTAATGAGTCTAGTGCATTTATTCATTATAGTGTATGAAGTGATGAACAAAGTCCTTTCGAATATGATTGATAAACGTGCAAACAGGATTGTGAGTGATTTAAACAATAATAAGTACGTGGAACGAATATTTATAGGAGCTTGACATGATTGTAAATGAATTTGTAAATGAATTTGATTGGTTAGATAATTGATATGATAGCTGTGAATAACGTCTTGATCATATATCAAGCATAATATCATGGTTTTTGAAGTGAAGTTGGTGTTCCATGTGAATCAAATGGTAATAGTTTTATTCATGTTGTTGAAATCGATAAGAAAATATTTGCACCATAGAGTAGTGCTTATTTCCAAAGCCCCCTACAACAGGCGTGCGCCTTAATGCCTTGATGCGCTTCACGCATTATGCGCCTTGCGTGCCTCCTTGTTAGGCTTGGTAAATATCTTCTGCTTGTTTGTTTGAAAAAAAAAAAAAAAAAAAATCGTCGCCTAAGAAAAGTTCACGCGTGCGCCTTGCGCTCTACTCCTAGGCGTCAACGAACTTTCACCTTGGTGCGCCTCACGCATTTTATAACTAAGGAGTAGCCTGAATTGGAGACCATTGGCTATTGTCTTAGATCATTGAGGATACATAGATAAGTATGGATCCAAATGGTATCATGTATAATTAGTTATGTTAATGGAGTATGTTAGAATATGAAAATCGAAAGTTGTTGATTCAAGTATGACACTACAAAAATCGAATGGTTTAAACTTACTTTTCCTCTTATTTTGTTTTGTTTGTGATGATCCTTAATATATCTTGTTCTAAGTTTTTAATCATATGTACCAAGTTTCTATGCATTCAAGATATGAAAGATCATTAGAAATGCACCCTCTTAGTTATCAAGGAGTCCAACAAATTCCTAGATGATTGGACTATTTTCACACTAAATTAAAATTTTGCATGCTTAAAAGCGTTTATAACGTGTTGTATTAGTTCAATAATAATTCGATTCCAATTGTTATGTAAGAAGTTTCAGACAAGTATTTCAAGTGTATTGCCACCAAATACGTTTAATATGTTTTGATCTATTTATCCTACTAAAGCGGTTTGAAAACGTATTTTGACCCCTCAGTAAGTCTAATTTGGTTTGCGAAATTTTTTTTTTCCTATTGATTGGTCAATGAAATCGAGTCTAATATCTAATATGTATATTGGTATCATGGCTTTGAACGTATAATTATTAACTACAATAACATGCTAAATGTGGTATATATAATTAAATTATATACTTGAAACATGTATTATGTTCTGAATTTTTAATTTGATATGTTAATCCACTAATCGAGTCATGATGTATGATTTAACATGTTATAAAAATAATTTGATCATATGAAAAGAGCATTTTATGTTAAGTAAAAGGTTAGGATAATGTTATGATGAGTAAAGTTATTAAGTTGAATATATGGAGTTGAGATCATGTATTGATGTACCCTCATCTAAGTATAACGATGTAGGTTATTTTCAAATCATATTTACTTAAGTAGCTGAGGACTTGAGATATTAAATGTAGCATGTGGTATGAATTGTAACGTGGTAGCATGAATGTGAATTTTGGTTATCATGTAATGAGTCATGGATTAAAAAGCTTGAAGTACTTTTTTAAGTAAAGGGATTATGTATCCGATGACGTGAGATATGAGTTATTGGTGTGTGACGTATACAAGAGCACGAAAGTGTCAAGTAGATTAGGGATAACATTTAACCGACCCTTGTATGTTAAGCAAAAGTTCTTCAGTCAGACTTTTTTTTTTTTTTAAAAAAAAAAAAAAAAAAAAAAAAAAAGTCTTGCAAGTGTAAGTGTCAAGTGTAGTAAATTGGATAGGCTCGTGTCTTGTCCCTCGGATTAAGTGCAAGGACTTACAAAATTATATTTTTATCGTATTATGGATTTATTTTTATTTTTATTTTTATTTTTTTTCTTGAGGAGTATTGGTTAAGCTTTGTGATCTATATATAGTATTAATGGGTTGTTATGATGAAATTAAAAGACTGTATAAATGGGAGTTTTAGTAGTATACAACTATATCTTAAAACTTTTCTATGTGAAAATGTCCTGAAATGAACTTATATCATGTAATTATTTGTTAGTAAAAAAAAAAAAAAATTTATAATGTTGTCCAGAAACTGGTTGAGAATGGTTATTAAATTCCACTTTATAAATGATTTTGCTATCCGTACTCCATCAACTTAATGCATGCCTTTGTAAAACATTTGAATAGTTCTCTCGAAACTTGTTAATTTGGAAGTAAATCTGTTTATCTATTTATTTATTTATTTTTACAAGTCCTAATAATACTACGCTCTTGCATGTAGTAACCATGCTATCTTACGTTGTGCAGTCAACCAAACAACATTCGGCATTGTAGTCATACAAACGTACCAGCTTTTATGAAAAAAAAAGGGGTCACTCGATAAATTTGGTGCCACCTAATGAACTCCCTTATTTAATCATATCTAGTATGACCTTCCTCACCATAAAACTCTTTAGGATATTTGTTATTCTAATATCATACTATTATTCGATCTTTGAAGTGAGTAAATTAAAGTGAATTAAACAAACATTCTTTTGAGTTGACTGTTTTATGAGATAAATAAGTGAGAAAGGATTGTAAAGTTTGACAAACTTGAAAGATGGTTTACTATAGGTTATTATGCGTACACTATGGGAAATTACTAATGAGATCGTTCGCTCGATGACATGAATATTGAGAATTGTTAGTAAAAGCAAGTCAAGCTCGAAATTCATACGACCTTATAAGGTCTTAGAGAACATTCAGATTGTCATATTCTTGAGATTAGATGAGTAGAGTTACGGGGTCGTAACTAAATCATAAGGGGGGTAGAATGCGATTGAATTTTGCGCGTTTTTACGCATTTCTCGTCGATTATATCAAACCTATTGCAAATTCCATGCTTTTGATTGATGTTTGAATAAATTTGTGTGATATTTACATGCTTTTGATTGATTGTTTGAATAAATTTGTGTGATATAAGCATGCTTTAGATTAATAGTCTGAGTCAATTTAGATGACTATAAATATTGGGAATGATATATATATATAAATATCTTGATAGATTAAGTATCCTTGTGTTAATAGTGTCAATAAAGTCACGATCCTTGAGTCAATTCTTAGACTTAAAACAATTAAAACACCATATTGAGTTATTAGAAATATGAATTTTCACGATTAGTACTCTTGTATCTCTAGTTTCGGGGACGAAACTCCATTTAAGGGGGGTAGCCTGTAACACCCCGAAATTTTAATGACGTAATTAATTTAAATTATAATAACCTTTAGAGATTTTATAATTACATTAAATTATTATTTTTTTTAGTTTAATATAATACATTCATATACGAATTTAAATGTCAACAGGGTTATATTAAAAATAGAGTTGCGATTACGAAAATAAAGAGGTTCGAATTATTATTATTACATTTATTAAGATTTGTGAGCACATTAAAGTGGAGTTTCTTAGTTGGGTCACCTTAATATAAGATAAGTTAGGGTTTACAAGGGAGACCACACATTTTCTCACTCACAAAATCAGTTTCCCTCTCTTCCTTCTCCCTCATGACCTGCGGCTCCTCCCTCACAACCAGACCAGCAGCAACTCCTCCCCCACAGCCGGCAGCACCAGCCGGTTCTTTCCCCTCCACGGCAGCCGGTGCAAACGCCCCCAAAAAGGCAGCAGATGCCGCGTTCTGCACCACCACCAGCAGCGGCTGCCTGCACCGCCATCAAGGACCACCGTCGGTGCCTTGTCTCGCCTGTGCCACCACCACCACTCCAAACACTTGTCCTCTCAATTCTCTTTCTCTTATTTTCCCCATTGTAAGCCATCTTCTCTACCTCCATTTGTTTCTTGTTTTCAATTAAAGTTTATAAAATTTATGAGTGTGATGTTAATTTTGTGTTAATTTCATTAAATCTTTTTGTGGGTAAAAGTTTGATTGATTAATTGAGCAAATTTATGTTTTAGGGTTTGTAGTGTGATTAGAAATTATGGGTTGTGTTGATTGTGTATTAGTTTCTTTGAATCTTAGTATAAATAGTAATTAAGATGTTATTTTTCTTTTATAATGAATTGATTAAGGTTTAGTTTAGGGATGAAATTTAATGGTGTATGCTCATATGTTATATGTTGGTGGTGCGATGATTGATTTGATAATTTCAATATAAGTTGTTTTAAGATTTAGTAGTGTTGTGATTATGATATATTTAGTTTGTGATGATTTTTATTTAAGTTGATTATGGAAGTGAATTTGGTTGTTAAATTGGGAATAATAGTTGCTAATTGTGTAGTTTGATTATTGAGAATTACAAGTACTCCTATTATGTTATTGAAGTTATAGATACATGATATTAGTAAGCCATGAGCACGATGTCAACTTATCGTCGATGGCTACTAAAGTTACTTGTCGTGTCGTTTTGATTATAGTTCTTTCTAGCTTTGGAGAAGGTAACAGATGATAACGCGATTCGATAACTCTAAAATTTACCTTATCGTTATATAAGTGCTATATTAAAATTTTAAGGCTAGTTGTGGTCAATTATTTTTGAGTAACGTGAATCAATATAACTCACATCTAGTTAATGTAAATAAATGATTCACATAATCCTTTTATTCTTAAATCGATGGAAATACGTGTGTTGTTGAGTTAATGATCATGACTTGTATTGAATGAGTTCTGTGTGTACTAGAGTAATCAGAAACTTATGTTGAATGGTTGATGGCGGTTACTTTGGTATTTAGTTGGCATGACAAAGTAGTTAAAGAGACTTATTAGTTCTACTCCTCACTTATATAGGTGTCCCTTTTCATAAGAGGAAAGTAGAACCTTAGTGGGGTGAGTTTTATAACTTTTGGTCGTGCATCGACGCTTGCAGGTACGTATACGCAGTAACTAATTCTTATATGCAATTTTTCCTTTAAGACATTATTGTTCATTGTTTATTGTGATATATATGCATTGTATCAAAATTATGAAATATTAGCGAGTAAGCCTTGAAGAGATATCGATTACGAAATCCTTGAGCATAAAATAGTTTAGAGAATGAGAGTATTAGTAGAAGGCGGGGACCATTCCCCCCCTCTTTTATTTAAGAATTAGATTATGCCTTACTTGGAGTTAGAATGACTCCTTTATAGGTGAATTTCATATTTCATTTATAAGTTGCTCAGTGGGTATCGGCGTTCTGCTATCCCAGGGCATTCATTAATAGTGAAAAGCGGGAGTTATTCCCCTTTGATAAAGTACCAAATTATGATTAGTTGGCGTGACTCAACTGGATTATATCCGGTTGATTTAGTAGTCCCCTAGGTGAGGTTCGACGGGACCACCGTAAGGGGGGTATGAGCATACTTTGTCAATTGGGCGCCGGGTGGCCGATAACGCCCCTTGACCGAGGTGTCACCATGCGGGCCTTGCAAACCCAATATGGTTGCCTCTCCACTGGATTTGGTACCCCAGTGTTAGTTTCCCGAAGGTAGGACCCGAGAGGGTCAGCTGGAGGGGGTATGAGCTCATACTTTACCATGGGCGCCGGGTGGCCGATAACGCCCATGGCCATGTCACTATGCCATGAAGTGAAGAAAAGATCTACTGATAGAATGTTACTCATTCATAGAAAGCTTATTGATTCATAGAAAGCTTACACATTAATAGAATGGTTACTCATTGATTATTCAATGATAGAGTAGTTTATGCTAGTGAGAAGTGCACCTAAGCTAACTTACCTCAAAGGAGTTATCAGTCTCAAAGAAGGGCTATGAATATGCTTACTCTAAGATAGACAAGCTCTATAGGGTCACGTGTTAGATGATCTGTTAATTCCTTGGTTGAGTTGATACTACGCGTGATCTGCAAGAGTTTATGTTTTGAGAAGAGAAATGTGAAGACTCGCATTCTATACAAGAAACATAGGTGGACGGTAAATGGTTAATATTTGTACTTATGTCCTATGAAATCATTTTATGTTGTTGTATAACTTAATTTAATCCATATTATATTTGATGCTAGTTACTGACGTATACGTGTTTGTGGCTATGTTTGATTGTTTGATGACTTTCTATGATTGTCCTGCTATGACACATTGGCCTTGGTCTGATGTCGAGCAGCAGGAGGATCATGGACAGTCGTAGCAGGTATTGAAGATTCTTTTTTTACATTGCATTGCATTGGGGGAGAGTGACGAGGGCGAAGAATAACTTGTGTCATATCGTTATTCTATGAATTTGTAGTTCTTATGTATGTTTTGTAAACTTTGGCTGTATAAGTTTGTTGTGAGACCTTGCGTCCTCCTTTGTATATTTGTATTCCGCTGCGAAGTTTATAACGTTGCATGGTTTTAAAGTGTTAAGTCATCTTAAAACGCACGCGTTGACATTGGAACCACGATCCACTCTTGGCATGTCGATTTGAGAAGCCGGCGATGATCCATTCCGCCGTGGTCTGAGATTTCATGGCAACGATTCCTTAGATTAGTTTACTGTCTTATTGTGTTGATTGCTTTACCATATGTTCGAGTTTTAGCAGAGATGCTGCCAAAATTTTTCCCCTCACCTTTTTAAAGTTAACCGTTTGACGTTTATTTTAATTCTTTTCCTTTTCTTTTATGTAACACCCGAATTTCCTCCCGTCCTTTACGGTTTTGGTTTCGTACAAGGGGTCGGAAATTCAGGGGTGTTACAGGTCGACAAATCAAGTTCTTGTGACCTGCCAAGTCCAATTACTTTATTAGTTTGGTCTGTAAGATTGTAAGGTTACTAATCTTCTTGTAATATTTATAGTTATGTTATTATGTTTGTTCTGTTTGATAATAAAATGATTGATAATACTGTTTCATTCATCACTTATAACTATGAAGACCAACACTCATCACTTAATGTATACTCTCATTCTCTTGAAGGACTCAAATTTTGTTTGTGAGAAGCTCATAGAGGATTGTCCAATATGTATTATACGTGATAAATGTAACATATCTTCATTTAAAAACTTCTTAATATGACTTGTGCAACTGTCTGCCACTTAAAGAGGCTTGAATAAGGTTTTTTACTCAACTAATATTGCTTGTTGTACTGACAGTTATTTACATTCAAAATATAGTTAATGCAAATTGTCTTTAATGGTTGTGTGCATGTAGTGTATGTAATACCGTTGCTAGTTTTTTCTTCTCTGTTGATACCATCTGAAGTTGTGTGCCATACATTGATGATGATGCTTACTGATCAACTGTTAGGTGCTATCCGCTAGCAACTGCGAGCCATCCGACAGCTGTTGCAAGCCATCCGACAGCAGCTGTGTACCATCCGGCAGCTGCTTCAACATCCGAGAGCTTGTGGGTGCCATTCGATACTTGTTGCGTGCCATCCGACAGCTGTTACGTGCCATCCAACAACAGCTACGTGCCATTCAACAGCTGATGCGTTCCATCCGACAGCAGCTCGGGTCATCCAATAGCTTCTGCGTGCTATCCGAAAGCTGGGGCGTGCCATCCGAGAGCTGCTGCTTGCCATTCGATAGCTGTTGCATGCCATCCGATAGCTACTACGTGCCATCCATGTCCAATCTAAAGCTGCTGCTATAACCCATACGCTGCTGCCTTGTTGTGCTATGTCACTTGGATGGAAGCTGCTATGTTTTGAATTGCCTTAGACGTACATTTTGTGTCCTTGAATGCATTAGCTATAAGTTGTGTTTGGCTTTGTTTTGTGTCTTTGGATTGTATTAGAAATGATGTGACTTGTAAGTCTTAGACTTGAGTTGTGATTTTTATGGCATGTTATAAATTTTGCAGGAATAATAATAATAATAATAATAATAATAATAATAATAATAATAATAATAATAATAATAATAATAATAATAGTCAAAAATAAATTACCTCCATAAAAAATAAAATGTTAATTATGTTCAATAGCCACGCTTATTTATGTGGGAAACAAAAAAAAAATAATGGTATATAAAATCATTCAGCCACACTTAACAAGTGAGGATAGTTTCCATCACCTATAAGCATGGCTGAAGGTGCTACCAGCCACACTTATTATCACCTATAGCCACGCTTATTAAGCGTGCCTGAAAATTTACCAACACAAGTAGAGGCCACGCTTAATTAAGTGTGGCTAAATCGATTAGCCTCACATATAAGCGTGCCTAATTACATTTTTAAGTGTGGCTAGGTGCAACTTTTTTTGTAGTGTGAAATGGGTTTTTGTAAGAGAGAAGAATCGGGAGGAAATGGAGAGGAATTATAAAGAAAAGCTCTAACACTTCATTGAAATGGGTTTTTGTAAGAGAGAAGAATCGGGAGCAAAAAAAGTGGCTAAGATGATTACAGATTGGTCATGGCTACATGGGTGGGACTGGGAATTGGGAAGCCGACATAATGGTCACAGTTTATTGAAGAAAGAGCAGCCATGGAAGGCAACCATGGAAGGAGTGAAGAAGAAGAAGAAGAGAAACTAACCCTAGTTAGGTTAATTTCATAAATTTAACGGATTTTTAACGGAAAAAACTTAAAAATGTCATAGTTGTTAATTACCCTAAACGTCAGGGGTGCTATTGGAAAAAAAAAGATTGTAGACCATTGATAAAAGGCCAAAACACAGGGGCACCATTGATAATTTCCCTTTCTATTTTTAGTCATGATTTTTTTTATCTAAATACCCTATATTCATATAAGTAATGACCAAAATACCCCCACTTTTACTATTTACAATACCTCAACTACCACCTTTACAATTAATTTAAGGAAAAATTACCCAGAATAATACGACCTTTCACTGATTTCCCAAGAATAATACGAACTTTCAATTAACCACCAATAATACGAACTTTGACATGCATTTTCCGCTGGCATACATGACTTGTTTATAACCAGTAGTACAGTTCTTTTTTTGACCGTTGCTCAGCAGGTTTCATCTCGTATTATTGGTGGTTAATTGAAAGTTCGTACTACTGGTTGAAACCTGCTGAGCAACGGTCAAAAAAAGACCTGTACTACCGGTTATAAACAGGTCATGTATGCCAGCGGAAAATGCATGTCAAAGTTCGTATTATTGGTGGTTAATTGAAAGTTTGTATTATTCTTGGAAAATCAGTGAAATGTCGTATTATTCTAGGAAATTTTTCCTTAATTTAATCAATTAAAATACCCAAAATAATACCTTTTTGATGGACCACATCTCACTCTTAATATTTATGCCCAATCAAATGGGACAATAGATGTAAATTGGAGGGAGTAGTATATAGTATGTATATTTGAACATCTCGTAATTATCACACAATTAGAAAATATAACCTAAAATGCAAACTTAATAGATTTAATAACTACAAAAAATAAAGACAGATAATAAATGATTAAATTTTTAGCAGAGAATTTAAGCTCGAGTCTACATAGGTTATGGATCGAGTCATTTATTCAAAATCTTATTCATATTGGTTCATGTAGCATCATAAATTCTACTAAAGCAATAGAATAATGTGACAAGTGTCACAATTTTAAGAGTTATTTTCCCACCTAATTCTACTTAAGTTATTTTAGATAGTTTTTTAAATTTAATTTTGTTCTATTGATTTGCTTAATTAATTTAACCCATATTTGATTTTGTGTCATATGTTTATCCATTGATGCGCCTTTTCACTTCTATAATAGTCTTTAATAACCAATTTTTTTTCTCATATGTTTTTCCAAAAATTCGTATGATTCCGTGCTTAGCACGAGTGTGTACCTAGTTTATCATCAAACCATAGTAGTTAAGTAAATTATCAGTATTCGGTCCCCAAATATTTGTATAGTGAATTTACCTTTGATTTTTGGTCATCACATTTATTAAAATCGTATGCCTTGAGTCGATCTTTACTGGTTGGCTAAATTTTCCCCTATTGGTTTGGATTATTGGTGAATTAATGATCAAAAGAGTGAGAATGGAGAAGGGTGCTAAAGGCCTTGAAAGGTAAGCATTATTATTAGGATCGGGATTCTACGTAGGATCGCTAAAGGGGTAAGATCAAAATTGGTAGAATCGGATCGTAGGATCGTGTGATCCTACAAATATGTATTAATGTGCTTTGAATTACTGATTATCATTTATATTTGTTATCTTTTTAAGTTTTAAGGTTAAGTAAAAACTTATTTGGCTTAATCTATTTAGTTTTGAACAAAAAATACTTTTTTTTTTTTTTTGAAAAAAATACTTTTACTAATCATTTTTAAACTGCAAATTAAGAAAATCATGAATTTTATAAAGGTATTAATATAATTATTTTAATTATATTTATATAGGTAAGTCAAAATCTATATTATATGAAAATATTTTATAATTAAAATTAACCATGGTCCCATGTAGGATCGGATCGTAAAATCGTAGGATCGTAGAATTGTGTTATGATCCTATCACCTAAACTTTTTTGCTAAGTAGGTAAGCACGATTCTACTAGATCAAGATCCTACCTGTGATCCGGATCGGTCGCCCATTTTTGGATCGTAAGATCGTAGAATCGTAGATTAGAATCGGGATTCTGATAACTATGAAGGTAAGTGTAAAGCATGGCAAGAAATGGAAAATAACACTCAAGAGAGATTTATAATTTTTGAATTATATTCACATTACCAAGAAAAGAATAATAGAAATTCATCTAATTATATATAATCCTAGTTGTATACTACTTTATTCATTAAAATCTTTTCTTAGTATTAAGTTTTGGGCGAAATGCTAGATTGTTAAGTTTTGGGCGAAATTCATCCAATTAAAATCTTTTCTTTCTATTAAAGTCTAGTTACTTTATGTATTGAGAAAAATATATTAGAACATATTAATGTAGAAACTATTCTTAGTGATTTCGCATCTAGAAAGGCTCATAGAAATATTTTCATATGAACGCTTAGTCTTTGACTTCAATGTTTTATCTATATGAAATTTGATGTTTTTAAAGCTTATATTATACGTAATAAAATATGTATTTTTTTTGCCTAGCTCATTTTTATTTTATTTTAAAATATTATATGTGAATTAGGGCCCCAATTTATGTCTTCGCCTCAAGCCTTTCTAAAACGGCCCTGGCCATGATGCAGCCATGATGGATACTAGTTTCATATCTTTCGTTAAATTTGATTTGATTGTTTGGTTGACACACGTAGTTTCATTTCAATAGTTACATGCATTCGAATTTGCTTAGTACATTATTTGTCACCTTTAAAACATTATTTTCAACATTATTTTCAATTAATTGTCGCTTCCGCTATTTATCTCTAATCTCTAATACCATCCAATACACACATACTTTGATTGGCTAGATTTTTAGCCAAAAAAAATTCGTTCCAATGAAAGAGAAATCATCAAAACGAGTTGAAAATTTTCACATATGAAAGATCAAATTGAATCGATGAATATTAACACTTTAAGAAATACTTATAGCGTTATGACAACAAAGGTTTAAGTTATTCAAATCAAGAATTCTAACAATATTATTCAACTCTAAACATGTTGAAAAACTTTTTCTATTCCTATTCTAAAATAGGATGTTTTTTATTTATTCCACTTTTCTACAAACTTTCTTTAATTCATATACCAAGTTATATAAGTCTTGTGGTGACCTTTTTCTAAGTCAAGATTTGTAAGACAATTAGACTTTAAACTAGTAGATTTTAGACAAATCTTATTGATAATTTACTTTTTTTGATTATAGAATTACACTCAAAGTTGAAAAGTCAAACAAAAACATCTTAGTTTTTATTTTTTTTTAGAAAAAAAATCTTGTTTTCCACACTTAGCTCTTCCTTTGAAACCTTCAAGTGGACGCTCCTCAAATGTGACCATTCGATTAAAAGCACAAAAGTATGGATGATGGGCTCATTGAGCACCTTCTCTTACTTTCTCCTCCTTTTCTTAATAAATAAAATAAAAAAATATATTATAATTAGTAAAAATTTAAAAAAATCCCAAAAAGTAGGAGATGTGGGACCCACTTACATTTCCACTAACATATTCCCTATCAATTAAACAAATCTAAAAGGTAGATTTCCAATCCAATGACACCCCCACCTTCACACACTCCATCTCCCTCTCTCCCCCTATTAAGGAATTCAATTATTCCATTTATCAACGAAAGTCTTTGAGGGTGTGCGAGGTGATCGATTGTAAAGAACTCACTCTTTCTCCGTATATAAAAAAATTAATTATAAAATTAAATATGTTAAATTTATTAATAAAATAAATATATTTACTATAAATAAGACGCAAAATAAAAATTTTACACAGGGCCTCCAAAATTTTGAAGACGGCAAAGTTAATCACCTTATATCTCTCTTTGCTCTTTTTTCCTCTACTATGATCATCATCTATATTGCCAAGTTTGTCACTCTATGCATGTGCTAAATTCATGGGTAATCAAGGGTTTTTCATTATGTAGAACCAAAAAACAAGTTAAGATGATTAGCTTGTTTGATTATTTACATCATAATTAAACTATTGAAAACAAATAATATGTTATTATGTTCTATGCTTTTGTTTTTCTGAATTTATTACATAAAGGCTAGAAAAATTTAATGATAACACGACGAATTATAAGACATAAAAAATACAAACTAAATAACATAAAATTAATTTTAAAGATTATACTATATTTGGTCAATATATAAAAAAAGAAATCAATATTAATTTGTTGTACAATAAACAAATTGCATGAGGATTTTAGCACTCTAAGACTAGTATAATAGTTTGTAATACTCTTTTAAAGGAATAATCCTCAACTTGTATCTATGGAGTGCTAATATCTTCATCCAAAGAAAATAAAATTTCAACCTAATTAATTTCCATTTCTCTACCAAACTTTGCCTTGTTTGTGGAACTCTAACCAACCTTAATACTAACTAAAACAATGTAATAAACTAATTATAATCATAATCATGTAATTATTACAAATTAAAGATGAATATTTTCTCATTGGCCTTTTACTTAACTTGCTTCAAGGTCCCCCAAGAAAAGCCATGCTTTATATTTTTTTCATCTTTTTTTGGCTATTCAAATTGGTCCATATATCCTTCTTTTTGTATGTCCATTTGATTAAAAGCCATATTCCTTTCCTTTTCTTTTCTCCATATTCACAATTTGTTTTCCTCCATTATTGATCCGTCCTTGCTAGTACATGTTACGCAATTTTTCCCCTGTCATTTTAAATTTGCTACATTTACACTAGAAAAGTTGCACTTTAATTTTTGTAATGTAGCAAATTTAAAATGACAGAACTCAGACAAATAACAAATGGATGAATTCTAATAACGTCATCAAATCCCTCATCTCTTTTTTTCATTGATCAATCTCATCAATCGACCAATGATCTTTATATTTCAACTTGAATAGGGAGATTCCATCAATGAGATATATACTTCCCTTTTTCTCTTTTTTCATTATCGTATCAAGAATATGTTCTAGCAATGATTTTTTTTTCTTTTCGTTCGATTTATCATCGAAAAGTTCCTCCAAATGTAGGTGTCCAAAAATCAACAGTAGTTTCATGTGTTACAGGAAAGGTGCTAGAAACTGGTACCAAGCATAATCCTCTACTCCTTAGATCTTGCTTTGGACCGTCTGGATCCATCTTTGCCTTTTCATTACTCTACATGAATAAGGTTAAAATTATATACCACCTAAAATTATAATTAAAGCCCCCTATATATAATAATCAATGAAAAAGAACTAAAGGGTGTTTTTTTATATATGATGTCACATCTTTAAATTATTTTCTAATAATCTAACTTTTACAATAAATTTGCCACAACATACCACCATATTAATAAAACTAAATAATTATAGGGTATGCTAGTATACGCTAGTAACAAACTTAGATAAATATTAGATTATTCACAGCAAATTTTGGCTAAATGTTAAGTTATTAAAAAATAATTAAAATGTGATTAAATCACAGTGGACAAGTAAATATTAAATTATTTTAATAGGAAATGTAGAGTTGTATTTTATTGTGATTGGTTTTCAAAAACAACGTCAATAACTATAATAATATTAGTAAAATACATATTCATGTAACTTTAATATAAAGTCTGGTTTTTTGACATTTACTTGCAAATTTTTGATTTGTGTCAAAAGATAATCATTTAAACAGTCATTTCTTATTTTAAAATAATTTAATTGCATTTCAATCATTACGTAATCACTAAAATAATTAGTGCCTCAGATTTCATGATAGAAAAATCAATGTTTGAGATTTGTTTCATTATGATAATTGATTTTAAAATCAACCACTATAATAATAAAACTCTTTTTACACCAATTTGAAAAATTAATTTTTTTGTTAAATTAAACTCCCTTTAAATTTAATAAATGAAAAGAATATATACCTGTTGATGTTGTTGGTATGAGCCTCCACTTTTTAAGTATGGGTTGCTTAAAACCTGTAATATCCCATTGAAGGAGAAATATGTTTTTCAAAATAATCAGAACACATTATAATTTTTGAAATATTTTTACTGCTGATACTGTTAGAGTATATAACAAATCTTGGGGCTTTAACCATAAGCTTAAGCTTTTGGTTGAATTGATTCCTTGACATGGTATCAGAAGCCACGTGATAAGAGGTCACGAGTTTGTATCTCAACCACCATACCCCTACTTTAAAAAGAATATTTAGTGTCAGGTATGAGGAAAGTCTGTGTTGCATCCACATTTCTAGCCCAATGGGTTCTCGTGTAAGGGGCGTGTTATAGAATATATGACATATCCTGGGCCTTAACCATAAGCTTAAGCTTTTGGTTGAGTTGGTTTCTTGACAAATACTTCCTTAATTTCGTTATATTTGCAACTGATTGTTAAATATTAAAATATATAACATATTATATGAAGCTGCAATCATCAGCATAAGATTTTGGTTATGTTGGTTTTTTGATATGGTATCTGAATCCAACGTGATAAGAGGTCACATGTTTGAATCTCAATTACCCCTCATTTATAGTGGAATATTTTGCATTAGCCGTTAGGTAAAAAGAGGGTCTATCCTACATCTACATTTTAGGCCATAGGGTATCGAGTAGAAGACCGTGTTAGAGTATATATAAAATATTTTAAAACCTCAACCATTAAATTTAACTTCTAGTCAAGTTGATTCATTGACATGAAATTTCCAACCATCATCAGTTAAAAATTTTTAAAATGTCTAAAAAAAAATAAATTTAGAACTATAAATATAAAAAATAATGATAAACTTACACTAACTTGTTCATGGAGAAACTTGATATACTCAATGGCTTCAGAGAGGACTGATGCAGTATCAGTCTGAAAAAGAAAAAAAGAAATATACCATGATTCATTTATGGACCAATTATATTAATTAGTGTGCACTAAAGAATGAATAAAAATATTAATTAAAAAGAGAGTTATTAAAAGTAAGCTTTTTCAACCAAAAAAATGATCTGAAACAAAAGAATGACATATGATGAATCATCAATCAGTGCCATGCTTAGCTCTTTTGCTAAAAGTCATGAATTAAAGCTGAAACAAACGGTGAGAATTTCAGCACCACACAGGATCATATCCCTCTAGGATTAGTTTTATCCTACACTTCGGTATCTAATAATAACCTATGTTCGATTATGGCAAAATTAAGTGGGTGTTTGGCAAACGGCTGATAGCTGATTATAGTGGTAGATTTGACCAGCTGATTTTGTTAACTGATTTAACCGACTGATTTTAAACCCACGGCTATAAGCATCTTATTCAAAACCAGCTTATTCATATCAATAAATTGTTTCATATAACTAGTTCACCAAACACTAGAATTAGCTCGTTTGACCACCTAACCCTCTATTTATATTAAAATAAACTAAAGTTGCTCAATAAGCTAATTTGCCAAACACCCCCTAAATCTACGCATTCAAAAATAAAGGACATTAAATGATACTCGCTTCTTTTCTATATATGTTATCATAAGAAATATTAATAAAAATTAAACAATATTGAATTTTGTTAAATAGTGAAAACAGCATTTTATTGAATGATAAAGAATATAAAGAAAAACTGGAAATATATACATAGCTATTGAAAAAAATGTAAAGATTATAAATACTAAAAATGTTAAAATAAAGTTAATGGAAAACATATAAGAACTATAAGTGTTATAATGTAAAGTTAGAGAAAATATGTGTGGATCATTAAAATTAATAAATATCAAAATTAAGGTGAATAAAAGCTAATTTCATTCAAAAAATATGATATAATAAAAAATACTTTAAAAGAATAATAAATAAAACAGACTAAAATGAAAGATATGAGAACATTAAATAGAAACGAACAATAATTAAAGCAAGTGATTGAAAGTTTTTATATAAAACAAAAGAAAGTCTTAAATTTAAAAAGTGATCATAAAACAATCAATAACATTCTTGATGTTCAAACCTTAAACATTTACACCAATATAATGTTCCATAATATTTGCTACTGAGTATGATATATTATATGGGAAAATGTCACTATCAATAGCAAGTATTATGGAACGGAGAAAATATGTTAATGATTTAATTTGGATCACAAGTGTATGAGGTAGGATTCACACCATTGACATTTGACAATCAGGAAATGACATGAAACTGTAAACTAAAATATTCAAAATTTTATGATGATTATATTGAACTAAAAAGAAGAAAATAATATGAAAAATAGAGGAAAAGCACAATATTAAAGTATATTTTTGAATTTTGTCTTTTAAATTTACCTTTCCAAAAGGCGAAACTAATTGTTGAAGAGCAGTGATTCTGTCCCCCATCTTCTCTTTCCTTACCTAGTTAAAAGATTTTCTTCCAATCAATCAATAACGTACAATATAGTTAGGCTAGTTATCTAGCCAAGTACCCAAAACTCTAATTAATCTCTTTTATCTCTCGTTAAACACAAAATTGTTAGAGTATATATAATATTTTTTGGAGCCTTAACCATCGGCTTAAACTTTTGGTTGAGTTGGTTTCTTTATATGGTATTAGAGCCAATGTGACAAGAGGTCAGG
Organism: Amaranthus palmeri; assembly: GCA_019776075.1. Taxonomy (NCBI): domain Eukaryota; kingdom Viridiplantae; phylum Streptophyta; class Magnoliopsida; order Caryophyllales; family Amaranthaceae; genus Amaranthus; species Amaranthus palmeri. The sequence continues at coordinate 106,213 of JAAKBH010000373.1, forward strand.
GGTTCAAATCTCAACCACTCCTCCATTAAAGTGGAATATTTAGCGCCAAGTATGAGGAGGGTCTGTGATGCATCCACACTTCATCCACACTTTTAGCCCAATGGGCTCTCGTGTGAGGGGCGTGTTAGAGTATATAACATATTTTGGGGCCTCAATCATCAGTTTAAGCTTTTAGTTGAGTTGGTTCCTTGACAAAAACGGGGTAGAAGAAAAATCTACAAATTATTTAAAGATCTGTGTAATTTCAAAGATAATGATTTTTCTAACAATTTTGTATCTTTAAATATTAATATATACTATGTTATTTTATATTGAGGCTCTTAATTTTTCGTTGTCATGTAGTTGAATATATTGAACATGCTCAAAACCTTCTATGCAGCTCAATAGCGTATAATCTAAAAATAACAAATATTTTCCGTACTTGTCTGATGAAAAAATAACTAGGAGTATTTTATATACTTCCTCTTATTCTCTTTAGTTGTCCATTTGGTTTTGGCACAGTTGTCATTGCACGTTTTCAATCTTAAATATCTCTTATTTCGCTTGACTAATAATTATAAAAAGATGATATAAATAACATTTACAATAAGATGAATTAAACAAGATTTCAGATGATTATATTATAACTTATAGATTAAGAACAAATCACATAATAAGAGTAATTGATAAATAGTATTGAAAAATCAAATGGGACAAGTAAATCGAATAGGATGAAGTATTTTTAAAATTGGTGCATTCTAAAATAGTCTGTCCAACAAAGTATATACAAGACTTTCGCCTTAAGAGAGTATATATTAGAACTTATAATTAGGACAATAACCATCAGCTTTAAGTTTTATAACCCGAGATATGTTCTATAATCTATAGGGCTAATTAAAAAGCGTTACACCAATATAGAAGTATAATAATTTAATACCTTAAATGGTGGTAAAGTTGATGAAGCACCATCATTCCTGGCTCGCTTAGTATTATTCTCTGCATTACTCTTTTTCACCATTGAATTTGTATCCCTTACCTCCATTGTAGTCTATATAAATATACAATAATAAAATAAAATAAATTAATAAATACATTTTAAATACATAAAATTCAGCATAAGCAGTATTTTTCCTGATCAGAAAGTACATCAAAGAATTTAGGGGAATCTTGCATTATAGTTTAGAAAAAATTGTCTTATTAACTAATTTTGTCTTGATAGTAATAAATACCTCATGCTCTTTAAAAAATGTCCTTCTAGTCAAAACCCTAATTCACTATAAAATGAAAAATCAATTAATTCTACGCGTCAATAATTCTTTTGCAAAATCTAAGCCGTTGGTTTTATGGGTAATTTTTTTTTTTTTTTGAGAAAATGCAACAAATTATAGCAACAAAAAAAAAAAAAAAGTTAGGGTACATCAAAAGTAAATTATGGGTAATTTAACTAAAATGCATAACAAAAATTATTTAAAGAATAGCAAATGACTTCTAAAAAATTATATTTTGTTACAAATTAATAAAGAAAAGTTACTTACGACTAATGTCAATTATAATTTCAAAATTAATATTTAAGTTAAATAAATATGTTTATTAAAGTTATTAATTATAGTGTTTAATTTGCCTGAAATTCCTTGTTTTTTTACAATTAAGTAAGAAATAAATTTATTTATCGATTTATAAAAATATATGAATAAAAGCCAACCACTATAAAATTGCGATAACTTTACCTTTGGTTTTTCTTCAAAGGTAGGCATGATAGGCAATTGAGCACCCTGCAACGATGAGAACAAATTAGGCCTCACTTCATTTAATGAAGCTGACCCACTCCAATAAGCCGCGTTATTGATAAATTGAAGTTGGTGTTGCTCTTGTTGTCGTTGTTGTTGTTGCTGCTGTTGTTGTTTTGGAGATGTCGCTCTAAGAAATTGTGGCACTTTCGCCCACGAAGGCGACAATTGTGCTTGATGATGGTGTTGCTCATTACCAAAATAATTATGTTGAAAATTACTATTTAATTGTTGTTGTTGTTGCTGTTGTTGTTGATCGGGACAACCCATTAACCCTTGAAGAATACTTGACGGACTACCAAAAACCGAGCTAGTTGAACTCGAATCGTGCTGAAAACCCGAAGGAGGAGCTAACCCTTGACATGTTATTGTGCTTTCAATTGAACTACCACTTGGAGAAAATTGTGGTTGTTGACTATCCAACGAAAATCCCCTCCCCATTTGTTTAAATTCCGAGCTTAAATCTTCATTTCCTTCAAATAATTTTTCTCTTCTATGGCTAATTTGTGATGAATTATTATTATTATTATTATTATTGTTATTATTACCGAATATTAATCCTCCTCCGGTTGCATCTTGCTGAAAGTTTGTGTTTAAGCCCATGCCTTCTTGTAACATCGACCTAAAACTATTATCCGCCTTTTCTGGATTTCGACTGTCGTAAAAGTAATAAATGTCAGTGATAACAAATTTGTAACAATCAGTTCAGTAAAACATAATAATTCATATGATCATTTAACAAAAAATTAATTCTTAAAGACATAATAATTTAAAAACTGATATATTAGTTCATACAGCAAAATTCAATTATTGTTTGGAATTAATGCTTTTGTATTGTTATCTAAGATATATTCTTTTTAATTTTCTTTGATTCAATGCACAAATTTTGAATTTAATTAATATCTCTATCTAATAATGGAAATGATTTTTTTTTTGTTTTAATTAAACATCTATGTGGTTAGATCATTATCATTCCAATTGAGCAGATAATTTTAATAATTTTAAAGTGATCAATTAGAATAATATTATATGAATTTATCCTGGAGATGTAAGTCTCATACAAGACGAGCCGAAAGAACTAAAAACTTACAGTAGAGCAGTTGGTTCCTGGTTCCACTCTGCCATGGCTTGAGAAGACAAGCCTAGGCCCACAAGTTGAAGTGATGTAGAGTCCATTTTAGTATCCACCGGAGTTGACCCATCAGTTAACCACCCGAATCCAGGCCCACCACCGCTATTCGTAAGCGTAGTGGTGGAGGAAGTTGTAGAAGCACCACCACCACCGCCACCGCCACTACCGCCACCGTCGAACCTACTTCTGTTTGATGGTGTAGAATCCCACCAATTTGTTGCTCCACAATATTCTTCTGCCATATTCTTGATACAATAATTAAATATAATTAAAACTTAGATTAATTAATTACTCTCTTAATTTCTTTTTCTTATTAATAAGGGAGGTTATAATATGTTGAATGATAAAATGAAAAATGATGGAAAATGGTTTGCTACATCTGACCACATATTTATATTACCGACTTTATACCCTATGGGGTCACTTGTACGATAGAATAAAAAGCAAAAGTCGGATGTGGTTGACAATATAATTCGAGTTTTTTTTTTAATTTTTGTTTGAAAAAATAATTCTTGGGTAATTATGAGGCCTAAGGAAACGTCATTTTTAAATGAAATTCTCTGACTTTTGTTAAAATATTTTTAAAAGGATGACTAATCATTCTATTAAAGCATAATGATCTTGTAGCTAAGCTTACTTTACCAAAATGTTGTTATTATTAATCAATAGTGTATTGAGTGCAATGTTGTATCCGTTTTAAGCTTGCTTTACTATCAATCAAGGAGTATGTCATAATATGGTAAAAAGAAATGTGTGTAATTAAATAATTCCGCACAACTCTGTATTCCGCACAAGTTAAAATTCAGGGGAAGAAGGTATTAGCAGGTAGACTTAGTCGTACCCCTCAAAATATATGGTAAAAAGAAATGTGTGTAATTAAATAATTCCGCAAATAGATGAGATGTGCAAAAGAGAAAAGTAAATGGTATACAACTTGCCTTGTGAGGCACAAGCACTTTATTATAGTAATTAAAAGCCGATAACTATAAGATATACTCCCTTCTATTTGCTTTTGGGATACTATTCATATATCACTCGTAAATTGCATTTTATTATTAATCTATAAATTAAAACATAATCATGTGAGATCTTATTTGATTCGATTTGATGCAATATATATTAATATCAACTTTTTATAAGTTTTAGTTATACATTACTCGATATATTAAAGATCGAATAAGTGTATTGGATAGAGTGCATGAAGTAAATGGGACATTTAAGATGAATAATGAGGGAGTATCACCCAAAATTTTTTATTTAAGTCTACTAGATTTCGACAAATCTAAAGACTTGAATTGCGCCCTATATGATAGAGTCTCTTGTTAAGTGTTACTATATACAACTTGATTTAGGAGAATTATATCTGTTTTATGAAAATTGTTATATGCACTTGTTTTGTGTTGTGTAAGGAGTGGAGCGAAAAAAATATATAGTTTATGTGGAATTTAGAGAAATATGTGAATGAATGAAACATAAATGAGAAAACGTAAGTTAAATGATGAATGAGAACTTGTAATATAAAAGTATAAGTCATGATTACCGAATATTATAGTAATATTATTAACACTGATTTAAAAGAAATTGATAATTTTCTTTCAAATAGAGGATAATATATGGGTAGCTATACAAAAGCATTTTAATTTGAACAAATGAAAAAGGTTATGTAAATAGGCCAAGTTTGCTAATGATGAGTACAATTCTTTATGGATGCTAATCATGAGGTACTAAATTGAGAAAATAAGAATCTGCCTTCTGTAAAGCTGATCATTTAGTTTTTTTTTTTTCCTTATTTTTATTAGTTTTGTTTTTTGTTTTTGAGTATATTTGTGTTTGAATTATTGGTGATGGGTAGAACCGTAGAAATGTAATTGGTGGTGCAACTTGTCACTGTTTTAATTACCCCTTCTTTGTAACAATTAGCTAGGTAACGTAAAACAAACTGATCATACTAGAAAGTAAGTACAATTATAGAAAGATTCTTAGGGCATATGATGCAATTGAAATTGTTGAGTAATAAAGAATCATATCATCCATTTATAATGGTGTATTTTCTCTGTTTTACTATATTTGCTATATTTTGCTTTTTATGCAATTTAATGTATTATTTTGATTATTTATATATTATATATTAAACTTTACACATTTAAAAATATTAGAAGTTAATACTCCTTCCAAACTAATTTAGTTGTCTCATTTGTTTGGGCACGGTTATTAAAGGTGGTGTGGAGTCTATTAAAAAGGTAGTAATTGGGGTATTATAAATGATTAAATTAATTGTAAAGGTGGTAGTTGGAGTATTGTAATTAGTAAAAGTGGAGATATTTTGGTCTTTAATTGTGTGAACATTGGAGATTTAGGTAAAAAAATTGGCAAAAAAGGAAATGAGACAATTGATATGAATTTGCCAAATAAAGAAATGGGACAACTAAATTGGTTCGTAGAGAGTATTATGTAAGTATGCTTTTAGACGATTGAAACAAGATTCAAAGTACAAGATTCACTTAACTATATTTTCGTTACACATTAGCCGCAATATATGAAATACACTTGAACGATGAATAGTACCAAAAATTGTCATATAGCATGTATTTCAAAACAAAGGAAGTATATGAGCAATTTAGTAGGACAAGCGTCGGAATCGAGCAAAATAGCAAAATGTAGGTTGTGAGTTAACTGATGCTTTGCTTACACGAGCGGATAAATTGCTCGGGCTAGCAAACATGTATGAGATGAGAATTCAAATAAAGAAACATTTTTTTTTTGTAGAGCTTTTAAGAGAAAAATTATGCTTATGTGTGATAAGTGCAATATTTTGCACTTATTTATATTATTATATACTCGTTAATGATGGTTGTTGTTAGTAATTTCGTGCTTATTTTGAAGATTTATGCTATTTTACTCATTTTGGTTATTCATGTTGATTTGTGTGGTTTTGATTGTTTTAAGCATAATTCTTATGATTTTAATGATGACGGAGTTTACTAAGGAGAATTTAGCTCAATTGAAGATGTTCTACAAAAAAATGAGCAAAAGGGTAGAAGAGTGTTTATAATGCAAGAGTTTTGAGATGAAATTTGATACATGTTTACTCTTTTGGCCATAACTTTTGATAGGAATATCTCATTAATGCAAGGTTTGCGGCATTCGAAATTAGACTTCAAGAGATTTCTAACGGTATATTATATGTTCGAATTCAACAACCGAGCAAGAAATGGTGATCGTTTGAAGTCTATTGTTTTCCAGTCCAAAACGCCGACTCGGCGTTACTTTCCTGTTATGTTGCAGCCGACTCAACTGTGGCCTGTGGCTACTGTTTCGACATGGGACTTTCAATACTTTAGTCTTTTAATTAACTTTGAGGGTTAAATTCTGATTAGTATAAAGAGGCCCTAAATTTCATATTAGTGTTCCTTCTGATTTCGGGTAGAACACAAAGTTTGGGTTTTCAATTAGGCTGTATTATTCATCTCCACAGCTGAGCAAGATATATATATACAAACCATACTCCTAAACTTCCTAGAATAACAATATTACAAATATATACGTTGCCTAAATTAAGGCTGAGAATAAATAATCCCATGAATATCTCGTAATATTCTAACACCTTCTTCTTCTTCCTCTTCTCTTCCATCTCTTTTAGATTAATTTTACTAGTTTTTGGCTTTTTGCTCTTTAATTCTTCCTTTAGTTTTAGCTTTTTCATGAAGTTTGCCATCAATCTTCCTTTCAGGATTGTAAATTCTTTTAGTCATTTAATTTCCTTTGCATTTTGATTCCTTGTATATTAGTTTTAATCCTTCATTAGTGATCCTTAATTATTATCATCATTATTCTTTTAACAAAAATTAGTTTTGTTCTCCGCTTATTGTTCTTTGAATTAATTGTTGTGTTCTTTGGTATTTGATTAATGTTTCTCTTGAATCTGTCATTATTATTATATTCATCTATGTCTAGTATCATCTTAGGGTTTATTTTAATTGCATCCACTATGATTAGTAAGTAGATCCAATTTTTAGGGTTAGAGTTTGAATCTATAAGTCAAGTATGATTTGATTATTGGATGTGTCTATGAAACTAAGGATTAAAATGGTTAAATTGTACTAATTAAATTTAATTTGTTTTGTCAGACTAGTCAATAGAACTAGCGCGTGAGATTGAGATCGACTTTGCTTTAGAGTAAATTTTAGTTAAATGCTTATTAATTCGTCCAATAAAACTAACGTGTGAGAATCGAATTAATAGGGCCTAAATCTAATAGTTAATCAACAGAGTGAGAGTTTGAGATTAACAAGATCATGTTTAACGACAAATATAATCTGACTTTTCATAGACACTAATGAGAATTTAATCATACAAGACTTTAGGAGATTCCCGACGCCCTAAAACTCTCCATCATATTGCTTAAACCCACATTTTTATCGCATTCTTAGTTTGTTAGACAAAAATCAATCAAACTTTTTTCCTCTTTGAGCAATATATTCAGTAGAATTTAGCAAGTTTCTTGTCTTAACTTCCTTGTGTTCGACCTGCGACTAAATAAAATTTGTACATCAATGATCAATGTGTTTGGGAACTCCATAGGAGCGCAGAAACGCTATAGTTAATTTGAGTGTGTGTGAAATTGATGTTGTTGTCAAATGAACATCAAATAATATTAATTTTAAATTTGACGAAGGGTACTTTAAGGCACCCACTAAACACTTGTGTTCTTATTTTTTTCATACATTGTTTCGTGTGTTGGTGTAGGCTTTGCTTTTCTCTACTATTTTCATCAGTCTTATTTACTAATTATGAGTGCCAAAATTAATAACCATTAGTATCAAAGCGAGATTGAGGATCCTTGGTGCCTTGTGAGTACTGTGAAGTATGAAATTTAGTGGAGTAGAAAATGAGATAAGAAGAAAAGTTTATATCCCACTATTCGATAGGAGAATGAAGTTTTTGGTGTGGAAAAGTTTAGTAGAAAATATAATAGCAGGGATATGACAACAGATTGTCGATCCAATTTGGATTTACGGACTTAGATCCGTTTTGGCAGGTTCAAATCCCATTGTTGATTTACCGTGGGTACAATTTACTAATGATGATACCAAAAGTCCAGTGTCGGGTGCTCCAAAACCTAAGATTGATCCTACTCTTTCATATTCTGAGAGGAGGTGGAGCAATCTAATTAAGGGTTATCTAGTCACCCTTACACCATTCTTAAGAAGCCTAAACGAGTTATCCAAAAGCCTGTTAGGTTAATTAAGGAGATGGAGGGTAGGAAGTGTTGTGTTAAGAAGTTAATAGGGTATGCATTGAGTGTAGCTGATGAAGTAAAGTCATTTGAGTATGGATAATTCGTAAAGGTTTCGAAAGAGAAAAACCTTGTAGAGTGTAAATGGATTCTCCAGCGGTTCGACGTACTTCTACACATGTGTTGCTATCCATTGTAGCAAACTTTGATCTTGAACTGGAGCAGCTGGATGTTAAGAAGACTTTCCTTTACTGTGATTTGGATGAGGAAATTTTGATCAAGCAGCCTAAGGGATTCGAGGTTCCTGGAAAGGAACATTACGCCTGGGTTTGACTCTGTTATGGTTTCACATAAGTTTGATGGGAATTTATATGATTGTTGTGTATACCATAGTAAGTTGGTTGGCTTCATAATCTACCTACTATTGTATATTAATGGCATGATGGTTCCATACCTACTGTTGTATTTCATAGGAAGTTGCTATGGTGTACTGTAATAGTCTAAGTGTCATTTGCTTAGCTAGTTATCAAGTACATCGTGGTCAGATGAACATCATGATCGAACGAAGCAAATAGATGTCAAACATCATTTTCTACGTACTGATGAAAGGATAAAGAGAAGAAGATTGGAAATACTGACAACCCAACTGATTTCTTCACCAAGTTTATTTTGTTTCGTAAGTTTAAACATTGCTTGGACTTACTGAATATTGATTACTATGTTATGTAGTATGCCCTTAGGGGCAGTGTTAGGGAAGCTCCGGGAAAGGGTATGTTGGCCTTAAAGTAGAGCTCGCCTCATGGGCTCGTTATGCAGGTGGAGCATTATTAGATGTTTACTTGGAGACAAGTAGGGTATGAGTCTTGGTGAGATAATTGTAGAAATGTTTGGCCTATGCATTCGCTTTGCGTTGGTTGTGGCTAGAGATGGTATCACTATATTTTTTAATGGGGATCATTTGCTAACTACGAGTTCTCATCAAGGTGAACATGGTTGATGAATGAGTGACTCGTACAAGGTTCGTAATCATGGGAAGGTGATTCAAGATGTACGTGGGTGCATTTCAATGGCCAACATTGAGTCAGCGTTGGTGGTGTCTTGGTGGAAGACAAGTTGGCTTTGCAAGCTGGAAATCAGATACAATCTAGTAGCAAAAGCCGACTCGACTTTTATATGAGGAGGCAATACGTCGTGTAGGCGTTAGGTGATAATGAAATTTTATTTAACCGTAGGTGCACAGTGTACATATAGATTCGGGTCAAACACAAGGAAGTTGGGACAAATAACTCTCTAAAATCTACTAACTATATTGGTTAAGGAGAAAAAAAGGCTGATTATATTCTAAGAAACTACGAATGCAATGAAAATTTGTCTAAAAATATATGATAAAAAGACCTAAGGTTTCGAGTGTCCCCTAAATTCTTGTATGACCAAACTTCAATCAGTGTCTATAAAATGTCGGATTAACTATGTGATTAAATAAGATCTTGTCAATCTCAAACTCGCACTCTGTTGATTAAGTATTAGATTTAGACCTTATTGATTCAATTCTCACACGCTAATTTTATTGAATGAATAAAGGAAAAACTACCGTAAATAATACAACCTTTTGTTAATTTCCCTACAATAATACGAACTTTTGATTAATCAAGAATAATACCAACTTTGGGGTTTTTTTTCCTAAAATAATACCAACTTCAGTTTATTAACTAATTTACTAAATTTTTTGTCATATAACCTATAGTTTGATTTTTAACATATCAGGTATATTGTAGGAAAACACCCCCATAAGTTGGTATTATTCATAGTTAATCAAATGTTCGTATTATTGTAGGGAAATAAGCAAAAAGTTGTATTATTTCTGGTAATTTTTCCATGAATAAATAAAAATTTAACCAAAATTTTACCCTAAAAGCAAAATTAATCATAATCTCACGCGCGTTTTATTGAATAGTCCAGCAAAGCATATTTAATTTAGGGTTCTTAGCACAATGTCATAACTTTAATCCTAACTTTACATACACTTTCAATATTTAAATCATACTTAAATTATAAGTTCAAACCCCAACCCTGGAAAAAGGATCTACTCACTATTCATGGTGAAAGCAATAACTAAAAACCCTAAAATAAAAATAAGCATGATAATAATAATATTTGCAAGTTACAATATGAAAAGACACACCAAGATACTAAATATCAGGGGCGAATCTACTATTACTCAATGCTGTCAATGAGTGTCAATTGACAGCATTTGACTAATATAGATTTTCATGTATAGTTATACATTGATGTACCAAGTGTCTCAGTTGGTAAGTCTTTTGGTATATGACAGCATATACCCAGGTTCAATTCCTCCAAACAGTAAAATTTTAAGATTTTTTTTCCTAAAACTTACCCATTTACCCTAAATTTCGAAAACGCTTTCTCCTTTCTCCATTTTTGATTTCCCCATTTCCAAAACCCATTCCCATCCCAACCTCTTCCCAGATCTTAGAGAGACCGACGGCTCACCGGCACCGCTCATGGCTAACGGCTTCACTCCTCTTTCACGGCTGTCGGCTTCACCGGAAAACCTAGTTGGTAAGTCGTTCTCACTCACGGCTCAGTCTCACCCATTCTTTTTTTGATTTTCTCATTGAGTATTTGAAATAATTTGATCTTATTTTTTTGGTTTGTGTTGATTGTTATTTATTAGTTTGTTAAACATTGTTGATTTGTTTCTTGACATTCTTTGTTCATTCATGAACAATCAATTTATTAGGGTTAATCAATTTAGGGTTATTTTTCATAAACATTGTTTCTTGAATCTTGACAATTTGACATTCTTTCGTTTTTTGTTCATTCATGATTTTTGAATCAATTTAGGGTTAAACATTGTTTCTTGACATTCTTTGTTCAATCATATTTTATTTTTGGTTTGTGTTAATTTGTTCATTTGTTAAACAAATGATTGTATTTTGCAGAGTAAGAAATGAATAGGAATTTCAAAAAAGTGGTTTCTCGATCACATTTGGTATCTAGCTCAACATCAGAAAATTCACCAAATCCTCTTGATAACACTCAACATCAAGATTCACAAGCTCCATTAAACTACACCCCTTCTTCTAAACAGTAGAATTGATGTAAGTACTCTTCCATCTGACCCTGCTGATAGATTGCCAATTTCAAAATATGATGTAAATGATCGCGATGAGATTAGAAGGGCGTATTTTCAAAGAGATCCTTATCAACCTCGAAATCATGTTTTTCCTCAAACTATATGGTCTGGTTATTCACGACGTTTTCAAGCGTCATGGTTTGATAAGTACCCTAACTGGTTAGAATATAGTATTAAGAATGATGCTTGTTTTTGTTTGTGTTGTTACTTGTTTGCAACTGATAATGAAACTTCAAGTCATTATAGGGCAGATTCATTCACTAGCCAAGGTTTTAGAGGTTGGAATAACATTAAAAGATTTGATGTTCATGTTGGTGTACCAAATAGTATCCATAATCAATGTGTGAAAAGATGTAAAGATCTTATGTTGCAAAAACAATCAATAGAAGTTATTTTTCATAAACAATCTGAGCAAGCTAAAGTTGAATATAAGACTCGTTTGAATTCATTTGTGGCTATTGCTAGATTACTTTTGTATAGTGGATTACCTTTTTGAGGTCATGATGAAATTGAAACATCATCTAAGAGGAGAGGTAATTTCTTAACGTTCTTGGAGTTTCATGCTCAAAATAATGAAAAAGTTAGTAATGTCGTTTTGCAAAATGCTCCTGGTAATAACCGAATGACATCCCCTACAATCCAAAAAGATATTGTCAATGCTTGTTATAAGGAGACTCTTAATGCCATTCTTGAGGAACTTGGGGAAGAACCTTTTGCTATTTTAGTTGATGAGTCTCGTGATGTGTCTTGTAAACAACAAATGGCTCTTGTTTTAAGATATGTTGATAAAAGGGGATTTGTTATGGAGCGTTTAATTGGTCTTGCTCATGTTACTAGTACTACAGCTGAGTCACTTAGAGAAACAATCTATTCAATGCTTGCTCAGTTGTCTTTGAGTCCATCTCGCATACGAGGGCAAAGTTATGATGGAGCAAGCAATATGCGAGGTCATATTAACGGGATTAGGAGTTTAATAATGGGGGATTGTCCATCGGCACATTATGTACATTGTTTTGCTCACTAACTTCAACTGACTCTTGTTAAGGTTGCACACAAACATGTTGATGTTAATCGTCTTACTGATTTGGTTAATCTCACTTTAAATACAGTTGGTAGCTCTTATAAACGTAGAGATGAGTTTCGAGAAAAACAAGCTGAAATGGTTGAAAAAGCATTATATGAAGGTGATATTCTAACAGGAAAGGGATTAAATCAAGAAGTTGGTCTTTAAAGACCCGGGGATACTCGTTGGGGTTCTCATTTCAAAACATTTTGCAATTTCATTTCTAGATTTTCCCCAATAGTAAATGTGCTTGATGCTCTTATTGTTGCTAGAGATGATGATATAGCTAAAATTCAAGCTATTTTGGATGGCATACAAACTTATGATTTTGCTTTCATCATACATATGATGAAATTAGTGTTGGGAGTCACTTATCTACTTAGTTTGTCTCTGCAAAAATGGGATCAAGATATTGTGAATGCTATGAGGTTACTTCGTGGTACCAAGGTACAATTTCAAGAGCTAAGGGATGCAGGTTGGAATTCTTTGGTGAATGATGTGAATTCTTTTTGTTTGAAACATGATATTGATATTCCGAACATGGATGAGTTGGCTCCTTTACATCCTCGGGGAAAGTCAAAACGCAGAACTTCAGATGTGAAACTTGGGCACTATTATCGTGTTAACGTTTTTTACAATATTATTGATATGCAAATGCAAGAACTTGACTGTCGTTTTACTGAGACTAGTACAGATTTACTTATTGGCGTTGCTTGTTTGAGTCCTGCTGATTCATTTTCCAACTATAACAAAGAGAAGATATTCAAAATGGCTACATTTTATCCTGATGATTTTGATGCATTGGCAATTGATATTCTCAGTGTAGAGTTGGATGCTTTTATGGCTAATTTTGCTAAAGATGAGCGGTTTTCAGACTTGTCAACCCTCGGTGAACTCTCCAAAGCTTTATTAGATTCTGGTTTACATAAGACATGCCCACACTTCCATAAGCTTTTGAAGCTATAGCATTGATTTTGCCGGTATCCACAGCAACAGTCGAAAGAGTGTTTTCTGCGTTAAAGATTATTAAGACTGAGTTACGCAACAAGATTGCTGATGACTTTTTAAATGAAACATTTGTAACTTATTTTGAATGTGATTTGTTACAAAGTTTGTCAAATGATGATATTATGTATCGTTTTCAGAATATAAAACTCGACGGAGTCAATTACCGTAATTTAAAACGTTGATGTATCTTTTCAATGTTATCGTTATCGACAGCATTTGATTTTTTTCTAGATCCACCCCTGCTAAATATGAAGAATAATACTAATTTTATTAATGGCAATTGATAGGAAAACAATTAAAGTTTGATAAAAGAAATTAAACCAATACTAATTTAATAAAGAAAGATTAAACTAAAAATGAGAAACTAATTCAATAACCAGAAATCAAATGACGAGAAAATTAAATGCTAAAGAAAAGCTTACAAAACTAATGTAACTAGAAAATGTTCCCATGGAATTCAAAAGCAAAAGTCTACATGGCGGCCACTTCCAAGACTTGTAAGTCGAGTCGACTTTTTATGCTGACAATCGCAACAAACTTCAAACGATCGTCATTTCTTGCACGGTTGTCAAAATCAGGCATCTAATATTCCGTTAGAAATCTCTTGTAGTCTAATTTTCAGTGCCGCAAAATTTGCATTAATAAGATCAACCTATCAAAAGTTATGACCAAAAGAGTAGACATATATCAAATTCACCTCAAAACTTTTGTATTATAAACACTCTTCTACTATTTTGCTCATTTTCTTTGCAAAACATCTTCAATCGAGCTAACATTTTATTAATGAACTCCGTCATCATCAAAACCATAAGAATTATGCTTAAAACAATTAAAACCACTCAAAATCAACATAAATAACCCAAATGGAAAAAGTGGCATAAATCTTCAAAATAACCACGAAATTACTAACAATAGCCATCATTAATGAGTATAAAATGATATAAATAAGTGAAATAATTGCACTTCTTATTAGGTTATGGGAACTCAACGTTTTTGTTCAGAATTCAAAGCGACTTGGCTTGACATTAAACCTGAGTAGGCTTTATGTGTGCATCAGGCCAGATGGGGTTTTCCTCGTTTTGAGGCTGATTATTCTTGTTTTGTAACCCTAAAGAGAGATTTACTATATAAACACACCTCTAATTAGGGTTAAGTTTTAATGGAAACAGTACAAGAGAGAAAAGTGAACTTTTAAAAGAGGTTATCTTGATTAATTTTTGTAATTTCTGATTTTATCAGTGAAAATTTTATCTTGTGTCTGTGAACATAGCTATCACATTGATAGTAAACCACGTAAATTTTTGGTTTGATTGTCTTATTGTTTTCTTTATTCTTTTGGGTTATTGCTTTTGTTGTGCGCACGAAACTAAATTCTTACTAGTTTTTATCAAATTTGAAATTTGAATATATAAGTATGAACTATGAAGATATAACTAAAATGTGTAAATTCTAATGTTGGACCAAAGTCCAAAGTTGGGTTTATAGGTAAATATTTATATGTCATTATAATTAATTAAAACTGTCTTTATGCCCTACTTAAAGTGACGACCGTTAATGTTATCACTCTTAATGCTATTGATAATGGAATGGCAGGAGATCAGGAATATGTATAACTTAGGGACCATAACTGTCATATATATAATAACTTGTAACTGGTATTCGGCCCATCATAGAACTCAGTCATAAAATGAGTCTCTACACATTTAAGACTCACAACCTATTGATAAATTTAAGCCAAACTCTTTAACTGCAATTAGATCACTTTAAATAGGACATAAAGACAGTTTTAATTAATTATAATAACATATAAATATTTACATATAAGCCCAACTTCGAACTTTAGTCCAACATCTATATCTGATTTCTCGCGCTAAAATCTAAATGTAATTCAAAAACCTATTGATACAAAACCTAAAACAAAATTTAGATGGACTAATCCTTAACCAATAAACCAAAATCCAAATCCAAGATTGATTTCACTATCCAAGAGCATTACTTATTACTCACTTAATCAGCCGACCAACTGAGTGGAGTACACCATCAAAATTAAGATTAACTACTATTAATCTGCTAAACATACAATATTTGAAAACTGTTACAATCATTATGAAAAATCAGTTATTATCAGGTTGATTCACGCTAAAATAGTACTCCCTCCTATTCATTAGTTTTGTCCACTTTTCTTATTTGGTAAAGTCACTTCACTTGTCCACTTTCTATTTTTGGCAAAATTTTTTACCTAAATACCCCCAACTACCCCAACTTATATTATTAAATAATACCCCACCTACCAACTTTTCAATTATTATAATCACTTAAAATACTCCACTACCACCTTTTCAATTATTATAATCACTTAAAATACCCCACTACCACCTTTTCAATTATTATAATCACTTAAAATACCCCACTACCACCCCACTATCATTTTTTCTTAAAATGCGGTCCAAACACAAAGTGGACAATACTAATGAATAGGAGGGAGTATAACATAAGTCTATAAAAGACTTTTACTTGACAGTTAGCTAAAGGTGTTTAAGACAAACCGGTGACTCGATAGCTTCCAACTTGTAGCCGAATTTGATTTGACCCAACTACAAATTTAATTTAAAGTAATCTAAATACTAGAGGTGTTCATTAGGGTAATCAGGTCGATTTCGAGACAACTACTTCGAGTCGGTTCAAAATCGGGTTTTGAGTACAATAGGTTTTTACATAATTTTAAATTCATTTTGAAGTCGAGTCAAGTTGAGTTCGGTTACAAAGTCGGGTAAATATCGGGTTATTGGGTCTGTTTTGAACATTTCTAATAAATATCAATGTTTTGAAACGAACCCGAAACACTTAACTCAAAATCGACCTGATTATGCCTGTGATAAGATGCAGGATGACACAATACAAGACTAGGATTAGTCGTCACTAAGCTAAGCCACATGCTTTAAGTTTGAAAATCGAGTAGAAGTCAACACGGAGTGGGGTCTACACGGTGCACGCGTGGGGAGAGAAGACTAGAAAACCCGACAAGGAATAGACCTTGGGTTTTTCCTCAGAGTCAGAGCCCGATAGCGACTTTCTTATTCTTCTCCTCATCATTTACTTCTATTTTTCTAAATCTAATGATTTAATAATCTAAATTCCACAATTCTAATGTCCCAATTTTATAAATTTATAGGTACAATTAGGGATACTTACGGGTCTAGGATCCTGTTAGACCCGCCCCAGACCCGCCCCTTTTATAAGGGTCTGGGTCTTATTTTTGAGACCCTTCGGATCCGGGTCGGATACTGATCTAAAAAATAATTGGCGGATCCGGGTCCGGGTCCAATATTCGGACCCTAGACCCGCCCCTTGGACCCTTATAAATATTACATTGTCCATTTTTATTTGTCTTCTACGTATGAATTCCGCCCCCAACTCTTATTTTTTTTTTTCCATATAATCATAATATATATAAATAATATATATGCTACTTGCTAAGTGCTAACCCAATTACCCTTATTTCATGGACTCGAACTAGTGTTTATAATAGAATTTAAGCGTATATGGGTGACGCTATGCGAGTTTAGATGTTAAATTAGTATTAAATATTTGTAAAATATGATAATAACTCTCTTACAAATATACGAAAAATATAATGACTTACAATTTACAAATATTTCAAATTTGACAAATCAAAGAGATTTTTTTAGACCCACTAAGGACCCATTAGGAACCCTAGACCCATCAGATTCGGAGGGTCTGGGTCTGAAAATTTTGGACCCTTAGGGTCCGGATCCGAGTCTGGATCTCAAAAAATTAAAAGGGTCTTGGTCCGGGTCTAGTTGGACCCGCTTCAGACCCGCCCCATGACCATCCCTAGGTAAAATATTACAAATATTCACTACTCTCCCTGTTTTTAAAAGATACGGTATAAGTTTTTTCACACAAATTAAGAAAACTAGAAATTTTGTGGTAAATGGATATTACTTTAATTAAATAGTAGTGTGAAGTAATGATTGTATTGGTATTATGAGAGAAAAACGACATTTGAATTAAAGATAAAATTTTTTTAAAAAAAAATTTATCATTGTCATTAATATAGAGAGAGTATATTTGGGAAGAATAGGAGGGATTATGAGTTATATTTGGAAAAAAAGATTTCCAAATTATGGAAAGCATTTCAGATTGGACAAACATTTGAAACTACACGTTATAGTAAGGTGGATAAACATAAAAAAACCGAAGGAGTATTTATTTATTACTTTTAAATCTTGATTGATTTTATATCTATTAGTTAAAATAAAATCATAAATCAAGTGAATAAAATCAAGTAGGATTATGTTTGATTTGTCACAATGTAAAGATTATTAGTATCAAATTTTTAAATAATAGTATTTTATTATAATGATATTAAGAATTAAATTAGTATATTCGACTGCATTGAAATATCAAACATTACAATTAATTTGAAAAGAAGAAAGTATTATTGCCGTACACTAAGTATTGGAAATTTTTGGAAAATAAATCAATAAAACGTTGATATTGTCCGTAGTTCTACTTAAAACTGCGAACATGTTGCCATAATTTTGCATCTATTATTATCAACTAATTTTCTTGCATTGTATATTGAATATAAACAAATATTAAGGTGTGCTTGCTCATATCTACCCTGCTTTTTTTTCTTTTTTTTTTTTTTTACAAAAACGAATCATCTACTATATGTTGAAGAACAATGAGAATTGATTTTTGTAAAAAAAAAAAAAGAAAGAAAAAAGTGAATGGAAAGCTTTGAAGTTTCTCTCGCTAAGGTTAGGGCTTAACAATGGTGGAATGTGGAAATGTTGAAAATGATGACCATGGCAGCAGGCAGCAACTCATATAGGAGAGAAACAAGTCAATTCGCAGGTCTAACTTGCTACAACCGGTCAAAAATGACGAGGGGGTGCTGTGAGCAAACTAAGTGTAAAGTTGGTATTATTTATGAATAATCAAAAGTAGGGATTATTCACAAGAAAACGTTAAAAATACGGGTTATTCCCAACAATTTTTTCTAAAAATAAATAGATTATATTTAGTATGGACATGCATGCTTGCATGTGTTGAAAAAAAATACCCACTCGATCCTCTTGACCATCCTCTACCATAATTAACGAAGATACTTTGTAAAAACTTTTATCCATTGCATAACAAATTAATAATTATAATTGCCAAGCTCACTTGGAGGGTATACTTGCCAAGCTAAAAGAACACATGTAAATGATAAAATTGCCAAAAATATCAATTAATAATTATAATTTTATGTTTTAAGACTTTCTCCGTTTTATTATATTTGCTATTAATAGTGATATTTATCCATTGAATATGTCACTATTAATTGCCTAATTAATTAGAGATATTTAGCATTTAATATATACATTGAAAAATATGTAAAACTTAAATGGAACCATAATAGTTAATAAGAGGAAATAGGAGATAATTTCAATAGCCTTCTTTACACTAATTTATGTAATTATTTAAGTTAGTTACATGTAAGAACTAATAAGTAGAAGTATATTAGAAGTTATAAATATTTAGGTGTGAAATATGTATTTCAGTTGAGAATTGGATCTTGTCTTAATTAAAGAGCAAGTGACTACTTTTTCATGTAAGATTATGAATTCAATTCTTACATTACTCTCTTTCCCTCAGCCTACACTAAAATAAATGAAGCAACTAAGATTGAAAAGTTTGTTATTTTGAAGCTCTATTGTTGACTTTTTTAGTTGGTAAGGTTAAAACTAACCCGACGACTCAGCCTTGTCATCGAATTCGATTTGACCCCACCAGTGGATCTACAATCATGTATTATAAAAATCAATATGGGCATAAAATTTGATGTGAACCGATTCAAAACACCTTATCTGAAATCGACATAAAACCGAAATGAATACTTTTATAGAAGTGTTTAGAGGAAAGATGATGTCATCATACGGTAGGCATGAGGTGCATTAGGTGACAAAAAAGGAAGTAATAGATAATAGAAAGAGTAATTTGAATGAAGAAATAAATAAGAGACCGAAAGGGGGGACAGTGAGCCTGATGGGCACACGAAGAGTGTTTAAAATAGAATAAATATTAGAAAATTAAGACTATTTTTAATTCAGCCCCACGGACACGAACTTGGTGATTGGTGGGTTCCAATTCTTCAAACGTCCATAATTAAGTCTACTTTCTCCTTTATCTTTAGAAAAAAATCAACCTATAAAATATAATTTTACGTTTTCATGATTTTTCTATAATAATCGCATATTGATTGATTATAAATAATCTCAATTTTATGAGTAATTTGCTTTGGATAAACTCGGTTAACCGAATGACCTGTTATAATAGATAATTTACCAAAAAAATTAAACTGATAATTAATGTAAAATTGCCAAGAATGTTTAAATTATTTAAATTATACTTAATTCACACTCTAAGTTCTACTCCCTTGGTTTCATTTTGTTTCGTTTTGTTTTGTTGATTATGTTTAAATTATTTAAGCTAAAAAAATAAATGTATAAATTGAGGGGTATTGCTATAATTTACTAAGGTTGTTTTTACTAAGGTTGTTTTGATAAAGAAATCAAGAAACAAATTCAATTAATTTTGTTTACGATTTCAAACTCTTAAAGAAAATCCAAGAAATAAACAATATATAATTAAGGGAAATTCCACATGGTAGCATCCAGTTTATGCACTATCTAATTGCCATAGCATTTTCCGTTAAGTTCTTATTAGATTCCGTTAAATTCATCATTTTGTAAGTTTTTTTTCCACATGGTAGCATCCAGTTTTTGTTTAATTCACCATTTTAAAGTTTAATTTACTATTTTAATGTTTAATTCACCGTTAATTCATTAACGCTCATAAATGTTTGATAATTTTATTGCAAAAAATAACTATCTAATCCGGTTGAAACAAGTACTTATTCGCTAATTTTTCGATATGTAAACTGAAAAAGATATTTAGCGTCATTTTTACCTATCATAACGATTTTTTTAAAAAAAAAAGGACGTTGCAATTACCCTTATGGGATAACTCTTTCGAAAATCCAGTCGAAACAAGTACTTATTCGTCTATTTTCTGAAATGTAAACCGAAAAAGATATTTGACGTCATTTTTACCCATCATAACGATTTTTTTTCTTTTGAAAAAATAGACGTCGCTACTTCTTGCGAACGATGAATTAAACATTAAAATGGTGAATTAAATGTTAAAATTATTTTTCCATAACATTATTTAAAATTTATAATTTTTCCATAAAATTATTTAAATTTTATAATTTTTCCATAAAATTATTAAATATTTATGAACGTTAATGAACTAATCAGTGAATTAAACAATAAAATGGTGAATTAAATATTAAAATGGTGATTTAAACAAAAACGGGATGCTACCCTGTGGAAAAAACTTACAAAATGATAAATTAAACGGAATTTAACAAGAACTTAACGGAAAATGCTACGGCTATTCGATAGTGCATAAACTGGATGCTACCATATGAAATTTTCTTAAAAAAGTGCTACCATTGACATTTCATTAAAACTGGATGCTACCATTTTTAATTTCAATATAATTAAATTAAATATTCATACTAGCATTGATGAGAAAATATTTTGTAAGTTGGGTTGTCCCGATTGAATTAGTTGCTATGTTTTTAAAATTGGGGAAATTATATATTAATTGAACCTAATTTGATTAATCGTTTTCAACCTAGTCAAACTATTAATTACCATATCTATCACACTAAAAAATCTATTTGAATATTATCACTACAACAAATATAGCTTTTTGCGACATTGAATTTAGTAGCATTAAAAAAATATCATTTATTCATATTTTTAGTGTAATAATTATTGATTTTTATTTTAAATTCCACCATAAAGTGATTTAGCAACACTTAATTTGGTCTTTTGTGGCATATGTAATTGTTACAATAGCCTATAGTGGCATTTGTAAGAAATGTCATTAGATCCTATGTCGCTAAAAGCTTTAGTGTGACTTTTTAATATGTTGCTAAAGGGTCTAATAAATGAAACTAAATCCTCTATATACACTATAAGAAATTTGAAACAACGACATTTAAATTAAATATATTCCACTAAATGTCGCTAAATATATTCCACTAAAAGCAAATTATGTTGTAGTGTACAAGGAAATATTGACAAAATGTAATAAAAAAAATTTCTTAGTTTGTTATAAAAATTTTCTTGGTTTATTATAAGCAAATTATGTTGTAGTGTATAAGAAAATATATTCTAATAAAAATTTTCTTAGTTTCTTATTTTTCTTAGTTTGTAATAAAAAAAATATTTTTGAATGTATAGAGTCTATAGACCGAGCCCACTTAAATATTTTATTATCAATGAATTTTGAATGGAATAATCATAATATTATTAGAAAGTAACTTTTAATGATGAAAAAAATTCGTTAAACTTAAATAGCTCATTTAATATTAATTTAACTTGTATAAGAATGATTTAGCTAAATATACTTGAATAATTTCAATAGTAAAAAAATATTCTTATGGATCGATACTATTTATTGGTAAGAGCAAGTAGTTTCATCTAAAAATTTTCCAAAGCAACAATTTAACTAAATGTAATGGTCAACGACATGATAATATCCTACATATCGTTTTCTAGCCGTGGTGTTGATATTTTAACTTGTACATGAATGTTTGTGTATGATCTATCTTTTTCATTGAATTAGGTGTACTATTATTTTTTCATCATTATCATCACCATACCTAGTGTATTCCGCTTATAGAAAACTATGATCAGGATCTGGGGAGGAAAGGACGAAGGAAACTCATAACCTTAAAGGAGAGTGCGATCAAAGAGTCCCCCGGCTCGAGAAGGGTCTTCAAAGAGTGAGAAACTTGCAACTTACAAATATGATAAATAAAATACATACTAATAATTAAAAATAAAGGTAAAAGTATAGAAGGAGGTAAAGATCAATAAACAAAGAGGAAGGAATTCAAAGGAGTGAAAATTTTTTTATCAAGATAACAAAATGAAAAGGAAAGGATTTGAAAGGGAAGAATGTGAAGGGATTATAATTTATTTAAGCGCGCGTCTTAATATCTTTAAAGTTCGAAAGATTTAGAAGGAAAAATAGAAAAACTGATCTCATTTTTCTTTCTTTTCCTTCTCTTTCCTCCTAAACAAATAAAAGTAATTTTTCTTTCAACTTCTCTTCCTTTTTTTTCTTCTCTCTTTCCCTTCCATTCCATTCATTTCTCTCTAAAATTGTTATCCATACATATTGTAGCACTATGTTTGGATAGAAAAGAAAGAAATAGAAGGAAAAGAAAGGGAGGGTCAGAGGGGTAAGAAGAAAGAGCGCACTTTATTTCTTTATTAGAAAGAAAGGAAAGGGAAAATGAAGAAAAATTAGAGTTGTTCTTCCAAATATTTTCACTTTAGGAGCAGAGATATATTTTTATAAAGTTTGTCCATGTTTTTCTTCCAAACACATCTCCTTCAAATCTCTTCCTTCTCTTTTTGTTATCCAACTAAGAGATTATTAATTAATCCTCATAAAATAACCTAACCTTTCCTTCCCTTGACTATATATCCCTTACACAAACACAATGTAAATGTGTTCATGGATTTAATTTTAAAACAGATTCAAAGTTAAAAATTTTAGATGAAAAAAATATTGTCTGATATATTTTGGTTGGCCACTTATTCTACTATCTTATGATTATAGGAAGAAATCTCATCAATTTTGTATGTAGTTAATAATTCTCTTTTATCGTGAGCTTGTGAACCTAATATTGGTCGCAACTCGCAAGTTTGTCCACACCAGCCCATGACGATTTGTCATGGTATCATGTCATGTCCATGGACCCTCATGGGTTCATAAAAATGGTGTCCTCACATACGAGCATGGGTAAGCTACCTTAAAAAAACATATTTAAATTTTTAAAAAAAAAACATACTCCCTCCATCCCTTTTATTGTGTCCACTTTACTTTGGGCACACATGCCGAGGCAACATTTTAATCTTTAATATCTTTAATTGTGTATAATTAAAAATTATAAAAATTTGATATTAATAATCTTTGCATTGAGACGAACAAAATAAGATCCCACATGACTATATTTTAACTTATAGATTAAGAACAAAATACAAATTAAGAGTGATTAGTGAATGGTAACCAAAAACTAAATTGGACAAAATAAATGGGACGGAGGGAGTATAATATATTTATATAAAAAAAACTTTTTAGTTTTTAGAAGGAACATATTTAAGTTTGAACTAGCGCCTAGAGTTATTAAAAAACATATGGATCTATATATTTTATTAATATGGTCGTTAATTTGTTCACTACAACATAATTTGCTTTTAGTGGGATATATTCAGCGATTTCAAATTTTTTATAGTGTATATAGAGGATTTAGTGATACTTATTAGACCCTTTAGCAGCATATTTAAAATCACACAAAAGCTTTTAGCGACATAGGATCTAGTGACATTTCTCACAAATGTCACTATAGATTATAGTGACGGTTAGATGTGCCACTAAAGATCAAATTAAGTGTCGCTAAATAACTGTATGGTGGAACTTAAAATAAAAATCAATAATTATTACACTAAAAATATGAATTAGTGGCATTATTTATATGTCACTTAATCCAATGTCGCAAAGCTAAATTTGTTGTAGTGGTTATTAAATCTTATGATATGATATATTAATATTAAGTGATGTTACATACTTTAATTAGTTTTGCTAATGTCAGAGAGTCAATATATAATAATTATTTGTACGCAAAAAAAGTCAACTTAATTACATGAATTTGGAGATTGACTCATATTACGCAAAAAAGTCAATGTATAATACTTGTAGGTGTTAAACTCTAGTGGGGTCAACCCATTTTGATCATTAGCTTTCTATTTGTAGATATTTGTTTGGTAAAATTCCAAAATTGTTTTCAAAGATATTACAAAAATATTTGCTTGACATGAAATTAGGTTCAGCCCATTCTTAGAATTTAAAAATAGTACACAAATTCTTATTTGAGACTGTTTTTGTAAAGGTGGCTTTTAAATTAAAATTCAGTCTATTTCTCAATATATATTGTTAGTTTGTTACAAATCTAAATATAGGTTAGGGCTGAAGTTTTTTGAGTCGTCTTTACAAAAAACGGTCTCTCAAGAAAGCAGCTGAAAATAGTAAGTTTAAAAAACTATATTATTTTCTTTGGGCGGTTACTAAACCAACTTGGTCTTTTTTTAACAATTATAATAGAAATATTTACTTTAAAAATCTATAAGTTTATAACATTATTTATTTGACAAGAATAACACATGAGCAGACCCAATTTAACTTGTTAATATACATGTCTGTATAATGTATAATTTTTTAATTTAATTAGTTAATTTATATGAATATAATTAGAAAATTAGGTAAAGGTATGTATAATTTTCTAATGTGTATATATATTAGGCCGTGACAATTCGTCACATAATCGCACCGTGGCCCACTCGTGGGGACACGGGACACCCGTGGGCTCGGGCCCACAAACCCACGGGTCAAGAGCGTTGACTTGCACATACACTCGGTAAGGTTCATTGTTTCCTAAAACCATATGGCAATAGGAGAATTAGCTCACCCAGTATATATGCAAGTCCACAACTCACTTTTTTATCGATGTGGGATCTTGTCTCACATGTGAAGTATTTCCAACAATATACATTACAAAGTACAAACTAATAATAAAATGCAAAATAATATGTTAGAAGTTATGAAAAACCTTCTCTTATGAACTTTTATCAGTCCTAGTGCATATGTGATCATTAATTCTTGCTGCATATGAGTAATTTTAGATATTTACTATTTCAAAAACTTATTTTACCAAACAAAATAAATTTAAGCCATACAATATATTCAATGAATAGAAATAATCCATTGCAATTAATAATTTTTCAACAAAATAAAATTTTTAATACCAACTAACCACTATGACGACTAACCAATAAACAGTTAGAACATTCCGACTAGAATACAAATTGACCAATATTAGTCGAAAATTCCGACTAAATTCCTATTAATTTCATGTTAGTAGAAATCTAAAACTGAAAACCTACTGAAAAATCAAAGAAATAGTCAGAATCTCACCAACTAACCTTCCAATTACCCTTTTTTAGTCGGTTAAATTACAGTTGGCGAGTTGGTTGGTATTTAGTCGACAGTTAGTCAAAAGTTTGAGTTTTCGTTTTTACCGCCCCCCCATTATTTCCATCAATAAATAACGTTATACTATACAAAACAACACATACTATTCTTCCAAAAATATCTATTTTCTCCTCATACTTAAATAAATACCGTTATATTATACAAAACAACACGAAGGATTATCTTTTATTATCAAACTCAACACTAATTACTTCTATTAATTATTAAAAAAATAAAAGCTAAAAAAGCTTTATTATCCTAGTGCTCCACTATGGTATGTGCCAAAAATAATCCATACAAATCCAACTAAGAATTCCATTGTTTGGAAGTAGACAAACATACCACAACCAATTGACAGCTTTTAATTCTTAAAAGATAATTAGTTAATATCTTTAAGTTTCTTTATTTGCATTAGACATAAGAGGACATTTTAGTACATGTCAGAAATCCTTGTAAGGAGATGGTATTACAATTTACTATTAATTAGAGGATGTAGACAATTAACTTAATTCTTAGTATTAAACAAGGATGCACGCATGGTTATAAATAAATTAGTGGATTATGTGGTGTAGACTTTGTATTTTTTTTATTTGTTGTTGCTATTTAAGGTTGATCTTGAGATTTAAGAGATTCGAGACGACGAGACAATAATTATAGGCCTCTTTAATTACTAAATATACTATTATAAGCCCAAAACTATAAATGTTAAAGCGATGATTTTCTATTTTTTTATAAGCCCCGCACATAGGACCCTCTTGTTCCGTTTTAGGGTCGGCTTTATTGGTTAGGTAACTTGAATAAATATTAAATTTAACTAAAGTAGGTGTTTATTGATTTTATCTGAACCTGTTCAAAGTAAATCCAAAAATTGTTAGAAAAATTTTATATGATGGAAAAAAGTGTTTGTATAAGAATAATGTAAAGAAATTACTTTAATTTCATGTATATAAAAATTATTATAATTAAAATTTAAAGACTAACTTAGACATTTTAGTGGTCCTGAGCGAAATTTATTATTATTGTTATTATTATTATTATTATTATTATTATTATTATTATTATTATTATTATTATTATAATTATTATTTTTTTTTTGGCAAATAAAAAGCTTTTTCATTTACCAGAAAAACACCAATACATCAAAGTCAAGGAACTCGGAAAAGCCTATTTGCAAACGATTTTCTATTAACACAAAAACAAAAATCTTTACAAATAGGGTATAAACTCAGATATCTCTAGATCTCCCTAACAATTGCATCAGTGTGAAAGTAGGGCCCACCTTCTAGGAAGGGTTTTCCCACCTCACTCTACATGTGCACGGGAGAAGACTGGATATTTCAAAAAGCCACACACGGCATTACAAGAATTTGGCTTAAGCAAATACGACAAAGGAAACAGCAAAACAGCAAGTACACCAACAAAACAAAAAGGCTCAACTACAAGTTTAGAGTGCAGTGGCCCCGTTTGGAGATAGAGAGACGAATCTGACTTTAGAATCAACTTTGATGATGTTTATTGCCCTTCGTATACTGTCATGACCTTCTTCTGCCACGCCGCGTCGTTTTGAACCTTCCAAATAGCATAAACAAGGTTGCAGAATATTGCAGCTATAAGACGTGATTTTTCCTTTGATAAACAACGTTTTTTAAGTATGTCTTTCATATTCCCAATGTTCCAATTTACGCCCGTCCAATTTATAAGTTCTTTTGTGCATTGAGCTCTGAAGTTGCACTTGAAAAAGAGGTGTTCAATCATTTCGGGTTGTGTTCCACAAATAGGTCACAAATCATCATCCACCACACCCTATGCTTTTGAGCCGTTGTTTTGTTTTGAGTCGTCCAATTTAGGAAGATTATGGCTATAAGCGACAGTGATAGAGATGATACGTTTTTTATTATTATTATTATTATTATTATTATTATTATTATTATTATTATTATTATTATTTTTCATGTTGGACAGTGATAGAAATGATTTTAGGAAGATTGTGGGTATAAATGAATATTTGGGTATATAATAGAGAACGGGTGTAGTGTGTTATGAAGATCGGTGAATATTAGACAGATTCTTTAAATGAAAAGGAAAAACAACTCTATCTTTAAAGGAAATTTAAAATTTTCTTTTCTCCTAACAATATTTTAAATAGGACAAATAATGATATCAATAATAATCTCTTTCAATAAATCAAAATGAAAAACTAACCGCAACTAAAAATCCACAATGGTTGACTTGTCCATAAAAATAGAAAAAATAATGGGTGCTCCACCAATGTGAAGGCAAAGCTTATTCATCCCATAACAATAGACATGTGAAAAAACATATTATATTTGACTAGTGGAGTCCTTCCTGTCAATGTTGCCTGCTAAGTAGTTAACGGCGCGCTGAGCAACTCTAAATTAATAACCGTTATCTGTAAACTTGACAAATCACATCACATTCATATAGAGGGATTTAATAGGATGGCATTTTAGAAATTTTAATTTACTGTTTTGTGTTTTTTTTTATTTTATTAAAATATTTTTTCTTTTATGGTAATTTATAAATCACCGTGATTAATTTGGATTTAATTTCTAGTCAACCCCTCCTTCCTTCCCTCAGGTATGGTTGACAATTAATATGGATTATTGTTGATCCTAGTCTTAGGAAACATTCCCTCATGTTTCTAAATGGGACCCACTTATTATCACAATCTTTGATTAAGTTCCTAAGAGTATAATAATTATGATAATAATAGTATAATATTTAAAGAATGAGCTCAGTTCTAGTCTTGTACATTTTTGTCGTTTTCTATTTTTTTTTGGTTAGATAACATTTTTCCACCTTAGTGGCAATTAATATTCATGTCTTCTCAACTTTGATACTTTGCATAATAATATATTGTTGATCCTATATTTATGTATATTATTACAAAAATTGATAGTAATTGTTAACCTTATACTCCACCCTTGAAAATAAACTTACATCCCAAACTTTAAAAATTATAGACGGGTAAAATTTTATAAATTCACACTATATGCGCGCCAGTTGAAGAAATCAATTTGAAAAATAATGATCGAATATAAGTAAAATAAGTTCTCACAAGTTATTGTTTTTATGTCTAGTGATTAACGTACGACACTCTAACTAGGGGTGTGCAAGATAAGACCGGACCGGCGGTCCGGACCGGAACCGGCTAAGACCGGACCGGAACCGGACCGGACCGGGTGCATCCGGTCCGGTCTCCGGGTCTTAATATTTTCCAATTCCGGGTTTCCGGTCCGGTCCGGTCTAGACCGGGAAAATTCCAGGTTGGACCGGATGAGATCGGATGGCATAAAAATCATTTGGAAGAGGAGTAATATTTACAATTATTATGTATATATTTATTTTAAAGGACTTAAAATATTTATTTTTCAACACAAAATAATTTTTTAATTTAAATATATTAATTTAATAATAATTAATTTGCTAAATTATTTTAAAATATTCAATTTTTCAATTTATTTTTTGTCTCAAAAATATTTCCGGTCTAACCGGTCCAAACCCGGACCGGACCGGAAGAATTCCGGGTTAGACCGGGACCGGACCGGATGGAACCGGTCCGGTCTCCGGTCCTAGATTTTTTGGGATTCCGGTCTTCCGGTCCAACCGGTTCCGGTCCGGTCCGGTCCGGGTTTGGACCGGTGAACACTCCTAACTCTAACTAATAATACAATCATCTAGTCTTTACATATCGATATCTATGTTTTTTTTATTTAAAATGAAAAGGATTAGATACAATATTGGGATATTCTACCTGGTAAGCACCAGGTATAACGAAATTCACAAACTAGCTATTCTTGTTTGCAATTCCACCAAATAGCACTCAACTTTTGCAAATTTATCTGCCGTAGCTATAAGGGTAAAAAACGTTAATTTTCCGTTAAATTGTGAAATTACTTAATTGCCCTTGTTTGATTCTAATAAAAGATGCTCCTTCTTCATCTTCTTCATTCCCTTGAACAACCATTGAGGTCAAGCTTTCATACACTTCTCTTCTCTTAACTATCAATCTTGTGTTGGAAAACCATCTGCACTGCCCTTTGATCTCTTTTAATTTCATTATTAAAAAAATAAAACCAATTTATTTCTCTTTTAATAATTTCTAAATTTCCACCATTTATATACAAACTTGTTCAAAACTAACAAAATTTCACTCAATTTCCCATCTCAATCTATTTCAAAACTTGTTCAAAACTTGTTCAAACTTGTTCAAAACTAACAATTTCCTAATTTCCAACATTTAGCTTCAAAACATTTTTCTGTATTGCTTCCCCTTTTTTACACCCTTTATTTGATTTTGGGATATAAATATTATCTGATCATCCCATGCAAATCACAACAAAAACCCAAAAGATTCAGTCTTTTTTATGTTAGAATGATTAAAATATAAAAAATTGCAATCAAAATTGAATTATTCAGATTCATATTGACAACAAATAATAGTATGAAATTTTCAATCAACCCATCAACAAAAACCCAATTGAAAAATTGATAATAAGATTGACAAACAAAATTGTATAAATTAGCAAGTAATCTAACAATCAATAATATATGAATTTTTAATCAACCCATCAATAAAAACCCAATAAAGATTCAGTCTTTTTTATGTTAGAAGGATTAAAATATAAAATTTACAATCAAAATTGCATAATTCAAATTTATATTGACAAACAATCAACCCATCAAGAAAAACCAATAGAAGCATCGTTTCACAATTAGAGAGACAAATTAGAGAGGTACTGCTGCAAATTCAGTATCAAATGAAGAAGAAGAAGGGCAATTAAGTAAAATAAAAGTAAAATAAAACAAGGGCAATTATGTAAATTCACCACTTAACGGTATTTCTAACGTTTTTAGGCTAATATAGCTACGGCAGATGAATTTGCATAAGTTGAGTGCTATTTGGTAGAATTGCAAACAAAAATAGCTAGTTTGTGAATTTCGTTATACCTGGTGCTTACCAGGTAGAATATCCCTACAATATTCTGGTCTTTACATATTTATGTTATTTTTCGATGATAAATAACATAAAATCCTTCCTAGAAGGTGGATTCTACTTTTCCACTGATGTAATTGTTAGGGAGATCCTTGGATATCTGGGTTTATATTTTATTTGAAAACCTTTTTGTTTTTGTGTTAATAGAAAATCGTTTGACAAAAAAATAGAGCTGTTCATGGGCCGGCTACCGCTAGGCCCGTCCAGTCCGGCTCGAAAAATGGGCGGGCATGGACAACATTTTTCAAAAAAATTTAAAGTTTGGACGGGTAATAATTACCCGCTGGTATACCCGCCCGCCCGCTTAGTTTAATATATTATTTATTAAATAATTAATTTTATTAAATATTAAATTACACTACTACATGACTCATACCCAATTTTAGTTTATTACTTTTCTACTAGCCTTAAGGTTTACTTATTTTAGACTTTAATATTTTTAACCCTCAAAGCACTCAAGCAATCGACTATCAAAGTTCAAACAAGTAGCCGACTCCACCGTCTATATTCAATATTCATGTAATTTGACTATTTTGAGACTTTATATATATTTAAAGTATTTTAGATAATGTATTACATTTTTTTGTTCTTATAAAAACTTAACTTATAATATGATTTATGTTTTAAATATTTATATAAAAATACCCGCCTACCCGCGGGTCCCGCCCGCTTTAAAAATGGGCGGGTAGCGACAAAAAAATATGACTTTTGAATAGTTGAGCCCGCGAGTAGAATTTTTAGGTGCTACCCGGTCTGCTACCCGCCCAAGCCCGCCCATAAACAGCTCTAAAAAAACAAGAGGAAAAGAAATAGAAAAGAAGCTCTCTAGCTTTCCTATTATAAGTCTCAATATTCATCATTATATTGAATGGGTGGAAGGATATAGCTAAGTCTTTCTATAAGGTGCCAATACTTAGTGCCTTTGTGGGGTTGGTGAACATGATTTGTTGTTATTAGATTTTTCTATGATAATACTCATGAGAGAAACATAAATTATTTATTACTCCTACTTCTTTGATGATGTATGATAGCCCTAACTTTAATTATTTTTATTTAGGGTGTCAATCAATTTCTAAATATAACAAAGTAGCTTTATGTATAATTATTGTCCTATACTAGCTATGAACAATTGAACTTAATAAAAGAAAAATCTATGGTTGTTTAGTTTAGTGGTTGTCACAATACTAGAGTTACATTGTCAATTTCAAGGTTAAATTTAATTTCACTTAAAATTAACAATTGGGTAAATTTTAGTAATGTAAGTGTACGTGTTGTCTTAGCTATGGATCAATCACATAAAGGTCTTAAATAGAGTATTAAAACAATTAAAATGTATCAGAAATTACCATAATCTTAATGAACGGTAACTAGATGGATTTCCGTGTCATGTATGTATAATATTTGAATTCAAATGTTTTGATACATATTCATTTTGTTTGTTAATTTATTTATTTTAGTTTTTATCTATTGCAAAATGTGTTCATATTAGAGTAATTGTATTACAGTAACTTATATTATAACAAAAATATAACAAAATAAGTAATAATCGAGTCTGTTATACCAAATTTATCTATGGATATTTGGTGGATAAACCAAGAAAGTTGGATAAATTAGTAGTAATGGAAAAGTGAGAATAATGCGTGAATGAGATGAAAATATAACTTAAATATGAATGATAAAAATTAAAGAAAGATAATAAATTTTGAAACTCAGCCATCACAAATTTTGAAATAATACGAAAAAAATAAATTATTAATTGAGGTGCAAATTTTATTTAACTGCAAGCACTTGTGTACGTGTAAATGCGAGTCAAACACAAAGAAGGTAGGACAAGAATCGTGCTAATCTCTACTAATTATATTGCTTGAAGAGAAAAAAGGTTGATTGGTTGTTTAACAGATAAACTGAAAATACATGAAAATATGGATTGAAACTATATGATTAAAGATCTAGGCTGTTGGGAATCCCCTAAATTCTTGTATGATCAAATTATTAGTATCCATGAAATGACAGATTAATTATGTGATTAAATATGATCTTGTTAATCTTAAACTCTCGCTCTGTTGATCAACTAACTATTAGATTTAGACCATATTAATTTGATTTTCACACGCTAGTTTTATTAAACGAATTAATAAGAATTTAACTAAAATTTACCCTAGAGTAGAGGTGTTCATTCGGGTGATCGAGTCGGTTTCGGACGGGTGTCTTTCGGTTCGGTTGTATTTTAGATCGGTTATGTTTCGGCTGTTTGTTATGACGGGTCACACTCGGGTCGGGTCGGTTAGTCACGGGTCGGTTAAAGATCGGTTATTCGAGCTATCGGGTTAGCATCGGTTCGGTGCCGGTTGAAGTTCGGGTCGAGTGTTAATCGGTATCGGGTTGTCATCGGTTAATAATTGGTTCGGTTTTGTCGGGTGGAGATCGAGTTCGTTTTTTAGAAAACAGAATTCGGCTACGTATTACTAATTACTATCGATCAAAAACAAAATAATTAAAATGCAAATCAATTAGTGATCATTATTACTTTGTTACTTTTACATGTTTGACCGAAAATTAAAAATATAAAGCTCTATAAATTTCCCTCTAGTACGATTAAAAATAGTTTAATAAATATTCACCATTGATTATTAGCTCTAAATATATGAAATCATGTATTTATTAGATTAACTAATAAAATGATTGAATATAAGTATATCATACTTTTATCTTAAAAATTGGTTCAGATTTAAAGTAATTCGATCTAAATATCGTTCGGGTTAAATCGGTTCTAGCCGGATCGAGTTCGATTTCGAGCATGATTCGGGTCGGATATGACTCGGCTCGGTAATTTTTAGGTTCGGGTAATCTCGGTTAATGGTTATGTGTCGGTTACAAAACTCGGTTACAGTTCGGGTTCAGGTTTCCCATTTCCGGTTGTCAACCGGTTCGGGTACAACATCGGTTCGGGTATTGTCGGTTCGATAAACCTGTAAACGGAAGATATTTTCGGGTCGATTTACTTTCGGTTTCGGTTCGGATTTTCGGGTCGGGTCACTTTTGAACAGCTCTACCCTAGAGCAAAGTTGATCCTAATCTCATACGCTAGTTCGATTGACTAGTCCAACAAAGCATATTTAATTTAGGGTTATTGGCACAATTCAATCACTGTAATCATAATTTCATAAACATATTTGATAATCAAATTATACTTGAATATAGGTTCAAACCCTAACCCTAGAAAATGTATCTACTCACTATTCATGATAAAAACAATAAATAAAAATCCTAGAATGAAACTAAGCATGATAAAAGATGATCATAATGATGAATTTTGCAAGGAAAAACAATAATTAAACTATGAGACACACTGTTACAGATTCAAAAGACAAAAATAGGAAGAACAATTTTATTTTGGAAAAATTACCCAGAATAATACGACCTTTCACTGATTTTCCAAGAATAATACAAACTTTCAATTAACCACCAATAATACGAACTTTGACATGCATTTTCCGCTGGCATACATGACCTGTTTATAACCGGTATTACAGGTCTTTTTTTGACCGTTGCTCAGCAGGTTTCAACCGGTAGTACGAACTTTCAATTAACCACCAATAATACGAGATGAAACCTGCTGAGCAACAGTCAAAAAAAGAAGTGTACTACTGGTTATAAACAGGTCATGTATGCCAGCGGAAAATGCATGTCAAAGTTCGTATTATTGGTGGTTAATTGAAAGTTCGTATTATTCTTGGGAAATCAGTGAAAGGTCGTATTATTCTGGGTAATTTTTCCTTTTATTTTTATTAAATGACAATTTCTAAGAAAACGATCAAAGTATATGACAAGTAAACATTAAATAAATACAAATTTGATGAAAAAAGATTAAACTAATAATGAGAAAGTAAATCAAAGAAAAGAAATTAAAATGACAAGAAATTGAAAGCTCACAAGAATTAAAAATGGTGTTCTATAGAGGAAGATAAAGGAACAAGGAGGAAGGAGAAGAGGTTTCTAATCTCTGTTATTGTGCTCCCCCTTATGCTCCCTTAAGGAGGCTTAACCCCATTTCCTTTCTTAATCACTCCATTAACCCTAGAAATTTAAATAAAATATAGATAAACTAAAATAATAAAAAATTAAAGTGATGAAAAAAGGGCTACATGGAATCTAAAAGAAAAAACTTTGTTGGCGACAATTTCCACGACCTATAAGCTGAGTCGGCTTTTTATTCTAACAACCGCAACAAATTTCAAAGGATCGTCATTTCTTGTTCGATTTGTAACACCTGAATTTCCTCCCATCCTTTACGGTTTTGGTTTGTACAAGGGGTCGGAAATTCAGGGGTGACACGATTGTCGGAATTGGGCTTATAATATACCATTGGAAAGATCTTGAAATCTAATTTCCAATGCTGCAACCCTTGCATTTATATATCTTCCTATAAAAACTTATGACCAAAAGAATGGACATGTATTAAATTTCACCTCAAAACATTTGCATTATAAACACTCTTCTGCTCTTTTGCTCATTTTCTTTGTAGAACGTCTTCAACTGAGCTAAATCTCTTTATTGAGCTCTGTCATCATTATAACCATAAGAATTATGCTTAAAACAATCAAAACCACTAAAAATCAATATGAATAACCAAAATGGGTGAAGTAGCATAAATCTTTAAAATAAGCAAGAAGTTACTAACATCGACCATGATTAGGAGTATAAAATGATTTAAATAAGTGCAAATAATTTCACTTATCACCAATAAATTAGTTATTTATCACTAATGAAGTTGTACAAGCGAGTTGACTCAAGTGGCGAGCAACAACTAAGGTGATATGTGATAGGAAGCTTCCTAGTATATTAGAAAGTAAATTTTACGGAGTTGCTATCAGCTTGCTTTGTTGTATGAAACATAATGTTAGCCAGTAAAGAAGACGTTTGAATATAAATATGCTGAGATGGACGTGTAGTCACATAATAATGGATAGATAAGGAACCAAGAGTTTAAAATGCGTGAAAATAAGTTGAGATGGTTTGGGCATGTGAAGAGAATGACATATGATGCCCCGTGAGAAGGATCAAAGCATCATAGTCGAGGATAAAAGAAATCGATGGAGACCTAGGAGAACATGGGAGGAATACATAGTTTCCCCGTATCTATTGCTGTTCTTGTTCCTTGCTGTTCAAATGTCGTTATTTGAATTATTTTTAGTTAGTTTTCAATTTTTTTTATATGATTAGTACTTTTTTTTATTTATTTTTATATGTTAATTAATGTAAAATGTTAAACTTATGGTGTAAGATGTAGGGATGGCAATTCAGTCCGAATCCGACTCGATCCGTGGAAAATAATCCGATTCGAGTCCGAAAAAAAAGTCATCCGACTCCGACTCCGAGTTAGAGACGGACTGGATTGGACCTTATTAAAAATCCGAGACTCCGTCCCGACTCCGACCCTGTAGGACATATGACTTTGAATTTGACTTTTACACTTATATTTTGTTTCCTTTAAAACTCTAAACGTGACTGATTCAAACTCTCTCTCATACTAGTTGTAATTTTCGATTTTGAAAAATTACTTGGTATTTTTGATTTTGATTAATGAATTAAGATATGACAAATGAAATCAAGAGAAATAAAATACTCCAAATCAAAATATGAGAAAATTTTATTAAACTGTTGTAGTAGTAGGATTATTTCTCTTGTTAAAATTGAATTCAAATTGAAGTACATATTTTTTTGTTAAATTGTATTTGAAAAATATATTTTGTTAATTTGGTATGCTTTAAGATCATTAGTACAATATCATATAAAAACGATATTGTTTGATAATGTTTGAATCCGACTCCGTTGGAGATCCGAGAGTCCGAGTCGGGGCAAACTTGGAGTATGCATAATCCGACTCAGAGTGGAGGTGGACCGAAAACAAAAGTCCAACTATTATCCGGAGCAAAGTCGGAGTATGTTAATCCGAGCCGAGTCTGACCCATTGCCATCCCTAGTAAGATGTAGGTTTGTGAGTAGCTGCAGTAAGAACTTTTTCGGAGTATCTATCTTGAGTCGGAGAACTCTTTCTTGCATCCTCCTTTATGGGCATATATAGTCGCAGGGGCGGAGCACAAA
Organism: Amaranthus palmeri; assembly: GCA_019776075.1. NCBI lineage: Eukaryota > Viridiplantae > Streptophyta > Magnoliopsida > Caryophyllales > Amaranthaceae > Amaranthus > Amaranthus palmeri. The sequence goes on from JAAKBH010000373.1 coordinate 142,883, forward strand.
TTTTAGAGGTCCTATTTATTTTTGTGATTTCTTTTAAAATGGAATCCTTTATTATATTAAAAGATAATACACTCCACTTTAAGAGAAATAATTTAACACAAAATATATCGTATCATTATATTACTTCAAATATAAAAAAGGTTTATAATCAAATCACTTAAAAATTATTGTTCTGAACTGGTGTTGAATAGCACCATTTAGTATTTGAGTCCCCGTATTTCTGGGGGCTTTAGGCGGTCGGCTACCTCGGAGGCCCAAAGAACCAGCTCTGGGTTGCCGTCTTCATTCTCTCCCCGGACCCTATTCATATCTCTATAAGCGAAATACACTGAGTATGATGATGATGATGTAGTTGTTCAAGCTGGCGAATTCATTGAGTTGAGTTGGAGCTTAGCTTGCTCAGGTCAACAAGTTAAGAGTAGATACATAATCGAGTTGATCAAATTCACATTGAGTATTGGTAGATTTGATTAAGCCTTAAAATATAAATTTTAAAGCTTTAAATGTCTTCTTCGTTACTTCAGTTTGACTCTCAAAACCTTAAAATGTCAATTTCAAGTCTTAAATTACCAATTTCAAACCTTAAAATGTCTATTTCAAAGTTTAAAATGTCTACGCTAATACTTTAGATTAGTAACCTACTTCAAACCTTAAAATGCCAACAAACAATTATTAAATTGTTAATTCTAAGTCTTAAAATGTCAATTTCAAAGCTTAGATTGCCTACTTAATTACCTAAGTTCAATATCCTACTCCAAACCTTAGGGCTTAGATGACAATTTGGGTTGATTAACACAAACCCCATAGGTAAAGGCCGCATGTATGTGGCCGTTCCATACAAGTTGTGATTTGAAATTGTAAAAACTTGGGAGAGATCGCCTTAATATGTGACGGTATAAATGGATCGGTCCAAAACTCAAAACTTAAAAAATAATAATTTAATTTCGACATTAAAGTTATCAATTTCGATATTTAAGTGATCTTTTTCAACTTAAAGTAAACCTCAAATAGATCAATTTAAAAAATTTCAATTATGACGTAAAAGTAATCAATTTCAATATCAAATTGATCAATTTCTACATACAAGTTGATAATCTTAAATGGATCACTTATTTTATTGTCAATTTCGACGTTAAAGTGGTCAACTCAGACCTTACAGGTATCAATTATATAAAGTGATCAATTAAATGATCAATTATAACTTATAAAGTGATTAATTTTGACTTCAAAGTATCAATTATTCCTTTAAATTAATCAATTATTGATCACATATTATTAAAAATTATAATTACGCCGATTGGGCCATTGGTCTCAATATGAGACAGTTGCTCTCAAGTTTTTGTGCTTGACTTTACCTTGGACTTTGTGGGTTGGGCTTTTCGTTCTTTTCTTAGCCCATCAGACTATGTCTTGTTGGGTTACCCATGCGGCCATGACCCACTTCTTGTTCTCAATTCAAGACCCAACTACCATCGAAAATTTGAAACAAATAAGTATTTTTAACAAAAGAAAATAAAAAAGAGTTTTGGGTAAATTTAATTCCAAAAATAAGTGTCTTCATGTCAAAGCCTAAGGCTAAGTATGTTCGCAGTGTTTTTTGTCCCATTTACATTATGACATTGTCTCATTTTTGTTCGCATTTAATAAATGCGAACAAACTATTTTGACTTTTTATGACCAAATTTTTTGTTCGTTGTTAGTAAGCGGGAAGCCGGGAACATACTCGACCTTAAGCTTGGACATAAAGACGCTTATTTTTGAAATTAAGTTTACCCGAAGCTTATTTTTTATATTTTATTTTTAAGAGACTTTTTTATATTTACTACCATCCTAGCAGCCTCACAAGAAACTCAAATGGTGTTTGACACAAGAGAATGAAACTTATGAGACTTTTAAGATGAGACTTTAAAAGTCTAAAAATCTTATTCCTTGTTTGACATGTTAAATCTTTAAAGAAATAAATAAAAATAAAGGTCTCACCAATTATTTACCGAATAAAAAGTCTTGCCAATTACCACTCTCCCCAAAACTTAATTCTTAGAAACATTCTTCATTTTTTAACCGGTTCTCCATTCCTATTCCTGTGCCAAAAACAACTTAAACAGCTAGTCTCCTAAGAGACCGTCTTTCACAAGAATTTGTGCAACTTAAAACTTTTTTTGGAACAAAGTCCCATCCCGTGTGCCAAAAAAGCCCGTTCCCTCTCTCTCCCCTCGCAGGATACTCGAAGAACCCAACCAAAGCATTGTTCGGGTTCTGTGAAAATGGATCTAATATGCAAAACTTAGTCATTTACTTCTGACGAGTACGGGAATGATGACAACAACAATCGGAGCTCCGATTGAAGCGACCTCAACTCTAGGATTTAGCACCTCGTAAACCTATTTTTCTGGATCCGAATTCCCGAATTGGAGCTCTGATTCCTGACAATGGCAGTATATTCTGATAGGGAGAAATTTCTCATGGCTTCTGCTCTTAACTCGCCGGCTCTATCTGCCATCTGGTATTGCTTTTTTCTTTGTTTCATTTGCATGATGAAATTTTATCTTAGGTTGTTCTTTAGTGATATTCTCATTTCCATTGTAGCCTAGGCATACAAATTCCTATAAATCTAATAATTCCACAATATTGAAAAATTATTAGAACTCCGACTAAAACAATAACACATGAAAATTTCCACTCTCTTAAAAGACAAATTTTTCCCTTGAAAAATTCAATAACTAAAAAAATGAAGTCTTCCAAACTTTTACCCAAAATTATAATTAATTAGTAAACACTTGATTAATAAAACATAAAATTTTATAGATAAAGTAATTTATAAACAAAGTAAACTAAGTTTATTAAATAAATAATGAATTGAAAACTAAATCAATCATAACCGAACCGAAATGGACTAGAATTTAATATCAAAATCATGGCAATAACACATAACGCTTATTATTTGAGTGATAACAGGTAGTACTTGCGTAATGAAGTTTCCGTGCTAGGCACTATCCTTCTTATCTAAGATCAAATTATTTTATGGGCGGTGCCCTCACATGTGTGGGTGTTAGGGTTTGACTGCAGAGTACAACAATTGTGATAGTGAATTATAGGCTGAAAGAGAATGGATACAATATTTAAATAGAGAATGGATACAAAAGAATGAAGAAAGTTGAAAATGTAGAATGCTTGTAATTTGTATTATGTAATAAAGATTAATATACTCTCTCGATCTTTTAAATTGGCTGAGTAACTCCCAAAGTGTACACAAACCCAATGATACTACAAGCATGCTGTAAACTCTATCCCTCCCTTTGATTATACAGCTGGTCTTGGCCGAGAACGTCTCAAGGTGAGACGGCCCAGCCCAAGCCGCGCCTATAGGGGAGAGTAAACTGCAATATGATCAGTTTCTATCTTAACACATTCATTTTCATGGTTAAAGTGTTCAGTTTCTAATATGATCAGTTATGCTTCTAGTATGTTTCAGACTAAATGACAATTGTCCATTTATATCAATCAGTTTTAAGACTAAATGGATCAATTGTCCAATAAAGTGTATCAACTTCATTGATAATAGCCTCAATTTAGTCAGTTCAATTAAGATACTCAATTTATATATTAAAGTACTCAGTTGTCATATTAAGATAATCAGTTTATATATCAAAGTGCTCATTTTGCCTCTTAAAGTATACACTTCACTTACTAAATTGCTATTTTAAAATACTCAATTGTGCTCTTAACATACTCAATTGTCCCCTTAAAAAAAAAAATTGATATACAATTTGTATATGATTTCACAAATAATGGTATTGAATCAAATTATATGTTTGATTTTCTACCCCATCTTCAATTCATTAGTACTCTTTTCAGTTATCTTGTTAACTTCATCAATTATTGCCTTATATAGTGTTTGTACTACCTTCCTTGCTTCTTCATTGTCTCCATGTAAGTGTGGAACGTCATGCATGTTGTCATCACTATATCCATCAAATCAGACGCTGTTAAGAATCAAATTGAGGCTATTATCAATGAAACTGATACACTTTATTGGACAATTGATCCATTTAGTCTTAAAAATTATTGATATAAATGGACAATTGTCATTTAGTCTTAAAACTGAACACTTTAACCATGAAAATGAATGTGTTAAGATAGAAACTGATCATATTGCAGTTTACTCTCCCCTATAGCACGCGGCTTGGGCTAGGCCGTCTCACCTTGAGGCCGTCTCGGACAAGTTTTGGTGTTGATTATATAGCTAGTACAACTTTCTAGAATACTTCCCCCAATTACAGCTCTTCAATTTGTAACTTGAAGATTCATACAAAAACAAAATCAAATTCAATGAATAACATAAAAGTTTGTTAATCTGATTTTTTACCTTAATTGGAGTATATGTGTTTAATTGTGGACTTGGGCCTTCCTCCATCCATGATAATACCTACTCCAATGAAAGACACTTAGTCCTCAAGGTGGAGATCAGGATAAATACAAGCTATGTTAAGTGATAATGTTGCCACTTGATGAGCCCTTCAGACACATGCAATAGATCAGGATCTTTGTGAATGTCCAACACTTCCTCCGCTTTTGCCAACTGTGGTGGTATAGAATTTGGATTAAAGTAGCTCTATTAGCAATTTTAAGTTGGGACGCATGAAATACTGGGTGTATTTTTCTTTCTGGAGTCTGGTGTAATTTGTAAGCCATAGCTCTTATCTTCTAAATTATCTCAAACAGGCCATAAAAATGTGTTGCCAATTTATCACAAGGTCTGTGGGCAAGTGATTGTTACAGTTGGAGCTTTAAAAATACTATGGTGATATCTTCCCAAATTTGAGCTGGAATAGGCTGTCGTGAGAGGCCTTCTATTGTTGACTTACTAGACGTTTGCGAACAAATTATGTGACCGTTTTCCTCATCCCTTCCCAATACTAGTCTTCTACTGAACGAAGATAAGTTTAGTACTCATATTGTGTACCCCAATTGCAGTCTTATACTACTCATGTAAGAGTTTGTCAATCATCAAGGATGAACTAGGCATCACCATCCGTAAACTATCATGTGTAAGTGTAAAACTTGCAATCTCCCCCCCCCCCCCCCATGAAGTGCTAAATCCGCCCCGAGCTTACTTAATGTTGCATATCGTAAGATCTTTTCTCGTACTGAGTTTCAATCTTGCTTTGAGATGTACCTTATCAATGGTGTGATGCCCGAAAAAGCATGCGCTGCTTTGTTAGTAATTCGGGCTGATACCTAATTGTGAAGTCGTATCCCAGCATCTTGCTTGCTCACTTTTGAAATTCGACCCCAATCTTTCTTTGCTCCACAATATATTTTTACACTTTTTTAATCTGTCTAGACCACATAGTGTCTTTTGATTAATTAATGATGCTATTTTTGCACCGCCAACACTATTTCCATATGTTCCTTCTCATAAATGGACTTAGCCTGCCCATGTAATCTCAAAGGCCAAAGCTTTGCAGAAACAAGCTATGGGGTGTTTGTTAAGTGAAAGTACAACACCGTCCAGAAGCATTTGCCTCTACGACAAAATGGATGGTGAAATGTGGGTTGCTAGCATAGCATTCTTCAATGCATCAAAAGCTAAATTTGCTTCTGGAATTCCATGCAAAACTATTGATTCAGGGGAGCGACCAAATGAGCGAGTTTATGTATAAATTGTGAGGTCCATCAAACCTTGCAAATTTGTCAAATTTTGGGGTTTTGGCCATTTCTTGCATAGCTCACATCTTATCAGGATCAAATGCAACCCATCATTGGAGACAATGTGATCAAACTAAGCTACTTCTTAATGGCCGTCATGTGTGCAAAATGTCGTTTTATGAATTTCCACCTGTTGAATCAAGCCCGAAATCTCATGTCGATGATGGAGAGTTCGATCACATCGTAGCTTATGCATTGTCTTGTATTGAGGATGACAATGTGTGTAGAAGAGGATGTGATAGCTTGATATTTGGGTCACTTGGTGAAGTGATCAAAGTGGGAGACTTTATGTGCTTTGATGATGGTTATGGGATGCTCAATGGTGGAGTTAAGCCATGCCTTAAGGAAAGCACACAAAGAGGATTGAATATGCTTGCGTATGGAATGATTGGTGCATGCTTAAACAAGGTAGCTGATGCAAGAAGGGGCTGCTCGACCTACCCGAGCTCAATGGCTCGGTCGAGCCACTTTCCAGCAGCTGGCAGAATCTCAAAGAACCCCGCTCGACCCGGTCGAGCGACCTAGCTCGGGCGAGCGGGCAGCAGCTGACCCATGTTCTGACGCACTGTACTGAAATGCGGGTTACATGTATTTGCCTTGTTTTGCTTGGGCTCCAAGGTCCTTTGTACTAGCATTATTCTAGAAGCTTCTAGGGTGTCCTAAGGCCTATAAAAGAGTCCTTTAACATCATAGAAAGTGTGTGAGGCATAAACAAGTGAGTTTAACTTTGTTGAGAGTATCTTACATTGTTTGTGTATTTTGTGAGAGTTTGAAAGAGAGTTTCAAACTAGAGCTTTGTGAAGTTGTTCTCAAAGCTTAAGAGTGTGTAATTATTGTATTGTTGAATCTTTAATGATAAAAAGCTTTTGTTGAGGGGGAGGTATCCAAAGATACCTCATAATCTTTGTGTTGCCATAGTTTTCATACTTGCTCTGTTTTTGTGCCTTTGTTTCACCATTGTTCTATTCTTGTTTCTAACCCAAAACACTTGGCCCATTCACAACACCACCTTCATACGTATTAATGATATCCTAATTTCAAATCCAGCTTAGAGAACACCCTAGCACTATGGAGCTCGTCTAACAACTCCTTAATGATCGATATTGGGTATGTGTCTGCGACAGTTTCTTTGTTCAGTGTTTAATATTCCACACAAAACCTCCATGACCAATATTTCTTCACCAGTAACACTGGCTTGAAAATGGTCTTTGTGATGGTTTTATGATTCCAGCTTGCAACGTATTCGTCACTACCCTTGATTTACTTGTTTACCCTTGAGGCTTTTCTCCCTTGCGTTTCCTGTGGTAAGTAATTAGCTTGTATGGCTTAACACATTTCTTCTGTCCAATTTACCCCTTTTTAACCTCTTTTTTTACTTAAGACATTTTAACCATGGATAAGGACCCAAATCACTCTTAATCATAACACACATAATTTTTGATTCACGTTTTTCCTTCGTTTAGCTTCTTGTATTTTCCCTTACATTAATTTTTAATGAGTTGTATATATAAGCTACCTAGTTCTTGGAAATTAATTCTCTTGTTGCCAAAACACTAAATCAATAAAATAGTAGAAGTTTCTATTTAGCTCTTTGTATTCTTTGTTCTCAGTTTGTTTTTCTGCACTTATCACTATGCTCAAATAGTGCATTTCTATTTTCTTAGAAGCTGTAACTTCTCATTGCTAAAACGTCAATGTGCCACACTTAGTTTCTGTTTTTGCCATCTATGCAGGTTATACGGAAGCTTACACATGCCCTTTGTTAGATGTCATCCTTCCAAACCATTGTTTTCTGCTTAGTGAAATGGATGATACATTAATATCTTTTAAGTAAGCACCTAACAAACTCAGACAAGTATAACAGGTATGATTCTCAAGTGCAGTCTCAACTTCAATACTGCTTCTAGTTTGTTAGATGGAATGATTCATTTTTACAGTGTCTCAACTCATCCTGAAAGAGGAGGTCTTGGACCCTCTTAGGTGGACCCGAGCTTGTTATGCTCAACCAGTCGAGCACCCTCCCAGAACATTCTGACCTGCTCCAACAGACCCGCTCGACCGCTCGATCGAGCTCCAGCTGCTCGACCAGGTCGAGCGTGCACCAGCAGCTACTGTCTTGCTTCTGTTTTATGGCTCGACTCGAGCACCCTTGCTCGATGGGTCGAGCATCCCTCCCCTGCACCTGCTGCTGCCTTGATAGTTGTACATTCCATCCCATGTTCAACCATCCTCAAACCATCATCGATCATCAAACAATCAATGCTCTTGTTCTTCGTCGCACCCGCACCACGGCACTCCGAAGACCCTCCAAAAGTGGGAGATTTGGTGATTGCTCTAACACATCCGAATGTCATTGTGCGCTGGAGTTGGAGCCAGGATGTCTCGGTGATTGAGTAACGGTATTGAATTTTCGTTGAGACAAAATTTCATTTTCTGATATCTTAAATTAGGGAAAATTTAAGATCATAAAAATTCAGTGGAAATTTATGTGTAGCTCAACCTTAATGTCTAACTAACATGGGATAAATTAGGTCACAAATCTTGTAATCTACTGCTTTGTTCCTATATTATTGCTAACTGTTGTGTACTATATGGATACATAACATGACAATTATTTTGCATTTTCTCTAATTCTGGGTAAAGTGTGCATGGTAACACAAGTTTGAAGGCATATATTGAGTACTGGAAATTGATATTTTTGTCTCACCTTGCACTTGCACGGATAAGATTCAGGTTTGAGGAACTTAATATCAATAGATCAAATGTCATTACATTAATGCTAAGAGGTTTTCATTTAATTAAGGTTTGAGAAAAGCAAGGTTTGAGAAATCAGGTGTATGCAACTAAATGTGTGTAATAACAAATATCGATACAAATAGGATTTGATGTTTACAATAAAAGATAAAGGTAAAGGACTTTCACGGTATCCCGCACAAGGCAGGGTCTGAGTGGGGGTTTTCTTTTTCTTGAAAGATGCGAGATGCGCGCAGTCAAGAAACCTCCAATTGAGACCTGCGCCCAGTAGGAGGTCGAACCCCAAACCTTCTGCTCCACATGCAGATGCTCTATCCATTAAGCCACATGCAGATGCTCTATCCATTAAGCCACATGCAGATTACAATAAAAGATCATTACCTCAATATTAAGTGGCTTCTCTTTAGGGCAAAGGTTAGGAACGAAAGTGTAAGCAATTTTATTTTTGCAATAACATGTTTTCGGTTAATCCTTATAAACGTGCACAATTGTTTCCTCTATTTGGGTAATGATATAGGTTGGCTGTCTTTCGGTTAAAATACATTGATACTTTTCAATCTTTTGCTAAGTTTGATGTTTTCTAAGGAGCCCTTAATTTTAATTCGTGGTGTATCTGTATCAAATTAAGCCGTTAGTTCAGTCATTCCTAGTTGATCTTTCAACATATCTTTCTTATTTCCGTTGTTATAAAACCACAAAAATCACAAAATAAAACAAATTCATTAAAACCGAAACAGCTAACTACGTGTGCTTATAGATTTGTGTTTGAGATGTAGCTAACCTATATCAGGTAAGAACAATGCAATGATGCAAGTCTTGTAATAAGCTTTACAAGTGAGTCTTTGATAAAGACTAGCTTTAGCCAAGAACAAAAAAAAAATGTGGAGTCCTGAAAAACAAAGACTCTTGTAGTGAGATTGTTATTTTCTTTCTTGGTTCAATATTATGTACCATTTTTGTTGGTCCAATAAATATGAGTTTAGAGTGAATATGAAGATAAAGTATAAAATTAGGTTTAGTCTTATATGAGAATAATTAATAAATAAACAGAATTTGAAGAAATCTGATATGCCAAAGTCTAAAGATTGGAGTTCAAATTTGGAAATATATACACCCTACTAACAAGTAACAAGGAATTTTTTCCCGTTTCTTAAAGAAGTTTTCATTTGTTATTGTGGGATGTTGTATTTATTGTTCCTACGAAAAATCTTTCTATTTATATCACAAATTTTTAGACAAAATAAATTTGTTCATCCTCATATTAGTAGGACTACTTTAATAATGCTTATGATCTACACATGTCTTCCACTAACTTGTTTTCCCACCAACTTTATTAAAGTAATTTTTTTTTTGAAGTAAACCTGATTAACATTTGCATAAATCAAGTTCCGCCAAGGTTTGAAGACCTTGTGGTAGAGGTGGTATACAAATCTTTTCATTGGCTAGCCCCGTATCCCACCTAGCAATTGAATGGGCTACCGTGTTGCCATTTCGTCTCACAAAACTACAACAAAAACCAGTGAAAGAACAACTCAAAGATAGTATGTGATCATATATCAAGTGGATAGGAGAGGAGCCCTCTATGTTGCCATCAATAGCCGAAATAACTGTCAATGATTTTTTAATATTTGTGATTTTCATATTTTTTTCCACTAACTTTCTTTTAATATTTTTTAATGTTTATCATTATCACTTTTTTTCTCTATTAAATTCATTATTCAATAAAATAATATATTCACTATCTAAAATATTATATTTTGGTATAATCGCGTGAGCATTTTATTAAGGAATGGAGGGAGTATTAGCTAGTGGTCTAATTTCGTTCTCAATAGGCGTTTTTAGATAAGTTTTGAGGGAATTTGAGCTAAATTGATTGATTTTAAGTAGTGACGTATGAGTAGTTAGTATAAAGCTAGAATCAAGTTCTAAAGTTTGTGCTCAATTGCAATTCGTTAATCATCTTTGCATTAGTATATACTCTTTGTTCAATTGCTATTTTTAATTATTTCTTAGGCTCCATATTCCAATTTCTGCTTTCTGTAATGGCAAACAATAATTTTCAACGATTAAGCTTTGTACTATTCAATTTTATATAATAATATCCTCTAAAAGTTAGTATTTTTTTCCAATGATATTTGTAGTAGGATAATTTAAATAGAAAAAAAAAATTTATGGATTGGTTTAGTGGTTAAATGTTTGTTCTTGCACTCTCTGATTACCTAAAGGAATATCGTTTCTTCTCCCTCATCGCCTGTGGAAAACTTTTCTACAAATAAAAAATTGTGAAAAATTAGTATCTTATTAAGTCATTTTTGAATTTGTAATTTCCTTTTTAAACAATAAGCAATTAGTAAAATCGGTTTTAATTTTAAAGAATGGTATTCAGCTTTAAATTTTTAAAAATGTTCAATATAGCAGAGAAGCACTAGATTATGTAAATTCAATTGTGACTTGATTGCTAATATTTTCAATGTCGTTTATGAACGGAAAATTGCTAAAAACTATCAAAATAAAATGTATTTTTTCAGAGCCGTCTTGGAAAATTTGGGGGCCTTGTGCTAAATTTTGTTGTGTGTCTTATTTATAGTAAATATAATATTTTTTATTAATAAATTTAACATATTTCTTTTTTTGATTAACTTTTTCATATATGGGAGAAAGAGGGGCCCTGTGCGATCGATCACCTCGCACACCCTCAAAGACCCCTCTGTATTTTTTCAAATTACCTATTTCTTATGTCTTGATTCATTATGTTTAACAGAATTTATGTTTAACAGATTTCAGATATTCACTACACTGAATCTGTTAGTTTGTTACAAAAACATATGCCTTGATTCATTATGTCTTGCACGTGCCTTAGAATGCCTCTTCAGTATCAGTAGGGAAGAGTATGATTTACAGGAGCTTTAAAAATGATTATACAGGAGGTCTCCTGAGAGACGAACTATGGTAAAGACGGAATTCATAAAGCCCAGCCCAATGCATTCAGTAGTTACTTTTTTTGGAAAATATAAAAAAAAAGAATAAAATATGATAGTCACCGCCATTTTAATGAAGACGTGAGTTTTCACTGGCATTGGAATCCCAAACGTCCATCATCATTAACGGCTTGTCTCTGCCATTTGAACCCCAAACAATCTATCAGAATACCTCTCTGTCTCTGCAAAAGCTTATTCACATTCTTTAGAAACCTGTTGGCTGCTACAACAATGGATTAATTAATGTGTGAATTCGACCTATCATATTTGAAGCAGAACAATGGCATTAAAACGGTGAAAGGTATGGTACGTCGTAGCACAATTACGGGTCGGATCACGAGGAGACAAGATTAATACAAGAGTCGATTAGTTAATCACTTGAGAAACAAAAGATTTGATTGTTATTTCTAAGACTATGTGATAACACTTTAAGAAATATGAAGGATTCAAGATAATAAAAGGACTAGGACATAGGAATTCCCCACTAATAACATGTGATAATTTCGATAAGGATTGCAATTGATTCCGTTGAATTGATTTAGCGATCTAACTTAATCACTCCTTTTCGGGATGGTAATCAAATTAAGACAAATTAAATGGGTTCTCTCAATCTCAACTTTCGTATTTTGATCGATTAGCATCACAAGAAAACATATTACTCAATCTCAACTTTCGTAATTTTGATTAAGAAGACATATTAACTTGATTTATCATCCAAGACTAATAATATTCTCATCCCTCAACTTTCGTGATTTTGGTTTTAACAGAAATTATAAGACTTTAACTTGAATGATCATACATAACAATTTAATCAAACCAATTTAACATCACAATCATCAATCCTCATTTAACAATCACATACATATTAGGGTTCAAATCCTATGCCCTAGCATACAAATCTACTCACTAATCATGGCTATGGAGATTTCTAAGACTAATAAACTATCATGAAACAAGAAATAAGACATAATTTAAAAACTTGAATATAAAAGAAAATACCTTGACAATGGAGGATTGAAGAAGGAAATGTAAATTGCAAATAAAATCCAAGAGTACAATATTGAAATTCTTAAAGGAAAGCTTAATCTAAATCTATGGAATACAAAGAGGAATACTAGAGTGTTTGGACAAAGAAAACTCAATAATCTAAATTAGGGTAACCTCCACTTAAATAGTGGTTCCAAAAATTAAGAGAAAAAACCGTTTAAATCCCGTCAGACGAAAAGCGACGACTCGCCACATCAGGTGCGACGAGTCGTTACATATGTACTGGCCTGAAAAAGAGAGTTCAGAGAAGAATCGACGAGTCGTTACAAAGGAGCGACGAGTCGTCGCAGAGAAGCAGCGAGTCGCCACTTTGGAGCGACGAGTCGTCGCTTCTACTCAGACTGGCGAACTTTGAATGGCCGCCATTTCCTGCTCGGTTGTAGGATATAGACATATAATATACCGTTGGAAAGCTCTTAAAGTCTTCTTTCCAACGGGGCAAACCTTGCATCAATGTGATCTCCCTATCAAAAGTTATGACCAAAAGAGTGAGCATATATCAAATTTCACTTTAAAACTTTTGTCTTTTAAGCACTTTTCTACTCTTTTCTCTTTTGCCCATCTTCATTGTTAAACATCTTCAAGCGAGAAACGATCTCTTCACTTATTTAAGGGGTCTTAGGCTATTTCTCCAAGCCTTCACCCTCTTATAACTCCATATACTAGTAAAAAGCTTCAATTCCGCCTCATATTATCATAAATCTACAAAATAAGCATAAGAGACAAAAATTGCAACAATTCACTACTATAATCCCTAAACACCACTATAACTTTGTTCACGGAGCGTAGGAATTGCACGGATAAGTGCAAATAATTGCACTTATCACATATTTACATGTAAGTTGCTACTTTTGATTTTTGAGATGGAGGGGATGTTCAAGGTTGAGGATGAATGTCGTAAAAATCACAGTCCCATTTTTGTTTTTTTTTAAATGTTTCAGTTCTTGGGGATGAAGATGAATACAACAGACATAGCAACGCTATATGCCTCTACGAAGGTAATATTAACCTGTATGTAACTAGATATAATAAGTGGGGTATGTTACTTACACAATGGGTTGTGCCAAATAAGTAAACACGAACTTGCTTGTTTGGGTTAGCAGGAACCTGGTTTTCCTCCAAGGCATTCAGATACATTGCCCAACAATCAATGACTGTTGTGGCAATCTCTGTCTTGTTAAACATTGTCAAAGCATCCTTTCGGTCCACAAAGATTTTGGTCTTGTAGATACAAAGAATCTCTATACATTTTAACCAAATTCATTATGACAAAGTTTTATATGTATTAAGAACTTGGTAAATGTAAAATGTTAGAAAATCACTTCGTCTCATCCATGGTTATCAGAATCTCGATCCTGATCACCGATTCTACGATCTTACGATCCAAAATTAGGCGACCGATCCGGATCGTAGGTAGGATCTTAAATTGGTAGAATCGTACGATCCTACTTAGCTCCAGGATTTAAGTGGTAGGATCATAACACGATTCTACGATCCTACGATCTTACGATCCGATCCTACTACGGTAGTTTCAATCGTATAAAATTTCATATAATCCAGATTTTATGAGTATATGAGTATATCTAAACAATTATATCAATTTGACTAAAATTCACGTTTTTCTCGATTCGAATTTTAATAATGATTATTAAAGGTATTTTTTACAAAACTTAATAGTTGAAGTCAAATAAGTGTTAATTTAAACCTTAAAACATAAAAAAGAGCAAATACAATTGAAAATTAGTTATCTAAAGCATATAAATGCATATTTGTAGGATCACACGATCCTACGATCCGATTCTACCGATTTCGATCCTACCCCCCAACGATCCTACGTAGAATCCCGATCCTAACAACCTTGGTCTCATCCATCGTCTCTTTTGTCATTGCGTAATCAAATTCATTATGACAAAGTTTTATATGTTATGACAAACGTCGACGCGGGAAAATAATCAGAAACAAGCTTGCCCAGATCCAAGTTGCACAACTCCTTAAGACCTGAGGGGATTGGGGTTTCAACAAAAGGCGCATTTGGTGGATTGGTAGGGGTTGAAGTAGATGTTTTTGGGGTTGAGGTTGGACTGCTTTTATGTGGTGCCGCAGTTGTTGGAGTTGGGGGTGGAATGTTAGGGGTTGGGCTTGGAGAGGTGGTCCTTCTTGTGTTCCCGCCCTGTTCTTATTTTTAAGCATGCTACAAAATGCGTCGATAGAAGCCGACCAATCCGTATTCCCCCAAATCTATTGGTTCTCTGAAACTACTTCTTCATTTGACACATCATCAGTGCCCTTAGCTTTTCTCAAGTTATACGCAGCCCACCCTTTGGTAATAGGTGTGTGTAATAACTTCAATAAATAGTTTCTGCCATTTCCAAATCCTAAATATATATCATTGAAACACCACATATAACACCAAAACTATTATTCTATAACACCAAATATGTATCACTGTAATACCAAATATTTATCAGTATAACATAAAAATTGTTATACTGTAAACCTAAATATGCATAATTATAACACCAAAACTATTATACTATAACAGCAAATATGTATCAGTATAACACCAAATATAATATACTGAACTTACATTGTAACTTCTATTGGTCATCTCCATATCACTTTCCCATCTATGGTTAAAAGTGTAGGTGAATGACCTATCATCATCTCGATTTTCCTAATCAAAAGTCTTCTTGTCATCCGACAAATTAGTTGCTTCATCCTTGCTATCATCCGACAAATTAGGTCAAACCTCTCTTGGCCAACGGTGGTGAAGATTGTGCGTAAGCTATGAGGTGATCAAACTCTTCACTATCGCTTGAGATTTTTGGACTTGGCACAACAAGATAAATGAGAAATTTCAATATACCCCTTTTTGAAATAAAAATTAGCTAAAGGCTAACGAACGCTCTTAGACCTTCGTTAAGTAAAATAATAATCTATTTGAAATAGTGAATTAAGAAATAAAAGAAATAATATAAATAATATACTGCTAACATATTTTGAATTGTAATTTAGTGATGGATTAAATTTTGTGCTATATTAGGTAATATTTCCTTATTTATCGAAATCCTAAAAACTAATTAAAGTATCCTTCCATAAAAGAATAATTACAACACCTCCACCCATTAATAACAAGGCACAGAACAAGTCAAAGGGGCTTGATTCCATTTTTTGAAAATTATTGTCTTGAAGTCAAATTGAACTCTTGTAGGATTCCACATATATAGGGGATTGATGTTGTTTCTAGTTTGAAGTTTGGCAATGTTAGGGATATCAGCATGGTTGAGAAACTAGCTAAACCTAACAACATTTATAGCAAGAAATCCCAATTTAAGAGATCCAATTTTAATACTCCCTCCTGTTCACCTTACCTTAAGTGTTATATTTTCGTAATTGGTCAAGTCACTTTAAATATCTCATTTTTTTTAGGTATGTTACCTTTAGACCTACTAACTTCACTTTAATCATATTAAAATTTAAAAATACTACACTTTTATCTTTTATATGTGGTCTCATTTAACCACCTAAAAACTGTTATAAGTCAAATAAGACAGATTGGATGAATAGAAGATAGTATGAAAATTTATGAACATCAAGTTTTAAGTACTTTTAACAAAGAAAACTTACTTTTTTTATTTGTTATTAGATATTAAGAGATGTAGATCTAATTTGTGTGACATTGGTTTATTAGACACTTACTCTAGATTTGGACACAAATTAGAAGGAAAAAAAAAAGGAAAAGGAAGGAAAGGAAAGAACGAGAAAAAGAAGGGAAAATAAGAGAGAAAATAGACTTTATTAATGTATATAGGAAGGAAAGGAAGGAGAAAATATGGACATTTCATTTTCCTTTCAAATCTTTTCTTTTTAAGTTGATTTGAATGTTAACAAAATGAAGGGACTTAATCCCTTAAAATTCCTTCACTGAAACCATTTCTCTTTCGTTTTGCTATCCAAGCAAGGAATCTTTATCCCTTCAAATTTTTTTCCTTCTTTTCCCTCTATATACTTTCATAATAGAGCCTCTAAGTTATTCCGAAAATGTAACAAGAATAACTAAACATACTTTGTAATAGCTTCAAATATGAAAATAATCTATTTTATCAATATTTTTTTTTAAAAAAATATATATGATGGCATACAAATAAAACTTTGATCAAGAGATAATGAAATAAATTTCAAATAAGTTTTGATCACTTCCAAGTTCCAACTATTTTGAAAAGACAACTATAACTTAGTGGAGAAATCATTTCTTTTCAACCTTTGTACAATTTCTTCTTTGAGATCATGTCATGTACTATTTTGTTAACGTTTTTCAATCTTTTTGAACATCAATATACTAACTCTAAGTTCTATTTATGGAAAGTGGAAACTGATAGAATTTAGAAAATGGGCTTGGGTGACCCAAACAAGGAGGAGAAGAAGTAGCACACTCATAGACACAAAGAAGGTTCACCACTAAAACCAATTGGTAATAGTAGGAGTTACTCCTTGAGTATATAAAGTAATGCATACTCTTCTCTTTCTCCGATGTGGGACAACTCACATGTGGGTAATACACGGCACTTTAACAGAAACCATGTATTCACATTTATAATATTGTAATGTTACATGTTGATGGAAAGTAGAAGGATCTTATTTATTGAAAATGATGAGAAAAGGTTGATGATTATAGGTATAAATTTCACAATTTATTTAATAATGATTGTTATTAATTGCACAAATCTGGATTTAGAAAGTACTTCCATTGAATTAGATTATAGAGAAGCATGATCCTCATGGCATGGGAAAGAGGCAATAGACTATTTTGGCAAATTATTGCTAGCTTGAGCTGTGGGCTAAAATAATTGGTTAATTTGATCAGCTGAAAAGTATAACATGATCAGTCAAGTTTTTAAGCTGGTTGTTTAAGCCAATTCTTCTGGAGATGTAAAAATTATTGGATTTTGGCTAAAATGCCACTTTTTAGCTAGTTTAAAAATCATTTATCAAATAATTTTTGACCATTTAACCAACTAAAACTAAAAGTCCAAAGCAAATTAAAAATCAATAAAACATATAATTACCAAGCACCTTACTCCCTCTAATTCACTTGTGTTGTCCCATTTCCTTATTGGGACAATTCACATCAATTGTCTCATTTCCATTTTGGTACATCTTTTTTTACCTAAATACCCTCACTTTTCCAATTCTCAATACCCCACTACCACCTTTACAATTAATTTAATCAAATTAAAACCACACTTTTACAATTTCCAATACCCAACTACCACCTTTACAATTAATTTAATCAATTAAAATACCCAACTACTATCTTTACAATTATTTAATCAATTAAAATACCCAATTACCACCCACTCTTAATATCCGTGCCAATCCCAAATGGGACAATACAAGTGAATTGGAGGGAGTATTATACAAGCACATTTCATAACACATGATGTTTCAAAAAATAAAAATGTTAAAAAGTCTTAGATACTTTGAACCTACATATCTACACCTACCTCCATTGTGAAATTAAAGATAAAGATGAAATATTACTAGTATACTTCCTCCGTTCGTCTATAGTTTTCTATGAGCGGAATACACTGGGTAGGATGATGATAATGGTACTTCCTTCATTCCATATTAGTTGCACTATTTGCTTTTTCACACTTCCCAATGTACGAATTCAATCTTTAATTAATATCTCTAATTATACATATCCAAAAATTATTTAAACTCAAAATTAATAACTTTGAATCGAGACGATTCAAACAAGATCTCAAATGACTATGTTTTAACTTTTAGATTACCGACAATGTAAAAGTCAATTTGCTTGATAAATAATACTGCAGTAACTATATTGCAAGTAAAAAGGAATGAAGGCGGAAGTATTTGACAAGGGTTTTCTTTGTGTAGGAGAGAAGGGTAGGGGACACCTCAAGTGTCAAGACATATCAAACTATTTGTGCACAAATTCATAACCCACTTTCTCTTTTCTTTTTGGTCATCCTCATGCAACAAATAAGAAAGAAGGATGAGGTAGGGGCCATAAAAGAAGGAACACGTACACACAAACTAAATGGACATAATTATATATTTTCTGTCTCTTTGTTTTTTTTTTTTAATTTTTTTTTATTTTTGTATTGGCATATTGAAATTTATTCATTTAGTATCTGGCTTCACATATTTATAAGGTTAAACATAATGAAAGCTTGACGTACACATAAATTTATTATCTGGTTTCACACATATATTATGGAAAAAATAAAGCAAATAAAGCATCAAGTAGAAGCTAAACATCATTTCAAAATATTATCCAATTTCTTTATCATTTATAAGAAGTCCAAAAGATGAAGTCATGAAGATTAGACATTGAAATTTGCATGCTTTATTGAAATTTGCTTATACATCTTTCCCTTTATGATTTTGGAATGCTCGGTACAATACCACTATATGTTTGGCAATACGACATGTACGCCTCTGGTGCCTAGTCATGTCACAATTATAGAACGCGCCTAATAAGTTAATATTCTAGTAGTCACTCTGTTCTCATTTGATATTCCATTTGTTTTTTGTGTAGTTTTTAACGCGTGTGTTTGATGCTTACTATACAATGAAACAAATTTAACAAAATCTCATAATAATATAGTTTAACTTTGAGAAATTCATAAAATACAATATACAAGTTTTTTTCTCACCTTAAATTGCAAAATTTCCAATAAAAACGTTAAATGAAAACAAAGAGACTTTTTTTTTTTTTTTTTTGAGTTCAAGAGACTATAAATTTTATTCTTATTGGTATATAAAATATCTAGCATGAAGGGTTGATTTCATTTCAAAACCTCTATATGTAGAAGAGCAAAACTAACTTATAGTATCTATACTTCCTCCATTCTAAGGAATTTGTCTCACTTTTTTTTAGTTTGCCTTACCATATTTATTTAATTTTTATTTTGGACATGATTCACATGTTTTCTTAATTCACATCCTTATAATCGACATATCTCTTCATTTCATTCATATATTTATTTTACTATCCCATAATATATATTTTCATCTCATTTCTTGTTTTGTCCACCATATACCGATAAGGTAACTTTAATGAATCTATGACAAAATAAAAAAAAGAAGATAAACAGTTCTTTCACTGTCTCACCAAATTTACTTCATAGGTATAGTGAGACAGAGAGTACCATTTTAACCTTTATTTTCTCATGGATTAATTTATTCATTGTTGAATAGTGGGGGCTACTTTTTCTCTAAGCTTCCCTATTTCTCCACAACACCTCAGAGACAAGAAATATAGGTCAATGAAATTATTTGGTAATGGAAAATTAAAAAAAATAGCATGATACATGACATTTATAATATAAGCTAACAAATAACAATATAACCATACACTCATTGCCCACCTCTCATTAGCACTATCTAAATTCCAGACATTCTGTCACAACACAACTAGGAGACTTTTACTCTCACAACCAAGACTCTATCTAATTCATATGGTCCACTACACCTCATTCCTTTTAGTCAATAGTCACTTAATAAAGAAAGGATTATTCTTTTAAAAAAATTATTCAGAATAATTCAACCTTTTACGTTATTTATTACATCAATTAATATGTTTCCATCTCTTCCACTACCAATTCTACCCAATCTTTCAACTGGCTTAATGTATATTATGAGGTATCTTGGATACGTAATAAGATTATACTCCCTCCTATTCATAGAGAATAGGACTTGAGTTTTGCACCAAAACCAAGAAGGGGTGGGGCACCACTTAAAAGTGAGTGGATTACTCTTTTTTTCCATAGAAGGTATTGATATTTACTTCCTCCGTTCCAAAATACTTGCAACACTTACCTTATTTGGCTGTTTCACAATACTTGCACCATTACTATATTTGGCAAAGAATAATCTTATTTTATTATCACTTTATTCCTACCCCACATATCACCATCAATCATATATCATCTCATTAATCATTTAATATACCCACAACCAATACCTACCTTCCATTAATTAATTTTTTATTTCAATTATTTTATTATCAGTTTATTCCTACCACACATATCACCATCAATCATATATCATCAGACCTGATGTGACAGCCCTTAATTCTTGTGCCAAGAGGGTGTGGTGCAACTAAATTGGAACGGAGGAAGTATGTGTTGTTGTGTTGTTGTAGTAAGGGTAAAATGGTAATAAAAAAAAAGAATGATAAAAATAGAAATGAGACATTTTCAATGAATTAGCCCAATAAGAAAATGTCCCATTTTTATGAATAGGAGTAAGTATTTCATTAACTAATTAACATTACATTAATAAAAAAAAAACTCTCATAAACCTTGACAGGAACCTTAACGGAAACATAAAGTATACAACTTTTATGGAAATACACACTAATTAATACAAATACGGAACTCTTTTGGCACTAAACTCTAGTTGCTCTTTATGTATTAGCCTCTCCATGTGCCATTGATTTAGGACCTTTATATAGCCTCCAAACAAATAGAATAGCTCTAGGAAAAAGTAGTATTCTTATCCCCAAGTTTCGTGCAAGCTAGAAAGTCGAATGAACAATGTAAAAGGTGCTCAGACGAGCACTGTATGTGCTCGAACGAACACCAGTTACTTCTTCCTCTTGCCTCATTCAAAGCATGAACCAAGGCTACTTCTTGTGCACCTTTTGCCTTGTTCAAGGCACCCTACATGCACCACGTTTATCACCTCATGTAGTTATCTAAACCTTAAACTCTCATGTTATATTGCACATACTTCATCCTCCTCCAAAGTACAAGGCATAAAATAGACTGATCAAAATCATTTACTGACATCATTTAAACCTCATCTTAGTATCATAATAAGATTTTTTTGATATAAAAATATCATTAGATTACTACTCTTTCCGTGCTCACCCATTTTGTAAAAATTAGATTAAACAACTTTCACATCAAAAATTGAAATGTGACAAAATGAGTAAACATATTATTTCTAAATTCTAATCATGCATTTTTTTTTATTTCTTGTCATGCAAATAAAATATATTAAATACTTTCATTCCCAAAATAAAATTAGACAATAGACACTTGTTTTTTTATTCTTTATGGGAATAGTAACCGACCAAATTAAGATAAAGATCAGATAAACTGTCAATATTGGAATTTGGGAAGACAAACAAAAACAACAGTACCTGCATTAACTTGAAGCACTTGAGTAGAAATTCATGGAAGTTATACATCTGTGTACCTAATTACAGCTAGCCTGCTAGCTAGGTTTACTTGTTATATACTTTATCCGTTTCATAATACTTGCTACTAATTGTAACATTTTTGCACACAACATGTCATGCTCGGTAGCAAGTATTATGGAACGGAGGAAGTATATACCGTAGTTTTGAAATCTTATTTAAATTGTATGATTGCGTACTTTGATAATATCAAATTCTTATTATCATATTTAGTTATTCGTAACTTAGTTATATATAATTAAAACAAAATTAGATTGCATAACAAAGTGTATGTAACAAGTACTTCCTCTAGTTGCTACATTTTTGTTTTTCACGCTATCCAATGCACGATTTTAATATTTAATATCTCTAATTTCATATGATAAAAAATTCTAAAAAGTTTATATAAAGAAAATACACATTAAGACGAATTAAACAACATCCAACTTGACTATGTTTTACATTATACATAGAGAACTATATATCAATTAAGATCAATTGGTGAACAGTAGTTGCTACAGGAACTCTAGCAACTAACAAAATCCGGAGGAAGTATAATAGAAGGAAAGAACTTTTGATAGTTTTCTTTGATGCGTTTTACAAATTACAATACTTGTTATATTACTATATAGGTGATCAGTATGAAGTAACATACAAATTATATCTCTTTTTTTTTTTACTTTTTTCTTACTTCGTAACTCATTAGGTGTATACTTTTGTTATTATTTAGGAACAACAACGACAATGGTACAATGCAAGTATAATGGAACAAATGTACTATTTATTTATTTCATTCATTTTGCATCATTTAAAATAAAAATTTTAACATTATAATTTAAAATGATGTAAAATAAGTAAGACAAAGCAATATATTATTTTGTATATATAAATTTCTATTTGTGATACATATTTCAAACTTATATTATCAACATGTTCCCCACAACGATTGGTAAGGTGGCTTTGCACTGTATGAATACTCTCCCTACCTCAAATCTTCATCTCTCTTTATGTTATCTTCTTTTCATAGGCATCATATCTTTGCTAACAAAAACAACATGGAAAGTGATGAGTAAAAAGACCATTTAAAAAGGGAAAAAACTAAATAGAAAAAGTAACGTGTACTCCTTCTGTCCCATATAATTTGAAGCAAAGAGAAAATTATCATTTTAAGAGAAATGTAGATAATGGTAATAAATGAAGAGATTGAATGAATTGTGTGGTTAAAATTAAAAGAGAGTTAAAATGTATAATGGAAAAAACTAAATAGAAAAAGTAACGTGTACTCCCTCCGTCCCATATAATTTAAAGCAAAATGAAAATTATCATTTTTATGAGAAATGTAGATAATGGTAATAAATGAAGAGATTGAATGAATTGTGTGGTTAAAACTAAAAGAAAGTTAAAATGTATTGATGAGATTAGCTAAAGCAGTGAGTCATAACCCAAAGTAGAAATGACGTAAATTAAGCGGGATAAACTAAAATAAAAACTCCTGCAAATTAAATGGGACAAAATGAGTAATACAGAAAAACTATTTGTAGTTATATGAAGATGTTAATGTGCTCCCCTATCCTTCTTCCCTTAGCATATGAGTGTAATCATGTTGTAGGAGAAAGAGAGAAAATAGGTTGTGTTGATGTAATAAGGGGTCCACTTGGCTTGCCTAATTGGGGACACTAATTGATGGGTATAAAGTTGTTTAGTTTACATCAACCAATCACTTGGATTTTGACATCCATCAATTGGATTTTGACATGAACTTTCTCTTAGTCTTTGTCATTTAAGTGCACTTAGGATTCTAATTAAACCTTTGAACAAGATACTTATTGATTAATCTATATTTTGTTCTTTAGATTAGGGAATTTTTAGCCTCCTCCCCTTTTTAGATAGTGCATTAGTCATTATCTTGGCATAGTTAAATTTCTCATTTTGTTGATATGATCCCAAAAATTAAACATTACATCACTTTCATCCTAGCTCATTAGTGGTAAAGTTACTATTTTATAACATTAATGATCTAACATTTTTATTATAATTGTGGGGTGCTATAACCTTAGTCTTATGTTTTAATGGAATGATTAGTTTCTTTTTAGGACTTTTTAGTATATTTGAAATAGTTTTTAAATGATCCTACAAATAGTTTTGTAGAATCTAAAAACTAAAATAATGCTAAATATTTGTACATGAACTACACATAATTCATCAAATTACCGATATTTAAAGCAAGATAAAAAGAAGTTAATCAATATTTGATATACTATCATACATACACCATCATTATCATCATATCCAGTGTATTCCGCTCATAGAATAACTATGATCAGGATCTGGAGAGGGAAGAATGACGACAACTCATACCCATAGAAAAGAGTGCGATCAATAAACTCGAAATGACCTTTTAAGAGAGAGAAATCGTTGGGAAAGTTGTTTCCTAGTATTTTGGTAGCTATATATATATAGCTCTTTTGATTCTTTTATGAGTTTTTCACTTAATGGTTGTTTAATGACTTAAGGATTGGACCACTATTATTAATAATGGGTCAAACTAACACAATGGGTGTTTTTATCTAATCGTATTATGTGTTTGTTTGGGCTTTTATAAATTAGAGGTAAGGTTTTTTTTTTTTTTTTTCTTATGGTTCCTAACATCATAATGTGTGTTAGGGTTGGTGCTTCATATATCATAACTAGACCTGGGAAAATTTGATCCGACCCGAAAATGGACCCGAGACCCGATCCGTTAAAACCCGAACCCGACCGATCCGAAAGCGACTTAACCCGAAACATGACCGACCCGATAATTACCCGACCGAAAATGACCCGACCGGCAACCGACCCGACCGACCCGTTTTGACAGGTCTAATGTTAACTTTTAGAGTAATCTCAATGTTAGAATTCATTTCAAATTAAATTTTTGTTTTCAACTTATCTAAACATATTGACTATATCATTTGAACCTTAAAACTCATTAATAGATCTTAAAAAATACGCAATTAACATCTTTTTATCCATCGTAATTATTTTTCTTTAAAAAAAGGACGTTGTAATCATCTTAATTGAATACATATATCTTATTAAATCAGTCAAATGAGTTTTTTGTTCTTCTACATTTCAGTAAGAAAATCGATATAATTTATAAGAACGTTTTGCACATTAAAATGAGTTTTTTAGAAAAGAAATGTCGCTAGCTTAGATTATAAAACGTGTATCTTATAAATCGAAATAAGTACTTAGTTATTTGTATATTTTTTCAACCAGAAATTGTTAAAATATTTTTTATGAGAAAATGAGAAGATATTTAACGTCATTTTTATCTAATGTTACAACTTTAATAAACGCAATAACTTTTATAAAGCACGTATATTACAAGTCTTTCAAAATAAATATTAATTTCCATATTTTCTTTACACTTAAATGAACCTGATATACCAACTAGTTTTAGAAAATCGCACATCTGGTTTCTCTAATGTGACACGTATCTTACAAATCCAACTATACATAGAGATTTAAAGTTTAGACAACGAGCGTCGCAATTACTGATTTCTTATAACTTGAATTCAATCACATATAAGGCTTTGATACTGTGTTAATTGATATGTGGATAAATGTCATAGGGATGAGAAATAGTTTTTCTATTAAAAAAGTTTCATAAATAATAAAATATGGAAAAATCATTTTTTTAAATTTCATAAGTCATAACCCGTTGGGTCAAACCGACCGACCCGGAACCGAGAGTGACCCGATCCGAAAATGACCCGACCTGAGAATGACCCGACCCGAAAATGACCCGACCGAAAGTGACCCGACCCGTAACCCGACCGACCGACCGTTTTCCCAGGTCTAATCATAACTTTATTCGGTAAAATTAAAGATGGGAGAATAATTATTGGATTACTAAATATAAAAAATTACGCAGAGAAAATAAAAATATGTATGATGAAAGTTATCTAAAACCCAATATTTAAACTAGTGGAATTCAATGATAAGAAGAATTAAGTTAGAGCTCGTCTCTTGAGAATCCATCTCTTTGAGAGACGTCTTTTAGGACCGGTTCATCAAAATTATGTGTACTTATTATATTTTTAATGTCTACTTACATTATTCTTAATATCTACTTATTATATCCTTACTACCTACTTATAATATCTTAAATGTTTACTTATATTATTTTTAATGTCTTCTTACGATATTTGAATAAATATATAATGGGTTGGCCCAATTAGAGATAGTCTCTCAAAAAGACCGTCTCTCACAAATTAAGTTATTAGGAAATAGAATTGTTATTATTTCACATGAATGTCAATTTGCACTTATTATTCATGGAACATTGGTCATAACGAGATCATGTCAAATTCATCTTATTGTCTAATTAATTGGCTAATGATATCTAATTAATTCTAATCACATATTGTTGTATTCTTGCATTTAATTAATAAGAATTTAACTTAAATTTACCTTTAGATTAAGTTATCATGATCTTGTATTGTTGTTTTAATAATTAAGTTAACAAAGATTTTAATCTAAGGTCCATTAAATACAAATTTTATTAAAAGTCCCACAATTTCGTAAATAGCATTATACATAAATTAAATCATGTCTAATAGGATTTAAACCGTTTGCTTTATAAAAGAAACTACTCACCAATAATTAAAAAGCCCTAAATATGATAAAAGGTAACGGTAGAGGAGACTCTTAGTATTCCGCACGAGGCAGGGTCTGGGTGATTTTTTTTTTCCTTGAAAAATGCGGACAAATCATACCCGTTCCTTCAAGGAGGGAGTAAAGAGAGATGCACGCAGTTAAGAAATCCCCAATTGATACAGGCACCTAATAGGAGACGGACCTCAAACCTTTTTCTCCACATACAGATGCTTTATCCGTTGAGCCACAAGCGCTTTTGGTTAGTTCAAGAGTAAATTTTGTGCGCCTTTACCCTAAATATGATATTAGCACAAAAAAAAGGAAATTAAAAAGCCCAAAGACTTTAAGAAACCAGAGTAAACTAATTTTGAACAAGTTGTTCTCAGTGGTATGTTCAAAATCAATTGTTCAAATTAGATCATAAAATTAACTGTCAAATCAGTTACTTCAATCAATTATCAATTATCTACCATTTGTAATAGCTCGGTGTACTATAAGTGTGGGTCTGTTTTTGTCAGCATGTGATACCATTTATAAGACAAAAAGATGAATCATTCTAAGTAAAATACTGAAATGTACTCCTAAATTGTTTGACCGAGAAATAGGAATAGTATGTAATGTTTGGCCATGCACCTTAGGGCTTAGGCCGACAATAGTGCATGTAAAAAGCAAATATACTACTACTCCTATAGTATAGTCCTATTCCTATAAGATAAATTGTACAACTGTTATAGGATAAAAATCTATGACCCTTATATTAACTTGTTCTAAAATACTTATAATCGATATGATAACAAATTATCAGAAATAATATCAATAGTAAAGGTAAAGCCGTAAAGGTCAAGAACATTTCCGATATTCCGCACAAGGCAGGATATGAGTGGGGAGTTTTCTTTTTCTTAAAAGATCCGGACAAATCATTCCCGTACGCCCAAAAAGGGAGTAAAGAGAGATGAGCGCAGTCAAGAGAAAATATCAGTAGTGGGACGGAAAAAATAAATTGTACTACTTGATTTAGTTGTGATACTTGTTTAGATCAATATCATGTTGATAGATTAGGAAAGAATGTGAAAAAAAAATTATCAGTTTCTTATTTGTCATTTTTTTTATTGTATCGCCCTAGTTTTTTCATAAATTAAAACTTCTTTTATGTGGACATTTATGATAGAATTTAGAAAATGGGCCTGGGCAACTCAAACAAGGAGGAGAAGAAGTAGACCACTCATAAACCCAAAGAAGGTTCACTACTAAAACCAATTGGTAATAGTAGGAGTTACTCCTTGAGTATATAAAGTGGTGCATACTCTTCTCTTTCTCCGATGTGGGACAACTCACATGTGGGTAACAATGGGCACTTCAACAATTTATGATAGAATTTAGAAAATGGGCCTGGGCAACCCAAACAAGGAGGAGAAGAAGTAGACCACTCATAAACCCAAAGAAGGTTCACTACTAAAACCAATTGGTAATAGTAGGAGTTACTCTTAGAGTATATAAAGTGATACATACTCTTCTCTTTCTCCAATGTGAGACAACTCACATGTGGGTAATAATGGGCATTTCAACACTCCCCCTCACATGTGAGTGTCCTTAGAATTTTAGCCCACCAGAAGGGTTATAAACCTATTGGGAATGAACATCCAATTAAAGGTCCCTTAACCAGTGGTAAGATTAAATGCCCAGTATAAAGGCCCAACAACAAACCGGGCTCTGATACCATGATAAAATTTAGAAAATGGGCCTGGGCAACCCAAACAAGGAGGAGAAGAAGTAGACCACTCATAAACCCAAAGAAGGTTCACTACTAAAACCAATTGGTAATAGTAGGAGTTACTCTTAGAGTATATAAAGTGATACATACTCTTCTCTTTCTCCAATGTGAGACAACTTACATGTGGGTAATAATGGGCATTTCAACAATTTATAATGTTATTTTACTTTCCATATTGCTTTGATTAACAAATAATCAATTGTGATTGAACTAGAAAAGTTTTGTTTAGAGTGTTAGAGTTTGAATCAAATAAAAAAAAAATATGACAACGCATTAAAAAGACAACAACGTTTATTATATCTAAATTTTACAATAGGCAAGAAGTAGACATAAAGGTAAAAGATATAGAATCACGATAAATGGATCAATTTAGTTAAAAGCCAAATTTATTGGAATTTTTTTTAATTTCTTGAATTTGACATCTTTTCAAACAATGCAATATCGTATCATCCTGGTACGATATATTATCAACAAGTAATTATAAAAATGATAAGTTTTATTATAGAAATTAAATTAATTGAAAAAATTAAAAGAGCCCATTAATTACGTTAAAAAGGATTTAAGATGGTTCAATTCCAACTTAAAGTTACTTCATTAGTTGAAGTTAAGTGACTCGATACGGCTATGAAAATACAAATTTTTGCTATAGACTGTTTATAGCATAGACGGGTAAATATGGAACAACTCATTGTTAAATGAGTAACTAAATAGTCATGTCAGCTATTGGGTTGGGCTATTGAGAGAGTTATGTCATAGACGGTCTTTCAGGATAACTTCTACTACGAAAATCCTATTCTATTTTGTATATTTTTATAAAAAATATTGACAAATAATTAAGAAAGATAATTTTATTTAATTTTTTTGAGTTTAATGATAATTTTATTTTATTTTAAATTGTATGTTATAACTAAAATTTAGGTTGATAATAAAATTTGTAAAGAAATGCGATTTTATGAAGCATACACCACGAAATTGGAGTGAATGTGAGAGTGGTATAATGTGGTTATACCCATCATTATACCCAGTTGAGATGAGTTTCAATGCATAGTCAAATGAGCATGCATAGTCAAATGAGCAGACGTAAGTATGAAAATTTTATCCATCATAGATAATGAATAGATGATCAATATAACAATTTTAACTTTTTATGGATTTGAGAGAGAATATACCGCATAGCCTAATTTACCATATACGTCATAACTTGGTCCAAAAGTCTACATTTTCTTTGAAGAAATTTTGATTTGTTTGAAAAGTAAAAGTGGTAATTAAGCTACAACAAATCCCTTATAAGACTGCATGAATCGGGGCTTTAAAAAAATTGATTATTCAATGTTTTTACCTAGTTTTTTAATTTGTTACTCAAGTTTTCTAGTTTAGCTTAAGGCCCATTTGTTATAGTAGTACTAGTATATTTTCGGTTAAAAACTAAAAACTATAATACAAAATCTGAAAAAAATGGGTTTCATTGTCGTTTATCAAAATTATTAATTATGGCATCGATAAATTTAATTTGCTTTTATTTATTATAAGTCATAGATCATATGACTTTAAAAATTAAAAAAAAACCCGAAAATAGCCATAAACAGAATTGGCTCTCAATCGTTTATTACTTGTATTTTTTTTAACTAGTGAACAATATCGATATATAAACTTAGTTTAATTAACCTATACCGAAAAATTAATTAATTGAACTCAATTAGACTAACTACAACTAAATGTAGTGGAGTATATAAACTTAGTTTAATTAACCTATACCGAAAAATGAGTGAATATTATGAAAGCAAAAATATCGATATATCTATAATGTATCTTCTATAACTACGTAAAAGAAAACAAAACACTATTCACATCGATCATCCACCTTCAAAACATCATATGTATCACATATTCCCATTAAAGTGATACTACCTCCATTCCAAAATACTTGTTATATTTGCTTCTTTTATTTCACGCAGTCCAATGCACTAATTCAATCCTAAATATCTATAATTATGTATAATATAAAATTATAAAAATTTGATATTAATAATCTTTACGTCGAGATGAATCAATTAACAAGATCTCACTTAACTACGTTTTTACTTATAAATTACTTATTAATCAAAAATTAAGAGAGATAAGTGAATAATATTTATTTTTTGTATGTTGCGACTATATTGGAACGGAGAAGTATGATGAGAATGAACTTCCTCGTTGCTACTAATTAGTTGTACCAAGCCTTAACGCAAGATTTATTCATATTATGACATTTTCTTAAACAAAACAAGTGATACGATAATATCATTAATTGACTTATTTTTCATAAATAACTTTATTTATATCAATATATTCCGTTTAGAGGGAACTATTATAAGGGTTTGGGAAGGGAAGGATAAGGCAACATATTCTTATAAATGAGGATGCGGCCAAAGAGTCCCTCAGCTCGAGAAAGATCCTTAGAAAATTCTCAGCAAAGAGGTTCTTGCAACAAAAGGACCGAGTAAAGCTGAATCCTCAGGCCAACATCTAATTGCTCAAGCTTGGCCCTTAAACATAAAACTAGAATAAATAAAACATATAAATAAACATAACTAGGTAAAAAACGTGTAAAAAGAGAAAACTGTAAAAGCAAAGAACAAGAACACTCACAGAGTCACAAGTAGTCGAGAGATTATGAGAAGCCTAGAACATAAATAAAATGTCTCCAATATTCCTATCCAAAAATTTTAAAAACACATTACATTTTAGGAAAATTTGCCCAGAATAATCTAACATTTGTCTGATTTTCCTACAATAATCCCAAGTAATTATTAATCATGAATAATCTCATCTATTGATAGTTGTTTCCAATGGCATCCAAGCAAGTAAACCAAACGGCTACAACAGGTCATTTCTTGACCTTCTTCTTCATCCAAGCATCTTCTTCTTCACATGATATTTCCTCCATTAAAACCAGTTTACCTTCTTCTACTTCAAAATCATTTTTCTCTTATATACACTAATTTTTTAATTGCTTGGATGCCATTGGAAAAAACTATCAATAGATGAAATTATTCATGGTTAATCAATACTTAGGATTATTGTAGGAAAATCAGGCAAAAAATTGGATTATTCTGGGCAAATTTTCCTACATTTTAAACAGTCATAAAAACTTAAGTTTTGTTACATCAACAAATTTGATAAATACATAATATTTTAAAGTTGCTTGCTACAATTTATATATTATCTTTTATTAACTAAACCAAAATAAAATAAATAGAGTTAAAATTAATAAACTATGAACTCTACACTTATTAAAGAATTGTATTGTGTTATTTTCCCACGTAGGTAAGATATTTTAGAATATCAAGGTATTGTCCATGTTGTCTCTATTACATGTTGTGTCGGTAAACTATTTGTTCTACATTCCCATAGATAACTAGCCACTACTTTCAATTGTAATAATTCAATCAGTCTCAATCTAAGGTCACAAAAGATTATTTATAGACTTCTAAACTATTGCACACATAGAAAAGTTTGAACCTTAAAACTAGTTAAAATCTAAAATTTTGGGGCCCCTAAAAATAGACACGTCTTGCCCTTTCTTAGGGCCGGCCCTGATCATCAGTATTGTGTCTTGACAACAATATAATAGGTATTTTAAGTTCAACATTCATTATATTCGTAAAATGATCTATTGGTGAAGTTTTGCTCAAAGCTTCCATGAATAATCAAAGAAAGAAAAAACAAGCTAAGTAGGAAATTATAATTGAGGAAAGTAAGTAAGCATAGCTTATGTTAAACAAGACTTGTTCAACCGGTTGATGAGATGTGATATATACAGGTGGAATTATTTTTGATTAAGTTAATTTCAAGCTGAATCAATTTCGTATTAAATCTTATAGGTTTTTTTTTGAAGAAAAGTCTTATAGAGTTTGGGTCAAGTTTATAATTCAACCCAACGGGTCAAGTACTCAAAAAAAAATCTTTTATTATAATTTTTTTCAAAAATATATATATTCAATAGTTTTCTCAATATATGCTTCAATATAATTTTTTGTTTTTAAAAATTTTTTCTTTTAAAAAAAAACCAATATACCCAATTTAAGGCTACAATAAGAAAAATAATAATGATTCAAAATATGCAAATTGACTATAAATATAATGGGTCTCGACTCTAAATGATGACCTAGAACTGAAAATGATGATGTGTAGTTGAAAATGATGATAAAGAACCAAAAACGGGTCAAAAATATATATTTGATTTGATCGGGTTTGATTTTTTTTTTGGTATTTTCGGGTCAAGTCATTTTCGATATATGAGTTAAATTTTCTAATTATAACCCACTAGTTTGCAATTTAATTTTTTGATCTATTTCGATTCGGATCAAATATTAACAAGTCTATTTGCAATCAATGACTAATCAATATGCAAATGGTAGATGATAAAACAATAACAAAAAATTACACAGGGATTACATGTTTCACCCTATTTTAACTACATCAACACTTAAGTAGAATTGTATGAAATTTGCTTTTTAAAGACATGTTTTACAATGGAGAAATGATTTTGAGAAAGAGTACCTTATACATGAATAAAGAGAAATAAAGAGGAATAACCTAAGAGTATACGTATTTATAGAACTAAATAGTATTAAACACAAAATAAAAAAATATAAACAATTTTTCAATCAATCATCATCATCATCATCATACCCAGTGTTCCCGCACATAGAAACTCTATGGCCAGGGTCTGGGGAAGGAAGGTCGACGGCGTCTCATACCCATAAGGAGAGGGCGGTCATAAGAGTCCTTCGGCTCTAGAGGAGTCTTCAAGGATAGGACCTGCAAAAATCCGAAAACCTGCATCTTACACCCACGTTAGCCAAGCATAGGGATTTAAAAAAAAAAAAAAAAAAAAAAAAAAAAAAAAAAAAAAACCTTTAAGCGATATAGGTAAAAAAGAAAGTGAAAATCGATGACAAAAGTCACAGAACAGTATCAAACTAGTCTAGTAATCTAGGACGTGAATAAGGCGCCGCCATGTGGCTCTATCCCTGGTCAGGTCCTTAGAGAGGTGTAGTTCGAGCAGGTCGCTGTTAATCTGCTCCTCCCACGTCCTCTTAGGTCTTCCCCGGCTTCTCTTGCCCTCCACTATGATGCGTTCGACCCTTCTCACTGGGGCGTCATGGGTGCTTCTCTGCACATGCCCAAACCATCTGAGCCTGTTCTCCCGCATCTTTGCAGAGAGAGGTGCAACCCCTAACTTTTCCCTAAACTCCTGATTTCTAATCCTGTCCATCCTTGTCTTACCACACATCCATCTCAGCATGCGCATCTCTGTTACATCCATTCTCTGCTCGAAAGCCTTCTTTACAGGCCAACACTCCGTTCCGTACAACAAAGCCGGCCTAATCGCTACGCGGTAGAATTTCCCTTTAAGTCTATTAGGAAATCTTTTATCACAAAGCACCCCAGTCGCTGCTCTCCACTTGAGCCAACCTGTCTGTATACGGTTAGCAACGTCACCCTCAATCTCCCCATTGTTCTGAATTATTGAACCCAAATATTTGAACTTGGACGTGCATGCAACAGCTTCTCCCCTAATGGACACCTCTGGCTCCCCTATCGATTCTATCCCACTAAAGTTACATCGCATGTATTCAGTCTTCGAGCGACTTATGCGCATCCCCTTGCCCTCCAAGGCTTCCCTCCATTCCTCCAATTTACCATTAGCCTCCTCCTTAGTTTCTGCAGCCAATACTATATCATCGGCAAAAAGCATACACCATGGTACGGTTTCCCAGATGGATTTTGAGATTTCATCCATAATTACCGCAAAGAGGAAAGGACTAAGTGCTGATCCCTGATGTAGGCCCACTCTAATACTGAAAGACTCTGTTAGCCCCACCGGTGTCTGAATGTTGGTCAAAACTCCATCATACATGTCCTGTATTACCTCAATATATCTTGATGAAATACCTCTTTTCTTGAGGCTATCCCAAACGATGCTTCGTGGTATGCTATCATATGCTTTCTCCAGGTCGATGAACACGAGATGCAAATCCTTCTTTCGCTCCCGATACTTTTCCATCAGCCTCCTCAAAATATGAATCGCCTCAGTAGTTGATCTCCCCGGCATGAAACCAAACTGGTTCTCCCTAATCACCGTCTCCCGTCTAATTCTTTTCTCAATAACTCTTTCCCACAGTTTCATAGTGTGGCTTAGGAGTTTGATACCCCTATAGTTCCCGCATTCCTGTGCATCGCCCTTTTTCTTGAACAAAGGGATAATTGTGCTAAACCTCCACTCCTCCGGCATCTTACTAGATCGCAGGATAGCATTAAAGAGATTAGTAAGCCATTGAATGCCCTCCTCACCTAAGCTCCGCCACACCTCAATCGGGATATCATCCGGTCCAACTGCCTTAAATCTCCCCATCTTTTTGAGGGCTTCACTTACTTCTTCCTTGGTTATGTCACCAAATGACCCACAAACCCGTGTTCTTTGTGTGTCCGAAGTCTGTCGAGTTTCCTTTGTAGGACCCCTTGACATATTTAGTAGTTGGGAGAAATACTGATGCCATCTTAGTTTGATGTCCTCTTGGCTAATGAGAACCCGTCCACTCTCATCCTTGATATACTTCACTGCTCCCAAGTCTTCCCTCTGCCTAGATCTGGCTTTAGCCAACTTGTAAATATATTTCTCCCCCTCTGCGGTATCAAGCTTTTGGTAGAAGGCTTCAAAGGCATGACTCTTTGCCTTTGCGACTGCTTTCTTCGCCTCCCGCTTCGCTTCCTTGTACGAATCTTTCATTTGTGCCCTAACCTCCTCCTCCGTACAGGCAATAAGCTCCTTGAATCTCTTGTTTTTGTTCCTTATCTTCTCTTGCACCTCCTCGCTCCACCACCACGATTCCCTGTATTCCCTTTCCTTTCCTGTCGACACCCCTAGCGTTTCCTTCGCCACCATACGAATGGTTGTCGCCATAGATTCCCACATTTGATTTGCATCGCCTGAGATATTAGGGTAGCCTAACGTCTTGATCTTGCTTGATAGGGTTGCGATTTTATCCCCTTTTAGACTACCCCACCTGATCGTATCCTTTCCCTTAGACTTCCTCTCGACAATCTTCCTCCTCATACGGAAATCTAGTACTAATAACCTATGTTGGGTTGGCATCTTAGTGCCAAGCACAACCTTGCAGTCCAAGCACGAGCTCCGGGTGCTCCTACGTACTAAAAAGTAGTCTATCTGGGTAGCAAGCCCACCACTCTTGTACGTTATCAAGTGCTCATCCTTCTTTCTGAAGATCGAGTTTGCTATAACTAGGTCCTTGGCAAACGCGAACTCAAGAAGGTTCTGCCCACCCTCATTCCTTACACCGTAACCAAAACCGCCATGAACAGAGTTATAGTTAACAGCCTCCTTCCCTATGTGACCGTTGAAGTCCCCTCCTATAAAAATTTTTTCGTCGATAGGGATAGCTTCCAAAAGGTCACCCAAATTATCCCAAAACTCACGTTTCACTTGCTCATCAAGCCCAACTTGCGGTCCATACGCACTAATGATCGAGACGACCTCTTCCCCCACCACAACTCTAACTAGCATAATCCTATTATTGCACCGCCTTACTTCTACTACTTTTGTACTTACTAATAATTATATACTGAGAATTTTGATTTAATTTAAAATTATGAAGCTCGTAGTCCAAGGGTATGATTTAAACTTTCATCGAGTATTTGGTTCCTTGATATGCAATTAGAAGTCAACATGATGAAATGTCTCGAGTTTGAATTTCATTCATTTCTCATTCATCCTTGAATTTAAAGTGGCATATTGCACGCCATGTATGAAGAGACATGTGTTGCATCCACACAAGCCCACACTTCTAGCCCTAAGGGTTCTTGTGTGAGGGTTAGGGTAGTTGTGTTAGAGTATAAGTAAAAATATTTTGGCGCCTGAACCATGGTTTAAATTTTAAATTGAGTTGATTCATTATGAAAAAAAATGCTTCATCCATCCCATTGATTTACATCGTTTTCCATATTGGTTCGTCCCATTTAATTTACATCATTTAATTCTTCTTTAATACAATTCAGAGAGGACAAAGTAGTACTCTCTCTGTCCCATTGAATTTGCACCATTTTCCATATTGGTTTGTCTTACTTAATTTGCGTTATTTCTATTTTTCGGTGATAACCCACCACTTTCTTTTAATCTCATCCATATATTTTTACTTTATTTTAATTTTCTCCACACAATTCATTCTCTCTCTTCATTTATTACCGCATTCTTAAAAATTACACTACTTCTCTTTGATGCAAATCAAAAGGGACGGAGGAAGTAAAGAGTAAATTAAGAGCATAAATTAAACATGATAATTCATCACTTTCTCATCGTCAACACTGAAAAGATTGATTGAGGTTATGGCTTTATCCCTTTTATAGAAAAAAGAATTATATAATCAAAAGAACAGTAAATGTGAGAAGTGAGGACAATGAAGAATTTAGTTGGATAAAAAGGAGGAAATATCAATTGTCACTTCTACCCCGTTAAATCCATAGTCCACATGAATATGGAGTATATTAATATAGCTATATGTGGACATTTTTCAGTCTTTGTTATTGGTAGTAATCTTTTTTTTTATTGTATTGTCATCTCTTATAAATTAAATTATTAATATTGTTCTTAATTTATTTTATATTTTTATCTTTCTAACTTTTTTCTCAATAAGGGTCCCAATTAAAAATTCAACTATAAAATAATATGACTGATGAATTAGACCACCAAAACAATTCAATAAAATATCAATTACGAGTTTTTACATGAATTTCGTTGCAAATTGAATTTAAAAATATAATTGGAAAGCGCATAAATTGGGCGACTGGACCTAGGTCCATTTGCACAACCAACTCTTTTTTACCCTTGCATAGTTGCATTATTAATTTTTAAATGGGAAATTGCACATGGGAGCATTCAATTTTAATGAAATGCCAGTGGTAACAATCTTTTAAGAAAATTTCACATGGTAGCAATCATCGTTACGGAGACTTAATTAGAGGAGAATTGGCCTCTACTTAGAAATACCAGTCCATAGGACTACAAAAAAGTTACATCTACCTATACTTAAAAATGCATTTAGACTCATATATATATGAGGTTGATGCATTTAGCCACGCATAATTAACGTCCTACCAGTATTTGTGGGTAAATTCTAGGCACGCTTAATAAGCATAGCTAAATTTGCTCTTTACTACGTTTATAAGCATGGCAAAAGATGCTTATTCTTTCTAATCATCTGTTTGTAAGCATAATATTTATGGTTTTGAAGATGACTGAAATTTGACAAAAAAAAGAAGCAAAAGAGTTTAATAAGTATTCACAATGCAGAGTTTTGAGCTTAAATTTATTCATGTTCACTCTTTTAAGTATAACTTTTGATAGAAAGATTGTATAAATGCATGACCAATGGCATTAGATATTATGCTTCAGATCAAATAATGGTATATTATATTGCCAATTTCGACCCTTGAGCGAGAAAGAATGGTATATTAAATTGAGTCAATAAGAATATGACAAGTCGTCGCATTTCAGGAGACGACTCGCTGCCTCTATTCTAGATGGTTTATGTACGCCTCTTCAACGTACAGGTAGTTAGGTTTTTATTTGGTTTTAAATTTTATTTAAGGTTTTTGATAAGATTGTTTTCCAAGAATTCTCCCTTTATAATAGGAGAATTTTTTAAATTAGCTTTATCTTCCTCATTTATTTTTCAAGTTTTTAATTTTTACATAATTTTTATTCTTTGAGCTATCAAGTTTTTAAATTCTAGGTTATCATTCTCAGTCAAATTCAATTTCTTTTTCTTCTTGCATGTTTTTATTTTCATTCTGCTCAGTTTGGTATGATTTTTATTATTATATTTTAAGCAAGATTTCTTTATTTTATTATTCTCGCTTTTAATTTATTCATGTGATTCTCTTTAATTTGTTCTTGATGTCTAAATTCATTATTTATTTATTTGTTTATTTATTTATTTATTTGTTTCATCTTTCTTAGAACTTAATATGTCTAGTGAGTAGTTTTATTATCTGGGATTTGGGGACTGATCCCAATTTTAATATAAAACTACATTACTAGATTGATTGTATGAAAGTCAATTAATGATTAATTCGATCCTTAATGATTTTCAATTTAAACAACTTTATTAACCTTTTTCAATAAATAGGAAGTTTGAGATTATGAGTAATTTAGGATTGAGGTATTCATATTTATTTAGCTAGTAAAAATGAAAGTTTGAGGATTAAAACTAGTAAGATACTAAAAAATATATCAATCAATATAGTATAAGCTTGGGATTAATTAGATTGCTTTTAGTCATATAGATTAATTTTATATAAATAGGAAAGTAATCAAATTCCATACTAATTAAGAATAGGTGATTCTCGATGTCCTATAATGTTTAAATTACTCTTTGAACTCGATATTTCTTGCTTAGTCTATTTTAGTAATATATTTTAGTAATTAGTTCTTCGATTATATATAGTTGTGTTAGATTTAAAATCCCACATAATTTGTTGTTCTGTATTGCATAATAATAAGAATTAGGTCAACTAATTTAACTAGCTTCTTTGATATTGAACCGGTAGCTATTCGAACACCTTGCGCTTGCGATTTGGGGATTGATTCCAAATCTACGCATGCACAATACTTGATCACACACTATCAAGTTTAAAACTTTCACCTTTAATGGAGTTTAACACAAGAGAACATCTTGTACACTTTTTTGCCTTATTTAAGGCACTCTTTATCAATTCCATCTAATTTGTTGCTCCATCACCATGGCACATTTAATGTACTCAACCCCCATTATAGCTTATAACATGTGTCTTGGCTTGAGTAATTTGGTGATCAACATTGCGTCACTAACACCTTCAAACCTAAAGGGTCACATATAAAATCAAATCTTATTTATAACATGTTGTTTTATGTTCTCTCGTTTATTACTTTCTGATGCAATTGTTTAACTCCGAAATATCTTCACTTATATCATTTAATCTTCAATCATTCACTAAACATCATTTATCACGAACTTGATTTATAAAAATAATCAATATTTTATTTCGCAATTTTCATTCGTTTAGAATTTTACACTTTTCTATTATTAATCATCAACCCATTACTTTTTTTTTCTCTTCCATCTTAAATTAGAGATGGAAATTTAAATCTGAGAAATTAATTTAAGTTATTCTAATAAATTAAATATTAAAGTAGTTAAAACTTGTGCTGAGTATTTATATAATTATAGTACTCCAAATTATAGTTGTGCTCAGTTTTTATTTTAGTTCAAGAAAATCTTTCTTTTTAATTATATAAAGGCCCCAATTTTAGATTCATAAAAAATAATGGAGCCTCAAAATTCATTGTTCCGCCACTAATAGATATATTATATAGAACTTAGACTTTGAAGTTAACTTTAATTTTGACTTCTTTAATAGACTTAAGTTAAACTTTAGATTCACTACTGTATTCAGATGTCATACAGTCACACAAGAAGATGATAGTATTGTAATTAAAATGAAAATATGTGTAATTTCAAGCTAATAAGAAAGGAAAAATTGTCCTAAATAATCTTACATATTGCCCATCTGCTACATATTATTCCTACTATATTGAATATTTCTAAACAATCCAACCTTTGTATATTTTTTTGACACCACTCCTTTTTACATTTTAACCACTATGTAGGTACCTACTAGCCGTTACACTCACTTATTCCACTTTATGCTTCTTATTTGGTATAATTTTACTCCTCTTTGATGGTAGGCATCTAGTACCTACAGTAGCCAATAAAAATATAGCAAGGGATGTTATCAGCAAAAATATATAAAGATTTACTTAGAAATAATTTTTAATAGAGAATTGAGATTATTTATAGCAAATGAACAATAGATGAGATTTGCAGGATAATTTTTCCTCACAAAAAAAAAAAATCATTAGTATATTTTTGATCTCTAGATGTGTCTCCTCCCCATTATCCTACCTCTTCCTTTACTTCAGTTTGACTTCTAGATTAAACCCACTATTCATTGAGATAGCCATAGCTAGTGGCTCAAAGTTAGGCCTAAAATGATGTGGTCCTTTATATTAATTATTAAGATTAACATATAAATACTATTTGGAGATATTTATGTATAATGATTATGAAAAAGGGTAATAAGGTTTAGTGGTCCATCACATTGCTTACTACATGTATTAATGTGCTTGACCCCTGAATTTCTGAATCAATTTCTCCCCATAAACAGTGACATTATTGATGGATGAGATCTTGGATTTCCTTTGTTGCATGCAATTTCCCCTTTTCTCTGCTTTCTTTGTTCCCTCCTTCATTTCTTGTCATCAAGGATTTGTTTTGCCTTTCTTTTTCGTACTCCCACTTGCGCTTCTGGCTCAATGGATAGATCATCTGCATGTGAAGGAGAAGGTTCGGGGGTCCGACCACTACTACATGTGGGTATCAATTGGGATTCTTGACTGCGCACATCTCTCTTTACTCCCTCATTGTAGGAATGTGTATGATTTGTCCGCATCTTTCAGGAAAAATAAAAACCCCTACCTGGACCCTGCCTTGTGCGGGATACTAGGAGTGTCCTTTACTTGTTCAATCACGAAGGATCTAGCAGTATTCGTCAATCACTTTTAATTTGTGTTTTTTCTCAATTTATGACTTAAAAATAGTCAAATATGTTATTTTTTAATTCATTTCAATATAAATTATACTCCCTCCACCCCTTTCTTAATGTCCGCATTCTAGTGGGCCCGCAAATTAAGAAAAATGGTAGTGACTAGTGAGGTATTCTAAGTGATTATAATAATTGTAAAGGTGTTAGTTGGGGTATTTAAGTGATTATAATAATTGAAAAAGTGGTAGGTGAGATATTTTAAATAATATAAGTTGGGGTAGTTGGGGGTATTTAGGTAAAAACTCTTTGCCAAAAATAGAAAGTGGACAATTAGAATAAACTGGAAACGGAGGGAGTATTAATGAACTTTTAATAATTGCTGTTGTATAATTAGAGATTTTTTTTTTGAAATTTAATTAAAAATATTTAAAATTGTAATAGTGAATCGACA
Source organism: Amaranthus palmeri (assembly GCA_019776075.1). Lineage (NCBI taxonomy): Eukaryota > Viridiplantae > Streptophyta > Magnoliopsida > Caryophyllales > Amaranthaceae > Amaranthus > Amaranthus palmeri. The sequence goes on from JAAKBH010000373.1 coordinate 184,093, forward strand.
AGTGTGTAAAATCAAATATGACATTTAATTAGAATTGTAGGCCATATTTCAATGGTTTGGATTAGGGTTTTATTTAAGTACTACATGACAATTAAGTACCAATTTCAGAGATTGAAGATATACAATTAGCATTTAATTAAGTTGATTTACTTGTTTTCAGTGTTGTCCAAATTGTGGAAGACATAAATTGCATGCTTAAGCTCTCTACTTATTTTTGACTTTGACTTTATCACTACCACTTTTCAAACTCAAATACACAATGGAGTATTGGAGTTGCAAAGACAACCGAAATTAATGTAGTAAAAATTTATAAACGAATAATAGTAAAAAAATTAGATTGAGACCAATCAAATAAAAAATCAAATAAGAAATCACGTGACTATATTTTAATTAATATAGAAAGAATAAAATAAACATTATTATATATTGTGGGAAAAGTCTAAGGTAGACCTGGTCCACACTAATTTTTGGGTGGATCAAGTTTTCACTCCTACTCTCTACTCTACTTCCAATCTCTCACTCTCTTATTCTACTTCCAATTTTTTTAAAAAAAAGAAAAAATAATTTAATTCAATTTTTTTAATTTTTAATTTGAATCAAATTTTTGTAAAAAAAATTCTCTTGAAAGAATTTATTTAAATTTTTTAATTTCTAAAATTTTAATTTTCACATTAATTTTAAAATTTTAATTTTTTTTATTTCTTAAATTTTTTATAAATTTTAAATTTTTTAATTTAATTTTTTTTATTTTTTAAAAAAATAATTTTTTTTAGTTTTTTATTTATTTTTACTAATTTATTTTATAAATTTTACATTTTTATTTTAACTTTTAAATTTTTATTTATTTTTTAAAATTTTTTTTAAGTATAAGAGTGAAATAAACGAAGCGTGAAAGTATAAGAGTGGAATGAAATAGAGTGGAAGTGTAGAGTGAAGTGAAGTGAAGTGGAGTGGAGAGAAGTAAAGTGGGGTGTGAAACATGGTCCACACTAATATTAGTGTGGACCAGGTCCACACAAGTCCTTCTCTGTTCTTAATCTATAAGTTAAAATATAGTCATGTGGGATCTTATTTTGTTCGTCTCAATGCAAAGATTATTAATATAAATTTTTATAAATTTTTAATTATACACAATTAAAGATATTAAAGGTTAAAATGTTATCTCGGCATGTGTGAAAAAGGTAAACTGGATAAATAAACTGAATTGGGGGGGAGTATATAAGTAAAATAGTGTTAAATCCTAAAATCACGAATTAGTGGCTTTAAGTTTTTTCTTTCATCTTTGTGGTAGGGGTTTAATCCTCACCACTTACAGGAATATACTCCCTCTTATTCACACAAAAGGAGACATTTGGGTTGGGCACGGTTTTTAAAAGTGGAATGGTGGGGTATTTTAATTGATTAAATTAATTGTAAAGGTAGTAGTTGGGTATTGGGAGTAGTAAAAGTGAGGCTAGTTGGATATTTTAACTGATTAAATTAATTGTAAATGTGTGAGTAAAAATAAAAATGGGACATTTTGTGTGAATTGCCCAAAATAGAAATGTCCCATTTTGTGTGAATAGGAGGGAGTATTAAGTTTTGTTATGGAACAAGTACAGTCCGCCACCAATTAGGCATTCATTAGCATTTAGCAATGAAATTTTTTATCAATGTGCTAGATTTGTCTATAGAGTTTAACACTTGCGAATTTAAATTTTCTCTTAAATTTTTTTAGAATACATATATAATAATAAAAAAAGAAAATTGCATGAATGAAATCTTTTGTCATCAATGTGCTCAAAGAAGTAATTATAATAATTTAATTTGACTATGTTCCATTCACGTGTATTTCCAAAAAACTGTAAATACTAGTTAAATGTGATTATAATAATAAAAAAGTTAATTAGTAAAATAACTTTTGTTCTCAAAAAATAAATATTCTTAAAGAATATTAATAATATAATATCAATTAAAAAAACTAAACTTAAGGGCGTGAAAGATAAGTTGAATTTATTAAATATAAGACGACAAGAATATAATATCAATTAAATCAAAACCAAACAATTTATGAGTTTCTCTTGCATCCTTACAAATTTAACTACTAAGAAAAATTAAGTTTGAAACTAATACCAATATTATGGACTTGTATTTTGTCGTTTAATGTGTTGACTTTGACCGTCCCATTGCCATGAATTTGTAATTTGTCGACTCGAGAACCACTTAAAACTTACAAGTTGATTACTAAATATAATGTAGAAAATATTAACATAAACAATTAGTAAATATATAAAATTAAAAATACATAATTTTGATTTTTAAAACAGATAAAATAAAAAGTCATCAAAAGTCATTTATGTAATGTCTAAGCTAAAATCTAAGTAATACAGTTCATCTCCGGTCAAAACCACGAAAATCCATCATCAACGTGACTACAATATTGTTCCACTTTTTGATTTATAATGCCTAGCACCTGTCAAAAAAAAATAATAAATAAAAAATAAAAAAAACTTCACCACTATAGTTTCTTAAGCCACAAAATTCAAGATTGTTTTCAATATTTAATTAATACTCCGTAATTATAATCAATTCCAACTTTAAAGAGTGTTTGTTATGATTTGAGAGTGCACCTAAATAAGCTACGATTTTTAAAAGATGTAATTTTTCAAAAACATAGAAACCAAAACAAATTAGAAATACTAATGCAAAAAAAAAAGAAAAATTAAAACCAAACATTACATTTATGTTTTTCATTTTTTTTGTTTACGTTTTTCTCTCAAGAACTCTAACATACAATTGTGTAATGTTGCAATTTACATGAGACATAGGAGTATTTTTTTTTCTTTTTGGTTGTGATTAACCTAAAAAGCAATTATTTATTTAGACAACAATATTTTTCGGTAAGTCATGACCACAGGGCCGTCTTCGACATTTCGAAGGTCCTGAGCAAAATGTAAATTATGGGCCCCTAAAATCTATATAATTACGTTCTATTACATTTTGGTAATTGTAAATTTATTTATCAATGCTTTAATTAGTATAATTATTTTTTATCATATCAATATATTAAAATATTGCTAAATTTTATAATTTCACGTAACCAACAAATATCAATCATAAATTCAAATTTTAAATAGTCATTCCTTTCAAGTTTAAAACACTTTTATCACTTATCTTAATTGAACTAATTATTATAAAAGTAGTAAATTAAAATTATCAAGAGAGATTATATTGCTCATCTAGAACAGTTTATACTAGTATATCGTAATCATTAATACAAGTTGATTAATACAAATTTAATAGCCAATTTATATAGTTATCTTTTAAAAATAAATTAAATGCGAATATATTAAATTTTAATAATCTCCCTATCCATTTAATTTTGCTACACAATACACAAAAAGTCCTCATTTTAATTTTAAACATATAGCAAAAATATGAGGCTCTTCATAAATCGGGGCCCTGAGCAGAAGCTCATCGTGCTCCACCTAATAGTCGGCCTTGATTAACCATACTATTAATATTATTATAGGAAAATCAGTAAAAATAATGTTGAGCAATTTTTCAAACCAATAAATTGTAATTGAAATTGTGTTTTTTTGGTATATTATTGTATAAACATGTGTTATCTTGGTAGGTATATTGAGTAGCAAGTTTCAACTATATATAATATATATTATATATCTTACACACCCAAAACAAAAAGTCATTATACTTTAAGAACATGTTGTACAACACGTTTGAATTTCTTGTAATGTTTTAACTTTGCACGAAAGAAGCTAATAATTCATAGTAGTGATCATCATTAGAAATAATAATACATGTAAATTAACTACTCTTAGATTGTTAACCATTATTATTATTTTTTAAAAAAGGATAACCGACCATTGTAGTAATATCTTTTTCTAATCCAATCTTTATTAATAACAAAGGACCGAATCACGTATGCACCTAGTGTATAGATTTAGACAGTAAATTTATTAATTATTTTAAATTTAATAAAATATATCTAATTTAAATTAAACACGTAAAAATAATATTACCTCCTATTCACCATAAGTGTCTCATTTGCTTTATACACTCTATCAAATGCACTTATTCAATTTTTAATATCTCTTATTGTGCATAATTAAAAATTGTAGAAAGTTGATATAAATAATTCTTATATTGAGACGAATCAAACAAGATTCTACTTAACTATATTTTAACTTATAAATTAATAATAAAATGCAAATTAAGAGTAAGGGATGAACAGTGTCCAAAAAGCAAATGGGATACTTGTGGAGAATAGGAGGGAGTAATAGTTTAGAAAATATTTTTAAAAAAGTTTAAAATAAATAAATAGTTTTACATAAATTCTTACTTGAGACCGTCTTTACAAAAGACGTCTCAAGATTGGGCCAATCCAATGTTTAAATTTAGAAAAAAATAACTATATTTACTAAAAAAGGAAAGTGGGTTGGACTTTTGAAAGCCGTCTTTAGAAAAGACAGTCTCTCAAGAGAGTACCTGATAATTTTATTGTCTAAACGTATGCACTGCAAAAAAATCATTCTAGAAATATCTTTTTGTAATCCAATCTTTATAATGACAAAAGGAGTGAGCCAATGTACCTAGCCAAAGTACTAGGTGTAACACAGCTGTTGTAAAAGATCTGATTTTCTCATGCATTTAATTTAAATTACTAGTGTTTACGTACTTAATTAAGGATTCTAACACGGATTAAAGATTCCATAATTAGAAGACACCCTCTAATTCTTTCATGCTGGAAACACAGCTAATGACAAGTAATTAGATGATTAGTATTAATAACACCACCATGTGAGACACCCCTTGTACTTATGCCATAGATGCAGGGCCGGCCCTAGATTTTTAGGAATTTAAGACGAAAGATTATTTGTAGGTCTCTAAATACTGTACACGTAGAAAAGTTTAAACCTTATCACTAACTGAAAACTAAAATTTTTGCCCTTACTTAGGATCGACCCTGCACAGATGACGGCACCAGGATGAAAATTAGACTTTTAATAGTTTATAAACTCGTACAATAATGTACGGATAATTAATTTTTTGATTTATATAAATTCAATTGAAACGTTAAAAATTATACTAATTTTTGATGTATCACATTATAAATGACAAAATATGAAAATTATAGTATAGTCATTTACGAACATGTTATATTATCAAAACAAACATATTTAAACAATTTAGTAATGTCAAAATTCTTTTATTTCGAAAGCTTAGAGGATAACACTTGAAATTTTCCAATCATAGACTATATTAATTTCGATGTATAGTAGAAAATTAGAGTGAATATGAGAGTGTCATTTGTAATTATTTTATTGGCCAACATTATAAGAGTATTTATGGCAGAAGTATTAATTAAATGATTTACAATTCAGTGAATTTTTATCTTTTTCAAAAAAAAAAAGAAGTTTGATTCATATAAATGGTAGGAATAATTGGCCAGGGATTTTCAATTCAGTCAACTTTACCTTTTACAAAAAAATACAGTTTGCTTCATATTAATGGTAAGCATTGCATGAATTTCAATACAAATTTTATTTTAAAATGCAGGAATAAAAGGCATAAATATAAATGGCTAGAAATTCAATTTAGTTCTATTACAAATATAAAACGCTGGTTTCAAAATAGCATAGCAAGAATAATAATTGCGGAAATTTCAGTAACAATTTTATTCTTTACAAAAATAAAAATTGACTTTTACTACAATGGCATAAATGAAAACGCTGATTATATAATAAATGCAGGAATAAACGGCATAAATTTAAATGGCAAGAATTTCAATTCAATTCTATTTCAAATATAAAACAGTGGTTTCAAAATAGCAAGAATTATAATTGCATAAATTTCAATTCTGACAATTTTACTATTTACAAAAATAAAATTTAGCTTTTACTACAATTCCATGAACAACAGTATAAATACATCTTTTGATCAACTTAATTAGTTGCTCATACCATTTCTCTTTTCTCAAACTTCAATAATATTTTCAATAATAACAATGAGCTTAAATTACATTAAGGAAATACAGAGTCATAGGAATACATGGAAAATTAATGAAATGTTTAGTCATTGACAATTTTATATTGTCGCTTCTAGAGTGACTAGCAGGAAAGGGCTAAAAATTCTAATATGCGATAAGGATGGTGAAATATGTCGTTGTACTGTGAATGTAGTATATAAAGAGGTGATTCGAAACTGATAAACTCTTTATTAACAACCTATTTTGTGTTTTTTACATTTAATTCTTTTTTTTAATTACAATGTATGTATGTAAATAATTTATTACGCACCTTCATTTAATATTTTCGTTCATATAAAATTTCATTAAGATATAAACGTATTTAAAAATCCGTACATTGCACGGGTTTCTATCCTAGTATTATTATAGTATTATATGTGATGTGATGTCTATATATTTGACTGGTAGAAAAATAACTCATATGGCATTTATGATATCATATTTATTAGAAATAAATTCAGTAACATAATATATGCTTAATAAGCAACTGCTCATAAATTTATTAAATTTGTATGCAATTAAATTTTATCTTAGATGGGTTTAATTTATTTATAAATTCGATAATAAATTTATCATCGTCTTTAACTTTATTGGGAGACTTTGTGCATAATGCATAGTCTTAAACTTGGATCATTTGATTTAAAAAGCTATCATACAAATATACAACTGTAAAATGGCTAATTAAATAATAAATCACATATTATAGTTAAATTATAAATTAATAATAATATTTCTATTCATTTATTTTTTTAAAAGTTACATCAATAATAAGACATGTATAGCGAAGAGCCCCAAATTAAGGATGTTGTTGGGCCACTAGCCGTGAATGATCAAATCAAATTGCTATGATATATTCCGTTTTGCAATAAAGACTACATAGATTTGTTTTTAGTTACATTTTCAAAAGGCTCATAATAATTTACAGTTTGATCATTTAAATGCTATTTAAGTCTCTCATTTTTGTCATTTTAGACTTAGAATTCATCAAGGATCGTATCACTCGCGTCCTCTTCTCAAACGATATAATCTATCTCATTGCACCCTTTTTATGTCATGATCTACTTTCTTGACCACCATTCCAATTAAAAAGACACTTCATACAAGTCACCAAGACCAGACTGTCCTATACCATTGTCAATTAGAGAACCTTCCACACATGTGCTCTAGCAATCCAGCATGCCACTCACGACGTTTCTCCATTGTACATGTATTTTCTTTAGCTCTTGATACCAAATGTTGGACCCAATATCCGTAAATGAACTGCATTGCATTCGATCTGAACCAAATCTGCACTAATTTCTTTCTGGCCACCTCCCCAAAAGGTTTTATACTAAACAGATATTCGACCACTATGTACGTAGTTCTCATCATTTTTTAAATTTTTTATATCGAACTTAAAATGTACACTCAACAGGTGTGAACAGTTATTTACCTTTTGTCGTGTTTTAGAATCCTTAATTGACCACCAAATTAAAGTTGTTCAACTTTAATGATATACCCCAGTTGTCATAGATAATATAAGATTATTAAGCCCATGGTATTAAGGGTACCCTAATCTTACCAATGTCAAAGTAATTAGAGTTGCTATAATCCATAATTAGTGGTCCCTAATCTTGTGTCCTATTAATGTGTGACAAGAAGGATGTTGCCACTACCTGTGCCAACAGTATGGGAACACACTTTTAATTAATTAACACTAATTATAATTAACAAGAGGATTATCTTTGATTATGTTAGAATCGTCGTTAAGGCAGGATCTTGCCTTTAGCGCGTAATTCTAAGTTAATTAATCCTTAATTAAAATAATTAATTTAATTTGATAGATTTAGAGACTTTAATTGGTTGTTTAAGATTTAGATCAACATAGTAAGGTAAAAACTATAATACATCACATGCAACATTCGATTTGAAGTAATGATGGAATACCTTTGCTCTCAGGTGACCTTGTTTGGAAATCAGGACCAATATCACCTTTTTCCTAGTACCTTGTTTGGAAGGATAGTACACTATTATCCCCATCATTTAGCTTTATTCACTTTTGACACCGATATTAATAAATTGGGTACTAAAAGCGCTTGTGGTTCAATGATAGAGCATCTTTATGTGGGGTTTCACAGGTCTTTTTTTGACTGTTGCTCAGCAGGTTTCAACCGGTAATACGAACTTTCAATTAACCACCAATAATACGAGATGAAACCTGCTGAGAAACGGTCAAAAAAAGAACTGTACTACTAGTTATAAACAGGTCATGTATGCCAGCGGAAAATGCATGTCAAAGTTCGTATTATTGGTGGTTAATTGAAAGTTCGTATTATTCTTGGAAAATCAGTGAAAGGTCATATTATTCTGGGTAATTTTTCCTTTTTATTATGCTACTAATGAATATAATTAATGTCACTAAATCCAATATATAATATACTATTAGAAATTTGAAGTAATAACATTTAAATTAAATGTCACTAAATATATCCCACTAAAAGCGAATTATGTTGTAATGAATTTTGGTAGGAATATCTCTTGACAATTTAAATAGTCATGCTTATTCTTTTTCAGTAATGTCAAATCTTCATAAATTTCAATCCGAGACATTACCATTATGTGTCATTAAGTGGTAATAAAAAATTATGAAGTGAACCTTTTTATGTTCAAACTAATAGTACCATGAAAATGATGCGATACATATTAATAAAATTTACATTACAAATTATTCTTATTTCTACTATTCAATATCAAATACCAAACAGAGCGTAAGTGTTACATAGCTAAATATTATATATGCAACAATTAGTTGTACATCTTCTCAAAAGGAGGAATTAAAACAAATGCGTAAACACCAACCGATTTGGATGTGTTGCTATATATTTTAAGTTACCCCCTTGGCCTTTGGTATTTTGTGTAGGCAATGATAATAGGATATTTTAAGTGTTACATTTAAATAGTCCAAATTGTTTTAAAATGCAAAAATACGAATTGAATTAACAGATGATAAGACAGAAACTGGTCGCGAGGTGCAATAAAATACGTCACGAGTTGTTATGAATTTAATTTTGTCTTATGATGTTTATTTCATTATAATTAAGCTCCGTTTCATAGACTTTTGTGTTGTTATGGCAATGGAGGCTTCTTCGTTGTTATGGCAATGGAGGCTTCTTCATAAATAACTATTTAGTTATCAATTATATTAAGAATGTTATAGGGCGTATAACTTGCAAATTAAAATCTACAAATAGAGAAATGCTTGAAAATTTAGATTGTGTGTTAAAACAACATTTTTTTTTTTTGCAGTTGAGAAATCTATCTTGTCTTTCTCTTGTGCTTGAATTTTTACAAAATATTATAAACTCTTTATAAAGTTTCTGTCAAGGAACCAACTCAACCAAAAGCTTAAGCTGATGGTTGAGGCCCTAAGATATGTTATATACTCTAACACGCCCCCTCACATGAGAGCTCTTTGGGCTAGAAGTGTGGATGCAACACAGGCCCTCCTCATATCTGGTGCTAAATATTCCACTTTTAAATGAGGGGTGGCTGAGATTCGAACCTTTGACCTCTTGTCACACTGCTGGCTTCTGATACCATGTCAAGGAACCAACTCAACCAAAAGCTTAAGCTGATGGTTGAGGCCCTAAGATATGTTATATACTCTAATAGTTTCTAATTTTATGTATCTTTTTAAAAAAAAACATATTTTCATTTAGTGTAGTAAATTTATACTAAGTGATTATTATGACTGATTGTATATGTTTGTAAATTTGCAAATCTTAATCCTAGTACCTTTGTGGAAAAATATCACAAAAAAAAATTTTCATGTTGCTTTTAATTTAACGTTAGATTTTCGAGTAACTTAAAGTCAATTGTTCACAAAATTAATAAGGTCATTAGTGTTCATCAAAAGTAATAAGTTTTTCGCCATACACAAAGTAGTCTTACGATAACATATTGCTTTTTCAAAGACTACTCAAAAGCCTTTGGCATATGCCGTATATAGATTGTAGAAAGAGTAACAAGGCAAATAAGAATAAGAATATGATTACTCTCTTTTCTTAGTTCGTAGAGTCGTAAAATTCTAAATCATAATTAGAAATTTGATAACCATCATTATAATCATAATAATTATTTATATAAAATATAATACTCCCTCTATTCCGGTTTACTTGTCCCATTTCCTTTTTTGGCAATTTCTCATTACTTGTCCCATTTCCTTTTTTGGCTATACTTTTTTTACCTAAATACCCCCACTTTTCCCATTCCCAATACTCCACTACCACCTTTACAATTAATTTAATCAATTAAAATACCCAACTACCACCTTTTTCAATGGACCCCACTACTACCTTAATATCCGTGTTTGGTCAAATGGGACAAGTAAACTGGACCGGAGGGAGAATTATATAAATGTCGTGTCATCATCATCATCATACCCAGTGTTCCCGCACATAGATACTCTATGGTCAGGGTCCGGGGAAGGAAGGTCGACGGCGTCTCATACCCATTAGGAGAGGGCGGTCATAAGAGTCCTTCGGCTCTAGAGGAGTCTTCAAGCTGGATAGGACCTGCAAATATCTGAAAACCTGCAACTTACACCCACGTTAGCCAAGCATAGGGATCATTTAAAAAAATAAAAAAAAATATCGTGTAATATGGGTTATTATATACTAACTCTAATTCATCAAAATTCAGCTTGAATTAGAAGAAAAAAATCAACTTTTTGGCGCAAATTAATGGAAGAAACTTAAATTTTGTATAATTAATTAATGATTTTCCTATTTGATAGAAGTTTATTTGCTATTTTCATAGAATTGCAAAGCACTCCAATATGCATTGAGCTGCCAAATTGTTAGGAATTCTAATAATTGTATAAAATCTTGGTTCGCATAAATGATACGGCATCCAATTTTATTTAGGTCAACCGCCTCCCACAAATCTAAGCCACCTTTTACTTTAAAATCCATCCTAAAATTAGCGTAGACTTTTAAATATTTCTATTTTTGATACTTATTTAATATTTTAGAGAATAATAGATTTGGTATGATTGTATAATATAAATTGAGGAATTTCAAAAATTAAGTAGCTCTAACTTATGATGGCTTTTCCGATGTACATAATATTATCCTTATTAATATAAAAAAAAGTAATAAATAAGTTGTTTTTATTAATCAATACTCCCTCCGTTCCTTTTTGATGTACTTATTTGGGTTTTTCACCAAAATTAAGAAAAATGGAATCTTTGGTGGTAGTGGGTATTATTTTAATTACATAGTAGTGGGAAGTAATGAGTATATATTGGAAGTATGAGAGAAAAAATAATTAAATAATAGTATAATGTAATGATTGTATAGGAAATATGAGAGATAAAATAATTAAATAGTAGTGTGAAGTAAGAAAAGTGGGGTTTTAAGGGGTAAAAGTGGGATGGAAACTTTTCAAAAATGGAAGGTACTCTAAAGTGGAAAAACTTATGAAACTACCCGTTTTAGTATGGTAGAAAAACAAAAAAGAACGGAGGGAGTAACTTGCAATAATAAGTTATTTCAACCAGATAATGATTCGAACACCAATATTAAATAATTTGACTATTTAATACTCCCTCCGAATTATTTTAGATGTCCCATTTTCTTATTTGGCAAATTAAATTCATATCAATTGTCCCATTTTCTTTTTTTGTCTATCTTTTTTTTACCTAAATACTCCAAATTTTATTAATAAATTAAATTTCCATACATAAAATTATACTCCCTCCGTTTCTTTTTATTTGTCCACTTTACCTTTTGCATGCATTTTTTAGCAAATTTTAAGCCTTAATAACGCTAAGTACGCATCATAAAAAATTATAAAAATTACATATTAAAAAACTTTACATCAAGACAAATCTAACAAGATCTCACATGAATATATTTTATCATCAATATTTACTTGAAAAATCTAATTTAAATTTCTCTCTCTAAAGTGGACAAACTTAAAGTGGACAAACAAAAAGGAACGGAGGGAGTAAAAAAGATAAAAGCTTAGCTTATGTTCTACCATAGCTTAAAGTACGTAACCATGTATTTAAATTCATGGAAAAATTACCCAGAATAATACGACCTTTCATTGATTTCCCAAGAATAATACGAACTTTCAATTAACCACCAATAATACGAACTTTGACATGCATTTTCCGCTGGCATACATGACCTATTTATAACCAGTAGTATAGTTCTTTTTTTGACCGTTGCTCAGCAGGTTTCATCTCGTATTATTGGTGGTTAATTGAAAGTTTGTACTACCGGTTGAAACCTGCTGAGCAACAGTTAAAAAAAGACCTTTATTTTATTGTCAAATAACTTATTATATATATCATGGAGAATTTTCACTTTCTTTTTAAATCTTAACTCAAGAACAAAAATACATAATAATATAGAAAAAATCAACATGAATAATAAAAGTTTTGCTAAATTTCCTACTACAATAATATTAAATTTCAATTAATCATAGATAATATTAATTAAAGGGGTATTTTCCTAAGCTAATATAACTTTTTTTAACCATTAATTGACCTTTATTTTATTGTCAAATAACTTATTATAAACAAAATTTTGTAATAATTATTATTTTGGGCAATCAACATTCAAATTGATATTATTCCTGATTAATCAAAAATTACTATCATTGTAGGAAAATTAATAAAATTTAAACTATTTACGATAATTTTTCTAATCATATATGCATCGTGTTTACACCTAAATCCAGTCAAATAACTTCCTTACTTTTGTCTCAATTGTTGAATAATAATAATAATAATAATAATAATAATAATAATAATAATAATAATAATAATAATAATAATAATAATAATAATAATAATAATAACTATTATTATTATTATTATTATTATTATTATTATTATTATTATTATTATTATTATTATTAAGGGAAAGTATTGGGTTTAAATAGCTACGTGAACTTATTGAAGTGTTATTCATACACGTGTTAATATAAAAGTTATGGTTAGGTTAAAGACAGTTGGCATTCTTTTTCAGTAAGAATAAGATACATGGTTTAGCAAGTAATCCCAAACTATTAAGAAGAAAAAATAAGATATATTGGATATAATTAGTTGCCAATTGATGGGGCTATAATTAGTTGCCGATAAACGATTCCCTTTATGTCCTTAAATGTTTGCAAATTGACAAACTACCAAAAACAACAAAATGAAATTAATAGTAGTGTCATAAAATTAGCATTGGATAGAGTTGGATATAATATAATCCAAATATATGAGTTGACTTTATTAGGAAAATAAATTGACAATAAAAATTATCAATTAATGAAAAAGAAGGGTTTTAGACTCAAAACCCATAAAAGAAATGTAGATAGAAAAACAGAGTATGAACAACAACAAGCAAAAGATTGAAGCTTGATGAACAAAGCACAAACATAAAGATAAATGGTGTCTTGCTCCCTCTTAAATGGGACAATATTTCATTAACTAATTTAACAATACATCGTGAAATACAACTTATAATACTTGATTATACAGTATCAAGCTTAAAGAATCCAACTTTAATGAAAGTCACTCATCTTATACAGGGGAAACCTTCTTGCTCTCAAACTGTTCTTCCTTTGTAGTAGTCTACTCATCATACTTTGGAATATTATATAGGGTTTATCTATATTATCCAAAATATTTAGAACAACTCTAGCCCAAAATAAAAACATGCGTAACAGGTTTGAGCAAAAATAAAAATCCCAAAGTTGGGTCTACACCAAGGTGCTCGAATGAGCACAGAACACTCCATATGCTCGAATGAGAACTCACTCAAAATGCTATTATGAGTTGCTGATGTCTTGCCTTATTCAAGGCATCCCTCATCCAAATCCTCGTCACTTCAAGGCACACCTTGTGCAACTTCTTACCTTCTGCAAGGCACTCATTGCCTTGTAACACCCTTTGAGATGTTCTCTTCTTGCTTAAGCCAAGCCTACAATCAAGGTTACACATAAATCTTCATGCTCCATTACACACCCCTCATCATCCTCCATAGTGCATGTCATGGAGTGAGCAACAAGGTAATTAAACACACCTCTATGCATAATACTTGCACTAATAATAACAAAGATTATACAACATAAAACAACATAATAAAAGCAATTGCAATATAATCCTAATATAATAAAAGCGCTTGTGGCTTAATGGATAGAGCATCTGCATGTAGAGTAGAAGGTTTGGGGTTCGACCCCTGCTGGACGCAGGTATCAATTAGGGGTTTCTTGACTGCGGGCATCTCTCTTTACTCCCTTTTTGGGGGTACGGGTATAATTTGTCCGCATCTTTCAAGGAAAAAAACCCCCACTCGGACCCTGCCTTGTGCGGGATAGCGGGAAGGTCCTTTCCTTTTACTACCTCCGTTAAATGTTATGTGCAACCGCGGTACACTTCGCGGTTGCCAATGCATTTTTTTGTAGGGGGAAATTAGAGGAAGTAGGTATAGGTAATTAAGGGAAAGAAGGAGAGAGAAAATGATAGAAGTAGGGATAGGTAAGTAAGAGAAAGAAAGAGAGAGAAAGTAGGGATAGGTAATTAAGGGGAAAAAAAGAGAGAGAAAATAATGGGATAGGTAATTAAAGGAGAGAGAAAATGATGGGATAGGTAATTAGATTGGTTATATTTTACTAAAAAAGGAAAGAAAAAAGTGAGTTGCACATAATAGTGACGGACAAAAATGAAAAGAGTTGCAGATATAACAGAGGTAGTATATGAATTGACTATATTAAGAGAATAAATTGACATGAAAAATTATCAATATTCAAAAGAGAAGGGTTTTAGACCGATATTGGTGATAAGAAATGTAGATAAAAGTAGAAAAATTGAGTATGAACAAGAACATGCACAAAGATTGAAACCTTGATGAATAAAACACAGACACAAAAATAAAGATCGCAAAGTTGAATTTACAGTAGGGTCCTTGAACAAGCACTCCTTATGCTCGAACAAGCATTCACTTCAGAATGCTACTGCGAGTTGTTGAGGCCTTGTCTTGTATAAGGCATCCCGTGCCCAACACCTCGTCTCTCAGGCACACCTTGTGCACGATGAACCTCCTTACCCTCTCCAAGTACACATTGCCTTGTTAAAGGCACTCTTCAAGATGATATCTTCTTACTTCAACCAAGCCTTCATTCATGGTTCAAAACGTTAATTGCTCATGCTCTATTGCACACTCCTCATCATCCTTCATAGTGTATGCATTGGTGTCAACAACAAGGTGATCAAACTAGCCTCTATGCATAGGTTATTTGGGACTTGCACTAACAATAACAAAGGCTAAACAACTTAAAATCAATTTAAATAACCTTTAAGTATGTTTTACTCCTCTATACACTCTTATATATTGTTATATTTTTATACTAATCTTAATTCTAAGTATTACCCCTTTTTCTGTAATTTAAGTCTTTGTGTCCTTCAATAGTCATATTGCATATTCACAGCATAGCATAATACGTTGACAACTATGGGTTGAATCCATAAGGAGTGGGGTGTGTGTTAATCTAACGTGTTGAATTAAATTTTGAAAAAAAAAGGGTTGCATCTTTATAATATGTGTGTTTGTAACGCTTTTAATAAGTTTTGTGAGAACTTGAAAATGTTGTATTTTGCTAATGTAGCGCGATTCACAGCAACACTTCAAAATATTTTGTATAAGTTTTATTGCAACATTTAAATGTTAGTATAACATTTTAAGAGTGTTGCTACAGATGTAATACTCAAATGTTAGGGGTAGTTTACTTCATTATATATACATTAGTTTAAATATTATAGAATTATTTTTTTAGATTTAAAATTTTTATAAATATATATGACCAAATATAAAACCTTCGTTAGCAGATTTATATTCTGTGGTTTTTCTAATCAAACTAGAAGTTTACTGAGAAACCATACATAACACCAAATAAGGAGTCACCGAATATACCAGCCCCTAAAATGGGAAATTGGTGCATAAGAATATTGTGACTAGTTGGAATAGAATCATAAATTTGAATGCACCAAAGATTCCTGAAGGTATACAATCAAAAAACTTCTTTGACCAATTAGGTGGATCAAGAAGACAATAGTAATCGTTTCAACCAAAGCTGATCGATTATGAAACAACAATCAAACGGTGCATACAAAGATGGAATCTAAGTTCCCACTCACGACCCATATAACATGCTACACCAATTAAGAAGTGTAAAACGTTTAGTTCATAAGGACCACCATTGTATAACCGCTCATCAACTAATGTTGATTTCCAATTTAGGTAAAAGTGCAACTCAATAGCTGATTTATTTTCGTAAAATAGAGATTCAGAAATATGTTCACGAATACCATCAATACCTAGAGGAGCTAAAATGAAGGCTATAAATACATAAATTCCACTCCATAAGGTAACAAATAAACATAAAAACTATTATACGACTTTATTTCTATACTTTTAAATTGAATTGTTCGAATAGTTGACCAATAATTGCTATAAATTTGATTAAAATTTTCATATATTATCTTTTGTAAGTTGCAGGTTTCTCTCTCTTTGAAGACCTTTTTCGAGTTGAGAGACTCTTTGACAGCACTCTCCTTTATGGGTATGACTTATGAGTTGCGGTCTTTCTTCCTTCCGCAGATCCTGACCGTAGTTTTTTATGAGCGGGATACACTGAGTATAATAATGATAATGATTTTATATATTATCTACATGTTTGAAGTCTTACCATTTTAAAAAATTATCTTTGTCATCATAAACTTGATATATTGACACATAATTGAATTGTCACCTAGACTAAATATAGTTAAACTCTTCCTTGAATAGGTACATCTAAGATCATATTTCATAAAGTAAGAAATTAAATCCAATTAACATCCATATTTTGCTTTGTAGAGTAGTTGTAGTTTGACTTCTATTAATATAGCATGAAACATCCATGTGTTGGTCGGTCAAGCAAGCTAGCAAACGTTAATTGTTAACAAATGAAAATCTCATTTGATGCTAATCAAAATCTTTTATAAATTGACATCTCTACCCACCTCATTTTTTTATTTCATTTTTTTAATTTTTAAATTTTTCATTTAATTAGAGTTTAATTTGTAAATAGTACTCTCAACTATTACTTATTGACTTAAAATACCTCTAACTATTATTTAACTCTGTATATTTTTTCACATATTGGAATACTTAGCCTTGAACACTATACATATTATTTTCAATCACTTGTTTTGAGATAATTTTAGTCAACAAACAATAATTGAAGATATATAAGGTTAAGTATTTGACTAGATCTGTGTTCAAAACAAACCCGATAACCCGAATCTTACCCAACCTTGTAACCGAACCAGATTTGACCTGACTTTAAAAATGATTTGCAATTATGTAAAAACTAATATAGACACAATACCCAATTTCAAACCGAGTCAAAACACCTAACTCGAAATCAACCTGATAACCCGAATGAACACTACTTGGAATATTTTGAGTCAATTATTTAGAAATTTTGGTTTGAACCCTGAGTTGTAGCAAAAGGGAAACCTCTTTCTTACCCCATTGTATTCTTCTATAAAAACCCACATCCCCTTCCTATCTTTTACACCCACACTCCTTACTTATTCTTATAACCAACAACAAATAATCATCAAATAAAATCCCCATTTCTCTCTCTTCTTTCTCTCTCTAACCCATAAGAAAATAAGAAGCATGCCTGAAGCACCCAAAGAAACAACCATGGATGAAAAGAACAAGAAAGTTCTTAAGTTCATAGAAGAAGTAACACAAAATGCTGATGAAATTCAAAAGAAGGTTTTAAATGAAATATTAAGTAGAAATTGTAATGTTGAATACCTTCAAAAACATGGTCTTAATGGTGCTACTGACAGAGATTCCTTCAAAAAATTAATCCCTGTTATTAAATACGAACATATTCAACCTTATATTACTCGTATTGCTAATGGGGATAAATCTCCTATTCTTTCCTCTCACCCCATCTCTGAATTCCTTACTAGGTAATATTTTATTCCTCTTTTAATTTAACTTTTTTTATTTGTTTATAAACGCGATAAGGTTGTGTACATTCAAATCCCAAATCTCGTCAAACTGGCTTGCGTGGTGTTAGATTGTTTTTGTTGACTTTTAAGCTAGCTGAATATGCGAACTAATTATTAAACTATTTATTTGATAAACTAGGTATTGATTTTTGGCCGCTTAAGCAAATGAAAAAGTCAACCAAAAGATTTATCATTTTGGTTTAAAAGTTAGTTGCTAAAAGGCCATAAATCAAAAACTATTTTGGGGTTTTTTTAACCAATAATAAAAATACAACACAAATTAGTTGGTTTTGTTGTTTTTGTTCTGTTTTAGTGATTTGAAAAACATTGAAGCTATTCTTGTAATATTCTCGTAAGAGACTGTTTCTTGGTGAGACGTGGTTAAAACAATAAAGCATATATGTTAAAGTAGAGCTATTTTGATGTGTTTTTCGATGAGACTGTTTCATATAAGAATATTTGCGCATATTAATATTAAATTTGTTAATGATAAATTGCAGTTCAGGAACATCAGGAGGAGAAAGAAAATTGATGCCAACAATTGAAGAAGATTTAGACAGAAGATCTATGTTATACAGTTTACTTATGCCAGTAATGAGTCAATTTGTACCTGATTTAGACAAAGGAAAAGGGATGTATTTCTTGTTCATAAAATCCGAAGCTAAAACCCCAGGTGGGCTTTTAGCCCGGCCCGTTTTAACCAGCTATTATAAAAGCTCACATTTCACAAACCCTCCATTTGAATCTTACACCAAATACACAAGCCCAAATGAGACCATCCTTTGCCTTGACTCTTACCAATCCATGTACTCTCAAATCCTCTGTGGCCTTTACCAACACAAAGAAGTTCTCCGGGTCGGGGCGGTTTTCGCCTCGGGCTTTATCCGGGCCATCAAGTTTCTCGAAAAGCATTGGGCTTTACTAGCACACGATATCCGAGTCGGTTCACTAAACCCACAAATAACCGACCCGTCCGTCCGCGATGCTGTGGGTCGGATCCTTAAACCAGACCCTCAGCTCGCGGATTTTATCGAATCGGAATGTAGCAAAGAGTCATGGGAAGGGATAATTCCTAGACTTTGGCCTAACACAAAGTACATAGACGTAATTGTGACAGGGACCATGGCACAATATATTCCAACACTTGATTATTATAGTAATGGGTTACCCCTAGTGTGTACTATGTATGGGTCTTCTGAATGTTATTTTGGTCTAAATTTAAACCCAATTTGTAAACCTAGTGAAGTAACATATACACTTATTCCTAACATGGGTTATTTCGAGTTTTTACCGGTTCAACGCAATATAAATGGGGTTACAAATTCAATTTCCATGCCTAAATCTCTTACTGATAAAGAACAGCAAGATCTTGTTGAACTTACTGATGTCAAACTTGGCCATGAGTATGAGCTCGTCATCACTACTTATGCAGGTAATTTCTAAATAATATTCTAAATTCTTATATTTAATTTTATATACCCTTGTGCAAATTAGCTTATTGAGTAATTTTTACTTATTTTGATATAAATAGAGGGTTGGGTGGTCAAACCAGCTAATGCTAGTGTTTGGTGAATTAGCTGGTTGAAACAGCTTATTGATACGAATAAGCTGTTTTTGAACAAGATGCTTTTAGCAGCGGGTTTAAAATCGGTTGGTCAAACCGATAAATAAAATCAGCTGGTTAAATCAGCTAGCTATTAGCTACCAATTGTTGGTTATTCGCCAAACACCTTCTTAATCTTTAATATTATGCACATTATTTTTAACTGACTAATCTGGAGATATTAAGTCAATGACCAATTGTTGGGGTATACAAGGGGTTAGGTAGAGTTAAATAATACTCCCTCTCCGATTCTTTTCATTTGTGCCATTTGATTGGGAACGGATATTAAGAGTGAGATGGGGTATTTAGGTAAAAATATCATTGGCAAAAAAGAAAAAGAGACAATTGATATGAATTTGCTAAATAAGAAAATGAGATAATTAAGAAGAATTAGAAGAGGTAGTTATGAGTATTTTGAGTCAATGAGCAATAATCGACATTATTGATACATGAATTTTCGTATTTTATTTTATTTTTAAACAACATATGTCCATATCCTAATCAAATTGCTACATTTTAAAAGAACTCTCAAATGATCTTTTAAAAGAGTTGGGTATAACGATCTTTAAAAATTCTCAAATTGTCTTATATCAAATAATTAAAAATGATTTGCATATGATATATAAGTTTCTCTATTTTATATGATTTTGAAATGGTATCTTCTTGACTTATAAAATATGTACACTATGTTTTTGATTATATGTTGACATAAATAATAAGTTATTCAGTTTGTTTTTATTGGATGTTAACTTACCTCTATAAGTTATTATTAATAGAAATATTTGATAAATTAGTTATGGCTATTGATAGTTTATTCTATAAAAAAATTAATAAGCAAATACAAAAGTTACACAGCAATTTTTTGTTTTGTAAACTTGAATGCTAACTTTAAAAATTATTTTTTAAATTGTGTATTTATTTGTTGATTGTTTGACCAACTATATAAAATATCGACTACCAAACGAGGTCTTATTCTAATTCCGACTTGTGTATGTACTTTTTGGGCACAGGTCTATACAGGTACAGGGTAGGTGACATTCTAAGGGTGGCAGGTTTTAAAAACAAGGCACCCCAATTCAGCTTTGTATGCCGGAAAAACGTTGTTCTAAGCATAGATTCCGACAAGACTGACGAGGTAGAGCTCCATAACGCCGTCAAAAATGGGGTAACCCATTTGCAGCCATTCGACACGATTTTAGTGGAGTACACAAGTTACGCTGATACCACAACTATACCAGGCCATTATGTGCTCTTTTGGGAATTAAGCCAAAATGTTTCTAAGGAGATTCCATCGTCGGTTTTTGAGGATTGTTGTTTGACCATCGAAGAGTCACTTAACTCGGTTTATAGACAAGGAAGAGCATCAGATTCAATTGGACCATTGGAGATTAAGATTGTTGAAAGTGGTACGTTCGATAAGTTAATGGATTTCGCCATTAGTTTAGGGGCATCCATTAATCAATATAAGACTCCTAGGTGTGTGACATATGCACCAATTGTAGAGTTGTTGAATTCAAGAGTGGTTTCAAGTTATTTGAGTCCGAAATGTCCTAAATATATTCCGGGTCAGCAATGGTGTAATGGTAATGAATAGAGATGAGAACGCTGTGAAAATTAATTAATTATGTGAGGTTTCTTAGGGGATGTTTTTAGGAACATTTCAAAGAAGCCACTCCTTTAGATGGGATGAGTATCCAATCTAATGTTAGTTTTTTTATTACTTTTTTCGCAATTATGTATGAATTATTGTAGCACTTGTTCATGATGGATGATTAGAGAGACTTTAATATTTGTAGGCTTTTTTTGTACAAAAGAACTAGCTTCTTTCTTAAGTTTTAAGGAAGAAAGCTTTTCTTGTATCGATGTGATTATGTTAACAATTTATTTCTGTCTGATTAATGTGAATAATTGTTTTATAATAGAAAGTTTTTTACAATATATTTTAATGAATTTTAATTTAGGAAGAAAGATTTTCTTGTAGAATTGGAACTTCTAGTAGTATGCTATTCTTTCCTCCTAGCTTTCTCCACCTTATAAAATTTTTCTTTTATTTTTATTTTTTATTTTAAAAGTAAAATTGTTGAAAAACTTTTTATTTTATATAGTTTTGATTTCCCACTTTTAATTTTAAATTTTGGCAAATGACGTTGATTAGTTAGATTTGTTCATATGAATTGAGAGTATTATTATAGAAATGTTTTATCATTTTTCACATGTTTATATTTGTATGTACTTTCACCCTTTATTTAATGATTGTAACCAACTTTATATGATTTTTATTTTTGAAGTAAACTAAAAATCAAACCTCACTATTTTTACCTTTTAATGAAAAATAGTATATTTATAAAGTTTTGCAATCAAGAATTACCACAAATTTAGTTATACCTAATATTTAGAAAGAAAAAGTGTAATTTCACCAAACAAACATGCATGTGAATGACAACGTCTAAAAGGAAAAGACCAACATGTATATGCAACTCTAATACGTTATCTTTGGTTGAGAAAAGGCAATACATTATCTTATTATTTATTTATTTATTTATTGATTATTATTTATTATTATTATTATTATTATTATTATTATTATTATTATTATTATTAGAATTTATAACATATCATGGAGCTTCAATCATTTCTTTAAATTTTTTTCGTGGAGTAATTATAATTTAGAAGCCAACGTGATAAAAAATCATGTGGAATATTTATTTCATGTTAGTAATGAGAAAAGTCATTTAAGTACTACATCACTTCTAGCCTAAAAACTCTCGTGTGAAAAATGTGTCAGAATATATTACATATTATATATGGAGAATCAACCATCAACTTATAAGCTTTTAGTTGAGATTATTATGGTTGTTATTGTTGTAGTATTAAAAATAATGTGATTAACACACGATATAATTTTATTATAAAAACAAGTCGAGAAATCTGCTAACTGAAGTCACATGAGGCACTTTATTAAAATAAACTGGTAAAACTAAGCTACCTATGATAAATTCGTAGGATTATTTATTATTAATCAATCAATTATTAATTAATACACTATTCTTAATATATTAATTTAATTATGGCCTTTCAATTTTTATAAATAAATTAATAATGAAGTAAGGGGTTTCTAGTTTCTTAAAGAAGAACAACTTTTCTGCAACATGAATTAAGGCCTTTACTTTACTCATTTTGCAGCTAAATCAAAACCATATCTGTTATTAATTCCGCTTTTTAGTGAATATAATATAAATATGTCATTTTATTATTATCAGCTAAAAAGTATTAAAGTTGTCATTCGTATATTAACCATTGAGTATGTGACAGGCGTACGTATAGCAATACATTATACATACCCTCTATTGACTTTTTTGTAGGGGTTTATGATATCTGTTTGGCCGACTTCCAATACTCTTACAACCATTAGTTTTAACTAATTAAACAATTAATATAATGTGTAATTTTATTAAAGTTATTCAAGTATAAAACACAGTTTTAGCTTTAATAGCGGGATATATTGGGTATGATAATGATGATGTACTCGAATATAAGTATCACTCTGTAACAGATGTAAAGATATATACCAATTTAAAATAGTAAATATTAAAAAAGAATTTATTTTTGAATTATATCAACATTGATAATAATTTCTTAAAATATCATTGAATTAGAAACCTATAAAAAATTGTATGTATTGCTATTATTTTTTCATAAGAGGACGTGGGAGGAGCAGATTAACAGCGACCTGCTCGAACTACACCTCTCTAAGGACCTGACCAGGGATAGAGCCACATGGCGGCGCCTTATTCATGTCCTAGATTACTAGACTAGTTTGATACTGTTCTGTGACTTTTGTCATCGCTTTTCACTTCCATTTTTACCTATATCGCTTATAGGTTTTTTTTTTTTTTTTTTTTTTTTTTTTTTTTTTTAATCCCTATGCTTGGCTAACGTGGCTGTAAGATGCAGGTTTTCGGATTTTTGCAGGTCCTATCCTTGAAGACTTCTCTAGAGCCGAAGGACTCTTATGACCGCCCTCTCCTTATGGGTATGAGACGCCGTCGACCTTCCTTCCCCAGACCCTGGCCATAGAGTATCTATGTGCGGGAACACTGGGTATGATGATGATGATGATGATGAATCTTATTTTGTTTCTCGTCATAATGCATTGAAACGGATTTTGTGAAAAAACAATATAATTATAATAGTACAAGTATGAACACTAAACTTGTTAAGAGATTTTTTCACCAATATTACACTAATTAGGCGCCTTAATATTTAATTACGTGGTATATATTAAGTGTTAAAATACGAAATTATTAAAAACACATTATAATATTTGAAATTGCATATGATCTTTAAAGAATTAGTCAATTTTTAATCCGCGGATATTATAATTATTTCTATTATTTAACATCAACTATAATAAGAAGCATTAAAAAGGTTTAGTTGTGGTTGGGTCATTTAGTGTTTATCCGGTGAGAATCTACTTTTTGCTTTTTATTGTTTAATTTATAATTGATGTAACATTTTTTTACTAGTATGAGATATGAGATATGAGATATGAAATGAGAATATCTTTTGAATAGTAGTTTATCAAACAACAGGTGTCAATCATTTCCAAGAGAGTTTATACGTATAATAATTACGGCCCGTTTGGTTAGTGGTACTAAATGGTGGTAATGAGAATGATTTATAGTGTAAAATTTAATCAAAACTTTCATGTCATTCCCATGGTAATGAAACTTTGATCACAAAAAAGTTTTTTTGTTCACAAATTTCCATTACCACCTAATACCACCTCTACCATTGGTAATGCATTGGAATGAATTTTATGAACAAAATGAGATGATTGAAGGCTGTCAAGCATGGACATCAAGAAAGTAAAGAGATTTTTCAACCAAAATTACACTAACTTTTCATTCCCATTAACGCGATTTATTACCATCTACCAATTAACAAGCCGTTAAAGTAATGCATACATCTTAAACTCAAACTGAAACTAATCGTAAATTAATTAGCAAATTAATTCAGTTTAATTTGTTGTCTCACAAGATAAAACTTTTGGAAATATAGGCCTTTTTAAGGTCATTACAAGTCTGGTTATAGCTATTACCATCTACACACATAAGTGATAATAATATGTATAAATTTGTATATAAGAAATGTGTTTAGAGTTGTGTTTAACATGTATTTAATATGGAAAGATCATATGGTGTGACACAAACTTGTCGTTGCATTAAGAAAGTTATTTCCTGACTATCTCAAGTGTAAATAGACGGGACTTTTCCAAGGTTAACACATCCACCAATAGCAATGTACACTCACTACTAAAGGTGTAGAGCAAATATCACTCTTGCACTAGTGAATAGAAGATGAAAGGAATATAAAGCTCAAAAGTGTATCCATCCAAAATAATAAGAAACACCTATTTATAGGCCAATCCCAACAACTATATTTCCACCCTCATAAACTATAGTCAAAGAGGTTAAAAGCATTTTAATATGATTAAAATCGCTCCATGAATGAGAATAATTGTAATGGGATTATGGATTAATGATGCACAATTAAAGCTCCAATGGTGACTATGAGGATAACCTAGCCTTTAAAGGTCCATTTATCCAACAAAAACCGCAAATTATATTGTTTTAATAATTTTTTTGAATTAAAATAATTTAGTCAAGTATAATTCGAAGCAAAAACAGGTTGGTGCAGTTCAGAATATTTTCTAAATGATCGCGTACGTTTTTAAAAATTTATCAATAAATAAATAATAATATTATTGTAATTATTAAGAGCACATTTAGTTTAGAATTTAAAAAGTTTTTAAAGGGTTATTTGATCAAAAACCCACGTTATATATGTAATTATTTTATATTTTATTAGTAAACTAAACATATTCCATGTAGAATTATTTTTGTTAAAACTTAAAATAAGTGAGGGGACATAAATAAAAAATATAAATGGAGGAATATGGTATATGGATATTCAAAAGAGAGAGAGGGAGTATCCAATTATGAGTACAATTAAATAATATGGTCAATGAATAAGAGGTTTTCCAAGAACAATAATTGTGGTCAATATCCCTAAAATTTCTCATCATGCATGATGTTGTAGACTATAAAATATACTCTACATATGTTTCTGCTAGCTTTTTGCATTCTAACTTAGCCTTACTATATTTAAAGAGAATAATTTTGGATCCTTTTCTAGGATGCTCTATTAGTTTCTTAATATTTATCCATTTAACTAATTAATATAACTCTCACAAATAATAAAAAGTAGCCAACTCAAAGAGACAAAATAGTATCTAATTTTAACAACTCGTAAACCATAATAATAACAACAAAATAATAGCAGCTACAACAACAACAGTTCTAGTTATATCCTTAAACACCATGTTATTGAGACTTAAAAGTCAGATATATAGATAGATAGATAGATATTTTTAGAGTTATATCTTTAATAATATATAATATGTTGTTTCATTTATCTCATTTAATTTGGATCTCTTTTATAAAGTCATAAATATTTATATGTAGTTGATGAATAAGACGTATATTAAGTGGAGCAAGAAAAAGAATGTATGGGATTAAAAAAGAGAAAGAATTTTTCGATGAGATCAAAATTGTAGGGTCACAATCAAAAGAGGAAAAACGCAAAATAAATGCGGTAACTTCAAATAAAAATTAAGTGCAAATTAAATGAGATTGTGGATTAGATTGAGTATTTAGGTTTGTATTTATTATATTAAAATTTGTTTTACCAAAAACGATATGTTGTGCCAATTTATAGAGATGGAAGAAGAAAAAGATCATCTAGTTTTAAAGTGTATACATATTGAGACTCCAACGTGAACATCCACCAGCTTCAAGTTTAGCATTATGTATAGGAGGGTTGTCTTAGCATCTACAGTTAATGTCTAAAGATTTTTATGTGAGGGAGCATGCAGAAGTAATGTCAGGATTTGAAATAAGGGGACCAAATAATCGATAAACTAGTAAATTATTTATTATATAAAACTAGTAAAATTATGAAAATTTAAAAATATATAGACTAAAATGAACTTGAATCATACCAAAAAAATATATTTAACAAATGAAGTTGAAGCTTTTTAAAATTATATATTTTGAGAAAGCCTAAGTATTTTTGACTCTATTATTTCCCTAATAAGTCTCTATCTCTAAAAAATTATTAAAATTAACATCGCAAAAATATGAAGACAAACTGAAAAAAAATGAACATAAAATTACAAAAGATAAATAGATGACATTATAATATAATTTTATTAGTTTATTAAGGAATAATAGTTTAAATTAAGATTTGATCTCTTAACCTTATAGGTTATAAGTATGTTACTACAACCCCTTAAGTAGTAGTTATGTAATATTTTTGCAATCTTAAACTATATCATAAATTAGTAAGGGTTCAAAACTAAAAATACAAAGGATTACACTTTCGGCAAGGGGGTTAGGCCTCCCCCGACCACCAATGTAGTTTCGCTCTTGAGAGCATGACAAAATATATAATATATTCAGCGGGCAAAAAGCCTACAACTATTAGTTTAAATTTTTAATTGAGTTGGTTCTAGAATCTAGATTTAACATTAAATTTTACTGGATTCTCTTTTAAAATTATAATCTAGTTTCTATGAGCAAAATAACCAGAATAATATAATGATTATAAATTTATAATGATTTTAAATTGGGATAATTTTAGTTAATACTTAAGTATCTAATAAAAGAAAATAATCATTGTTGGGCATGATAGGCGTACGATGACTTTAGCTTTTAACTGATTCTACTTGCAAAAGTGATCGAATTAAATTGATTAATCATACTACATTTGACAATTGGTTCGTTTACAGGACTAATTTCTACAAAATCTACCGGACTTTCCTTTTAATATGTTTCATCAAATTTTTATTAACTCGATTCTTGTGTTTATATTAAAGGTGTTCATGGGCAGGCTTGGGGGGTAGCGAGCCGGGTAGTACCTAAAAAATCTATCCGCGGGCTCAAATATTCAAAACCTCGCCCGCATTTGTGGGCATATTTTTTTGTCGCTACCCGCCCATTTTAAAGCGGGCCGGACCCGGGGTAGGAGAATATTTATTATATAAAAAATAAAATTATAATACAAATCATAAAATTAAGTTTTATTAAGAATTAAAATACAATAGATTGTCCAAAATACTCAAACTACATAAAAAAAAGTCTCAAAATACTCAAATTACATGAATATAAACATTATGTTGGATAATCCAATAAAAACATTCCATCATCGATTTATTTAACTACGGAGTACGAAGTCCAAACATATACCTCTCCAAACATAATAAATTAAAAAATTATTAAAATGAGTATGTATTCTAATTACTAAAGTCGAGTATGTACTTCCTCTGTTTTTTTTTACTTGCACCCCAACATACTTTTACGCAGTCCAATGCGTTTGTCGGGTTGCTTATATCTAGAATTATACTCAACTAAAAATTATAAAAATTTGATATTATGAAAGTATTCGACGAGACGAATAAAACAAGATCCCACATGACTAGGTTTTTTTATCGTTTAATAGTCGCACAATGCAAAACACTATCAAATGATGAATAGTGTAAAAAGTGCAAATGGTGCTAGTAAAAAAAAACGGAGGAAGTAGTAGATTAGTAGTACTAGACACTAGACTACTAGTTTCATAATAAGAGAAAATTATATAAAACTACCTTATATATACCCTCTTTTTTAAAAACTACCTTATGTAAAAAATTTTGCAAAAAACTATCTTATGTAATCCTTTTTTTCAAAACACTACCTTCTTATGTTTTTTGTAACAGACCCACAGAATTGACATTGACCATCCCACCTCCCAGTCATGCCCCAAGCACGTGGTCAATTAAAACTCATCCCCCCTCTTCAATTACTCTCTTTTGTCGACGTCAATTCTGCCGGTCAACTAACGAAAAACATAAAAAGGTAGTGTTTTGAAAAAAAAAAGTATTACATAAGGTAGTTTTTTGCAAATTTTTTACATAAGGTAGTTTTCTAAAAAAGAGGGTATATATAAGGTAGTTTTATATAATTTTCTCTAGAATTAATTATATAATAATAAATATATTAAACTTAGCGGGCGGGCGGGTATACCTGTGGGTATTTTTTTGGCATCGCCACCTGCCCATTTATCTTGGCAAATACCCGCCCAATTAACTTAAATTTTTTTTTGAAAATCGTTGTCCGTGCCCGCCCGTTTTTCGAGCCGAATGGGTCGGGCCTGGCGGGTAGCCCACCCATGAACAGGTCTAGTTTATATTGGTTTTTAAATAATACTCCCTCCGAATCTTTTTAGTTGTCTCATTTCCTTAGTTAGCAAATTCATATCAATTGTCCGATTTCATTTTTTGTCTATCTTTTTTTACCTAAATACCCCCACTTTTACTACTCCCAATACCCAACTACCACCTTTACAATTAATTTAATTAATTAAAATACTCAACTACCACATTTTTAATGGACCCCACACCACCCTTAATAACCGGGAAAACCCAAATGGGACATCTAAAATGATTCGGATGGAGTATTAAATTTATTTTCAAGTCGGATTTGGTTAAAAGGTCGGGTAAATATCAAATTATCAGGTCTATTTTAAACAACTCTATCTTAATATATGTAGTGAAACCTTTATGAGACAGATAAAGAAAACACAAAAACTTGCGTACGACCGTCCTATTCTAACACGCGCGCGCCTATTTCCCT
The DNA here is from genome assembly GCA_019776075.1 of Amaranthus palmeri. Taxonomy (NCBI): domain Eukaryota; kingdom Viridiplantae; phylum Streptophyta; class Magnoliopsida; order Caryophyllales; family Amaranthaceae; genus Amaranthus; species Amaranthus palmeri. The sequence continues at coordinate 213,507 of JAAKBH010000373.1, forward strand.
CCATTTTTTTTCATCTTCTGGGCATTTTTCAATTTGGACCTTAAAGGTATCAATTTTGACTTTAAAAATATCAACTTCAACGTAAGATAGTACTTAAACATATCAATTAAAGTAAAATTTTCAATTTGAACCTATAAGTGATCAATTGTAGCGTTAAACTGATCAATTTTTACCTAAATTGAAATTGATATCTTTAAGGTCAAAATTAATACCTTTAAGATTAAAATTAAAAAATGCCTAGAAAATAAAAAAAAAAAAAGAAAAAAGAGAAATCATGTAAAAAGCGCAATGAACTGAAATATTATACCGTCTTATTCTAAGACAATCTCTCCCAAGATCGCGAGTAAAGCAAAAGAAAGGAAGAGCAGAGCCGATCCTAAGGGTGGGCAAGAGGGGCCGTCGCCCAGGGCCCCATGTCAAAAAGCAAAATTAATAGTTGTAGAAGATCCATATAGGTAATAAATTACAAAAAAAATGACCTCGATATACTATTTCGCCCAGGGTCCCAAAATATATAGGGTCGGCCTTGAGGAAGAGGCAATAAAATTTGAGGGTGAGCGGAGTTCCGGGCTGAGAAACGGGCCCAAAGGACAATAATAGTAAAGTCTAAAATGAGTCATGAGACAAGAGGGAAGAAATAAATAGAGTGCAAGACAGTTGATCAGAAAATGTTCCCCAATACTACTCAATTGTCTCTACTAAACAACAAATTCTGTTTCGTTTAATGTTTTTCTAGACAGCTTCTGATCCCCTCTCAGTCTCGGCCCGCCTGAGAAAGAGACCCTACACTTCCACTTATTTTTGTTTTTCTTTACCTCCAACTTTTAATTCTTTTATAATTCCTCCATCACCCACATTTCATTTTCACCTAATTTAATATTTATTTAGCTATTAAATATTTTTGTTTTGACGGTACGAAAAATTATAATATTAGGTATTAAAAAATTTACTCTTTTTGTTTTCTTTTAAATGTTTTCTTTTAAATGTCTTATTGCTTTTTCACTATTATTTATGAATTACTTTTACTTTGTTATTTAATCTTAGTATAAAACGGTCATTATTTCTCGCTCGATTGTAATAATTGGGCGTATAATATATTTTTGGAAAGATCTTGAAGTCTAGTTTCCAATGCCGCAAATCTTGCACTAATACGATTTTTCTATAAAAAGTTATGACCAAAAGAATGAACATGTATCAAATTTCAGCACAAATAAACTTCAAACGATCGTCATTTCTCACTCGGTTATCGAGATTGGGTATATAATATATCATTGGAAAGATCTTGAAGTCTAGGTTCTAATGCTACAAATATTACAGTAATGTGATTTTCGTATCAAAAGTTTCGGCCAAAGGAGTGATTATGTATCAAATTTCAAAACAAAACGTTTGATCAGATTTATTTTTTTGATTTTATTAGAAATTATTTTCTTTACTAAACTTTATATTTTTATTTTAATTTAATTATTATTAAGAAATTTAGTTTAGAAATAATAATTGTGGATTTTATAATTAAAATTGGATTTAAGGGCATTTTAGTAATTTACTAAAAAAGAGGTGGTGATAAAATAAAAAGGATGGCGAACAATAACAATGGCTATTGTTGGGAAACAATTTGTTGGCAATTTAGTGAAGGAGAAAAAGTTAAGCAAATATAAATTTAAGTCAGATTTATTTTTATGGATGACCGAAATTGAGTTAGGTCTGAAAAAAAGCTAGATGACACATGAAAATCCACTCGACTATTTCATTTTCATATAGTACTTATGGTCCGTTTAGTAGATGGTAATAAACCACAGCAATGGAAATGAAAAACTAGTGTAATTTTGGTTGGAAAAACTCTTGGCTACCTTGATGGTCATGCTTGACAACCTTCAATCATCTCATTTTGTTCATAAAATTCATTCCAATGCATTACCAATGGGAGAGGTAGTATTAGGTGGTAATGGAAATTTATGAACAAAAATTTTGTTTTGTGGTTAAAGTTTCATCACCGTGGGAATGACATGAAAATTTTTATGAAATTTTACACTATAAATTATTCTCATTACCGCCATTTTATACTACTAACCAAACGGGCCGTTAATGTATTTTACAATCAATGTTGTCACTAAACAAATGAATATTCCTTATATCCTGAATCAAATTAAATTTAAAGGTTTATAGGAATCAAACCTGAATAAGGCTCAGACATACAAGAAGTATTTTTTTTCTGAAATAAAAATTAAAGAAAGAAAGAAAAATACTCATAATAATTTGACAAAGGAGTAATTATCTGAAAAACAAGGACTGAAAAAGTAAAGGAATCCTGCTGATCTTGATAAGGTTTGTGTGTTAGCTAAGTGCTGTTATTCCATGCATTTTTGTCGTCTGTCCTTGTATTGCTAAGACTACTATTCATGTTTTATTTTATTCAATTAAAATTCAATAATAACAGGAAATATTGTTGGAATGAGTTATCTCATATCGACAAATTCAAAATAATGTGCACACTTTATAAATTATTGGAGACCCTCTTCCCATTGCCATATGGTTTTGCGATGGCATATATCTCCTTGGCTTATGAAGTGTGTGCACATTGTGTTTTTCCTGATAATTGTTGGCATTCACAATAAGTCCAGCCTAATTTAACAAATATATCATTATTTTCCTATTTATAACTGTATTTTGGTATTATTTAAGTGCACCATTTCATCACCAACATTTTAGAAACCGTTGGAAAGATTCTAGACTATGCTAGTATGCTTCAAACTTCAATTCATCTTTTTCTCTCTTGTCATACTACCTCCTATTCTTTTTTTTAATTATTGATTAATTATTTTAGTATATATTTTATTTTTAATATAACTTAAAAGATAAACAATCTTGTTTGATTCTTGTCGATGCAAAAATTATCATAATCAACTTTTAATAGTTGTTATAGTTACTGTAGCAACTATTGTTCTTTAAGTGATCTAATAAGAAATTTATTTCTCTAAGTATAATGCAAAAAGTAGTCGAGCGCGATTATGTTTAATTCATCATAATGCATATTTTGATAATACTAACTTTATAGAATTTTTTACCATGTGAAATTAATTAAAGATATTAAGGTTAAAAATATACATTGGATAATGTGAAAAGCAGACTTGTAGACTATTGAAAACCAGAGAATTACGTGTCTAAAAGCTAGTTTGTAGACGCTTGCTATGAGCAGCTTGTTCAAAATAGCTTATTTGAAAAACAGAGTTTTATTTTACTATGAGGTATTTGAAAAACAAGTGATAGTTGATAGTCGATCGTTGATTATAGTGGCTGATTTTACGAACTGATTTTATGCGCTGGTTTGACCAGTTGATTTTAAATATGTTGCTATGAGCAACTTGTTCAAAACAACTTATTCCTAACAATAAGCTATTTCAACCAGCTAAATTTGCAAACATTAGCATTGGTTGGTTTGACCAACTAATTTTGAACCCGCTGCTATAAGCAGCTTGTTCAAAAACAGCTTATTCATAATAATAAGCTACTTCAACCAGCTAATTATCAAGCATTAGCATTGGCTGGTTTGACCAGCTGATTTTGACCTCGCTACTATAAGCAACTTTTTCAAAAACAGCTTTTTATAACAATAAGCTATTTCAACCAGCTAATTTGCAAAAATTAGCATTGACTGATTTCACTATTCAACATTTTAATTATATTAAAATAAACTAAAACTATCCAATTAACTATTTGGCCAAGCGCTCCATATTACTTTTCCAACTCTTAAGACAAGTAAATCTATACCTATAACTAAAACAAAAGACGCTGACATCATCATACCTACAAACTCATGAGGTGTCAACTTGTGAAGTAAAGTTTTCCCTCCAATATAAAATGATGATGTCACCCTATTATATAATAAAATTGGATTTCCAATGGTGTTCATTAATATTGATTATCCTAATATGTATTAATCAATACATTGAAATTGGTTAATTTTCTCAACAATGTCTAAATGCATTTGGAATTGATTTGTTTATTTAGTCAAAATAGGTAAATGCACTATTGGCATTTGTCAATGCAATCAACCTTACAAATATTTTTTATTTTATATTTGTATAATTATTCAAATTATTTTTTATACATAAATGTTATCACCATTTAAAATGGTTTGGTTAATTTAATATTGTGATATATGTTCAAAACAATTTATTTAATATTAGAATTTTTTTTTAACATAGTTGTTATGATTTAGTTAGTAAAAAATAATATCAAAGTAAGATTGTTTAACATCATATATTACATATAAAATAGCATTTTTAAAATTAAAAATAAATTAAATATTAATTATTATATGCAATTATTAGTCAATTGAAAATCAATAACCAATAATTTACAATTCATTTTCCTTTTTTTTAAATAATCAAAAATAATAAAATGAAAAAACCGTGCATTCGCACGTGGATTATCTAGTATATACAAAAACAAAAGCCTAGAAGAAACCCAAATTAATTTGACGGAAAAGAAGCGAAAAATTTGCGTCCCTCAAAATATTAAAGCAATGAATCATGATAAAACACTATAAAATATTCTTAGGTTAAAATTGAATGCAGATTGAAACATTACGAATTAAATGAAATTAGTTTATCAAGAAATAATTTGTCTTCACATGCACTTTATTCAATTATTCTTAAGCATGTTGTAATAATTTATCGTAGGCAATTCAATTAATGAATAAACGTATACTTACGTTTCATAATACTTGATAATGAGTATGACATGTGAGGAAAGATGTCACTATCAGTAGCAAATATTATGCAACGGAGGAAGTATATATTTCTATTTTCACGTGTTTTTTCTATTTACTTTTTTATAGATCTCAATATCAACTTAAAAGTCAAATAACTTTAATTGTGAGTTTTTAAAATTTCTAAAAAGTTGTTTTTTTTGAAATTTTTTATTGAGACGAATCTATAAAATTCTCATACAAATATGTTTTTTCATATAGATTGATGGATAATCATAGTCAAAGTTTAATACTGAAATTCGTAAATTTTATTAGAGAAAAAAATATGAAAATGGAAGCAATATACTCTCTCCAATTCAAATTAAATGTCCACTTTGGGTTTGGACCGCATTTTAATAAAAATGGTAGTGGGGTATTTTAAGTGATTATAATTTATAATAATTGAAAATGTGATAAGTGGAGTATGTCAATGATTATAATAATTGAAAAGGTGGTAGATGGGGTATTTTAAATAATTATAAGTTGGGGTAATTGGGGATATTTAGGTAAAACATCTTTGCCAAAAATAGAAAATGGGCAATTAGAATGACTTTACTAAATAAGAAAAGTGGACATTTAATTTGAATTGGAGGGAGCACAATATATAAACATAATAATAAAGTATAAGATATTAATTAATTATGCTCATCTAGATTAATAATAAATTATTACCAATCTAGATGAACATAATTAAGTCAATGCGATATGACTAATTGATTTTTTATTCACAAAATCTCACAAGAGACGGTCTATAGGATAGACCACAAAATTGGGCCAGCCCATTTCCCTTAACTGATTTTTTTTATTATCATATCAATTATATTATATTATAATCCTAAATGTAAGGTATTATAACTCGAATATACTATTCTATAACCCCAAATATAAGTTATTATAACCCCAAATAATTTATTATAACCCCAAATATACTATGTTATATTTTGGACTGGACTTCATGGATTCCGTCTATAGAATAGACCGTCTCCCATGAGACTTACTATTTTTTATTGGTGTTGTGTATGGCTCATTAATTCTTCACTAACCAAATCTATTTCTAATACTTCAATTTTATAAATTTTTATTACTCAGTTTATTTCTATTAATTTAAACAGTTAGTAAAGTCAATAATTTTATAATTTTTAGGTAAGTGTAGTTTAAGAGTCCTTCTAGTCTCTCTATGAAGGTTCTCTCTCTAGTCTGAGTACTAGTTTTGTGTCTCCCTTGTGGAGTTCTTCTGTTGTGATCCTTTGATCATTCTATCTTTCTTTCTTTGTCTGGTTCTCTTTCTTTGGTTCGTTGTTTGTGGATTTTGTTGATTATGGGGGACACTAATGAGGAAATCTTTTCCTCTAAAGATCATGATCAAGAAGTTGAGGGGGAGAATCAAGAAGAGGATGTAGTGAAGGGTATTGGGCGAGAATCTTTGCATGATAGCGATGAGGACGCACCGGTGGATTGGAGTGAAGGAGGAGATGAGGTTGATGATCAGAGGGTCGAATTGGGTATGGTGGGAAGGGTTTGGACGGACCGGAACATTAATCCTAATGCTTTTATTTCTACAATGAAGGGGCTGTGGAGGGTGCAATCGGGGGTTGATATTAGTCATATCGGTCGTAATATGTTTCAGTTCCAGTTCTACCATTGGAGAGACAAGGAGAGGATCGTAGAAGGACAACCATGGCATTTCGATCAGAATGCCATTATCTTGAGTGATCTTGACCACGCAGTGAAACCATCGGAGATTTTGTCCTTTTTCTTACCCATTTGGGCACGTTTCTATGATGTCCCTTTTAAGGGAAGAATGAATAGGGAGAATGCTAAAATGTTGGGTAGTAAAATTGGGCAGTATATATCTATGGAGAAGGAAGATTATATTGGTCTTGAGAAGTCGATGCGTGTCCGTATTCGAATTGATGTGCGGAATCCTTTGAAATCTTTTGTTAATTTAAAGCTGCGAAGTGGGGAGATTCATAGGGTTCAGGTGCGATACGAGAACTTGCCAAATATCTGTTTTCAATGTGGTAGATTAGGGCATGGACTGAGGGACTGCATGGATGGCACGGGGGACCCCAAGAATCCGAGATATGGTATATGGATGCGAGCTTCTCCATGGAGGTCGGCGAAGTATGTTGAGAAGGAGGCTGATGGGATGTCTTTAGGGACTTCTAGGGTGGCAAGAAAGTTGTTTGTTACAAAGAAGAGTGTGGTTAGGCCGAGACTTAGCCTTGATGTTATCAATGATGTGGCCACTTTGTTTGACAAAGTTAGTGTTGAAGAAGGAGAAATACCTAATGATGATTTGCCGGGACAGCATGAGAAAGGGGCCTTGGTGGAGATTCGGTCAGTAGGTTCTGAAGATAGTGGTGTAGAGGCGCGGGTGGAGAAGCAGGAAGAAGTTAAGGGGGAAGGGCAGGTGAAGATGCGTAGGAAAAGATGGCAGAAGATTATTCGTGAACATAAGGAGGATGATTTAGGTGGTTCGATGAAGCAATCAGTAGGCACGAAAAGGGGTAATGAAGGAGAGGGTTCGTTTTTGCAGCCTATGGATATTGACGAGGGGAATTGTGTGACTAAGAAGTACAAGGTGGCGGCTAAGTGTGATTGGGTGGCTTTAGTTTCGAATGAAGTGGCGGGTCCCACGAATAGGACCCTCGGTGATCAATGAATTCTATCCTTTTTTGGAACTGTAGGGGTTTGGGGAACATCTCTACAGTTAGTGCATTATGTGACTTGGTTCACAAGGTTTCCCCAAGTTTGATTTTTCTGAGCGAAACGAAATGTTCTAGGGCGGACATGATTAGGGTTCAAGGGAGGCTCCGGTATGATCATTGTTTGTGTGTTGAGTCGATGGGGAAGGCGGGAGGCATGGCGGTTCTTTGGAATGATGAGGCGAAGGTGACGGTTGGTAGGATGGATGCTCATGTGATCGATTGTACTGTGAAGATGGAGGATGGGTTTGAGTGGAGGTGTTCGGGTGTTTATGGTTGGGCGGAAAAGAGTTCTAAACGGTTGACTTGGGATCTCATTAATGATCTGGGTGGGAATAATATGTTGCCATGGGTTCTTGGAGGCGACTTTAACGAGGTTCTATATGCGGATGAAAAGAAGGGTGGTTGTGGGGTGGATTTTGTTACTTCTAATGCGTTTCGTTCTTGTCTTGATGGGAATGATTTAGAGGATCTTGGGGCGGAAGGGTATAAATTTACATGGAGCAATAAGAGGATTGATGGTTTGATTGAAGAAAGGCTCGATAGGTGTGTGGCAAATTCTCGGTGGCGGAATTATTTTGGAGAATCGGTGGTTCGGAATGAGGTTTGGGATGGGTCGGATCATCTCCCCATCATTCTTTACTTAAAGAAGAGTGTGCCATGTCATAATTTGGTTGTGGAATATGATCCTCCCTTTAGGTACGAAGCTAAATGGATCTAGGAAGAGTCCTTTTCGGCTACTCTTCTGGATTGTTGGCGGCAGGCTAAGGGTCGTTGGGGGCATGATTGGGTTCGGGTTGTCGAGGATTGTGGTGATCGTCTAAAGAATTGGAGTAAGCAGCATTATAGAAACTCTTCTAGGCGTCTTTGGTGGTTGAAGAAAAGATTAGTCCGGGTCCGCAAAATGGTGCAGACTAGAGCAGTTCTCGAGGAGTATAGGGCTGTGGAAAGAGAAATTAGAAAGATTAGACGTGAGCATGAAACGGCGGCTTGGCAAAGGAGTAGGCCGTTCATTTTATGTAATGGGGACAAGAACACGGCATACTTCCATTCTAAGATTGAGGCTCGTCGGAAGAGAAATACGCTAAAAGGTCTTCGTGATAAGTCGGGTGTGTTGCAAACTGATTTGGGGGCTATGAGTAAGGTGGTGACTGAGTACTTTGGGGAGTTGTTTATGTCTTCTCGTGATCCTATTTCAGTAGAGTGGCTTGATATGATCGATGCTCGGGTTACAGGGGAGATGGCAGATTCTTTAAGTAAGTCTTATTCTAGGGAGGAGGTCATTAAAGCCCTTGGGGATATGCAGCCGTGTAAATCGCCGGGTCCGGATGGTTTACCGGCTATGTTCTATAAACAGCATTGGGAGTTGGTTGGTGATGACATTTGCGAGGTAGTTTTGGGTTTCTTGAACCATGGCATTTTACCGGCCGGCTTGAATCATACGCATGTTGTTCTTGTGCCTAAAGTCCCGAACCCAACGGAGATGAAGGAGCTTAGACACATTAGCCTTTGTAATGTGGCCTACAAATTAATTTCAAAGGTTCTTGCAAATAGATTGAAATTAATTTTGCCCGACCTCATTGATGATTGTCAAAGCGCCTTTGTGCCCGGTCGTTTAATCACGGACAACATTATTTTATCATCGGAAGTCTTCCATTATTTGCACTGTAATCAAGCCCGAAAAAGAGGATATATGGCCATCAAAGTTGATATGAGTAAGGCCTACGACCGGGTCGAATGGGATTTTTTGGCGGCTATTGTGATACCCCAGATTTAGCTTGAAAAGAGATTGATAGACTACTCATATCAACAAGGTGCATCTTCTTTTCTAGGGAGCCCATTTGCTAAGAACTCCACAGTTAAGCGTGCTTGGTGGGGAGCAATCTTAGGATGGGTGACCTCCTGGGAAGTTTTCCAGGTGCGCACGAGTGAGGCCAAAGTGCGCTGGAAAGACTTGTGTTGGTTTGTGGGGCTAGTCTACAGTCTTCATGAGTAGTCACCGGTGGTCCGTTGGGCCGGGGTGTTACAAATGGTATCAGAGCAACCCTGCGACCGTGGCTGATTGTGTGTTCAGCGCACCTAGCGGGGGAAAAGATCCTGAAGTGACGGTCCAACGAGGACGTTGTATTCTTAAGTGGGGGTGAGTGTGATACCCCAGATTTAGCTTGAAAAGAGATTGATAGACTACTCATATCAACAAGGTGCATCTTCTTTTCTAGGGAGCCCATTTGCTAAGAACTCCACAGTTAAGCGTGCTTGGTGGGGAGCAATCTTAGGATGGGTGACCTCCTGGGAAGTTTTCCAGGTGCGCACGAGTGAGGCCAAAGTGCGCTGGAAAGACTTGTGTTGGTTTGTGGGGCTAGTCTACAGTCTCCATGAGTAGTCACCGGTGGTCCGTTGGGCCGGGGTGTTACAGCTATGTTGACTAAGTTGGGTTTTCCGTCGACTTGGATTGATAGGGTGATGGCTTGTGTAACCTCTGTATCGTATTCTTTTTTGGTAAATGGGAGACCGTCTGAGTTTGTGATTCCCCACCGTGGTTTGCGTCAAGGCGACCCGATTTCACCCTATCTTTTTCTTTTTTGTATGGAAGGGTTGGGTGCTCTTATAAAGAAGTCGATATCTCAAGATCATCTTCATGGTATTTGTGTTGCTCGGTCGGCTCCTAGGATTTCCCATTTATTTTTTGCAGACGATTGTATGATTTTTGCTCGGGCGTCTAAGGAAGAGGCTTCGGCTATTAGAGGGATTTTTTCGGCTTCTGAATTATTATCGGGGCAACAAATAAATCTTGATAAGAGCGAAGTCTCTTTTAGTCGGAAACTTGATAATGATGTTAGGCGATCGGTGAGCAATATTTTGGGGATCAAGGAGGTTAGGAGGCACGACAAATACTTAGGATTGCCTACGGTATTTCTTAGATCAAAGAGGATGTCTTTTTCCAATTTGAGGGATCGCATTTGGAAGAAACTAAAAGGGTGGAAGGAAAGGCTATTATCCAAGGCGGGAAAAGAAGTAATTATCAAGGCCGTGGCCCAATCAATACCGACATTTGCGATGAGTTGCTTTAAGTTGCCGGTTTCGTTTTATAGTGAGGTGACTAGTATTATTCGCAATTTTTGGTGGGGCACTATGAGGTCGGAAAAGGGGATTCCTTGGAAAGCTTGGAAACATGTTTGTAGAGGCAAAGGAGAAGGGGGTTTGGGTTTTCGAGACTTGGAGAATTTTAACCGTGCGTTGTTAGCTAAACAAGTGTGGAGAATTCATTCCTATCCGTCTTCTTTATTGGCTCGTGTTTTCAAAGCTCGTTACTATCCTATGTCATCGATTTGGGAAGCTCAAAAGGGGTGTAATGCTAGTTTTGTTTGGCAAAGTTTACGGAGCTCTCGGGGCATTCTTGTTAAAGGGGCTAGATGGAGGATTGGGGATGGCAAAAGTATTAACATTTGGGGAGATGCGTGGCTTGCGGGTTCGGGCGAGGGTAAAGTGGTCTCGCCTAACTTGGGTTTGCCTAGGGATGTTAAGGTTGATTGGTTGATTGACCAAGACTCTCATTCTTGGATAAAAGATCGGGTTGAAGAATGGTTTTGTCCGTTGGATGTTGAGAAGATTTTGCATACTCCTATAAGCGTTGTTAGGGAAGAGGATAGGTTGGAATGGGCGGCTAGTGTTGATGGGATTTTCCGTGTTAGAGATGCCTACCGTCTTGCCCAAGAGGACTTCCAATTTCCGTCTTGTTCTTTGGGGCCCGATCCTGTGTGGAAGCGGATTTGGAATCTTAATATTCCCCCAAAAGTCAAAATATTCTTATGGCGAGCTCTTGGTGATTTACTGCCTCATGGGATGAACTTAAGCAAAAAGGGTATTGTTGGGGTGGGTGTTTGTGCTAGATGTGGTGGTTGTGAGTCTAATAAGCATGTTCTTCTCGAGTGCCCGTGGGTAAATCAATTTTGGAAACTGCTGCCTGGGGCTCCTCTGGGTCTGGATAGCTCTTCGGTTAGGGAATGGTTTGCAGATTTAATGTTTAGCCGTAAAGAGGTTAATGTGGAGCTGGTCAGTATGTGTTTATGGCAGGCGTGGAGTGCTAGAAATGAATTATGCTTCAACAAAATTGATATTCCTGTGGAGATTTGCTATGGCCGTGCCTCTGACCTGCTGAATGAATATCAGAAAGCGAATGGGCATCATGGGAAGGGTGTTCGATCAAAAAAGCCGGGTTGGAAATGTCCTAGGCATGGCTGGGTAAAAATAAATTCGGATGCTGCTGTGGATTCCAATGCGGATAGAGTTGGTTTGGGTGTGGTAGCTCGTGACCATTCGGGGAAGGTGCTGTTTGCAGCTGCAAAAACTGTTGGGATTTGCTTCGGGGCCGAAAGAGGGGAGATTGAAGGCTTGGCGTGGGCTGTCCAGTTAGCTGCTGCTCATGGTTGGGAGCGATGTTTCTTTGAGAGTGATGCCCGGTTGGTGGTGGAGGCGTTGCAAGGTCGGAGTACCCGTGCGACTCATCATCAAGTGCTTATTGATAATATTTTGGTATCCTCTAGGGTGTTTTTAGATGTCGAGTATGGCTTTTGTTTTCGGGAAGCCAATACGATTGCCCATCGGTTAGCACGATGGAGTGTTTCTAGTGTTTGTAATGAGTTTTGGTCTGAGGGTGGTCCTATGTGGATCTCGGATCTTGTATTAGCCGATTTGGCTTAGTTGTTTTTGGCCTCCCTTGAATATCAAAAAAAAAAAAAAAAAAAAAAAGTCAATAATTTCAACTAATGTAGAATTAATATATATATGTTACTATAAATTAATCAATACTCGTGTCAAAAATTCTAAAGTAACAATAACTAGAATGAAAATTTATGTAATTGAAAATAACATAATATTGGATTAACATTTTAAAAATGCTTGTAAAAATAAAACATAAAAATCATTACTAATAAATTAAACTAATAACATGCCACAAAATGTTAACCAATATCACCAATTTATTAGATAAATTGATTTAAAAAAATTATAATTTTGGTGTTTTAATTCTAAAAAAATCTTAACTTTGGGACGATATTGTTATTTTAAAATACTAACTTTTAATATATATTTTCCAATAAGTTTACTTTACTGTGAGACCATCTTTATAAGACTAACCCAATGTACACTTATAGACTTAAAATAATAATTATTTATATATTTAAAATGACACTTATACTTATAAAGTGACAATTTAATAAATATTAATGTTCATAAGGACAATGTTTGATTAACTGAAAAATGGGGTGTGTACATTAATGTTCATTAAGCACGTAGTGTGGGGTGTGATGTCTGTGAGCATCTTGTAGCTTATGTGGCAGTGCCGTTCCTGACATTATATGGGCCCTAGGAAAGAAATGAGCCCTCTTTATGGAGGGTCGATTATGAACTAAATGGGTATTTGGAAAAATAACAAAGACGGACCTATATATATAGTTAGCATTAAAAAGGTAGACGTGTCATATAATTCTCAAATGATAAAAGAACTGCTCATAAATTGCAAACTTTTAACCATGGTTATCAGAATCTCGATCCTGATCAACGATTCTACGATCTTACAATCCAAAATTAGGCGACCGATCCGGATCGTAGGTAGGATCTTAAATTGATAGAATCGTACGATCCTACTTAGCTCCAGGATTTGAGTGGTAGGATCATAACACGATTCTACGATTCTAAGATCTTACGATCCGATCCTACAAGTGTAGTTTCAATCGTATAAAAATTTCATATAATCTTGATTTTACTTATGTATATATATGTATATATCTAAACAATTATATCAATATGACTAAAATTTAAGTTTTTCTTGATTCGCATTTTAAAAATGATTATTAAAGGTATCTTTTACAAAACTTAATAGTTAAAGTCAAATAAGTGTTAATTTAAACATTAAAACATAAAAAAAAGAACAAATACAATTGAAAATTAGTTATCTATAGCATATTAATGCATATTTGTAGGATCACACGATCCAACGATCCGTTTCTACCGATTTCGATCCTACCCCCTAAACGATCCTATGTAGAATCCCGATCCTAACAACCTTGCTTTTAACTATCTACTTCCGTTAACTAGCATTTTTTATTTTTGGGCCCTTTCTAACTCTGGGCCCTAGGCAAATGTCTATCTTGCCTATGGTCAGGAACGGCCCTGTTATGTGGTGATGTCTTGCACACGTAGTATGGGGTGTGCCATGGTTATTAAGCACGTGTCTAAAAATTTACCAACACAAGTAGAGACCACGCTTAATTAAGCATGGCTAAATATATCAGTCTCAGATATAAGTCTGTCTAATTGCATTTTTAAGCATAGGTAAATACAATTTTTTTTAGTAATTGTATTGTATTTGTGCATTAATCCACTATAATCAATTTATAACTTTTTAACCTCTATTTTAACTTTCTAATGATTACCTTTAGCTTAAAGTTGATTATTAAATGGAGCGCAGTAAATAATCATAATTTATAAAGTTAATAAATTACTTTTATATTGTAGGATTTGATACGATTAAAGTTTTATAATATCAGTTTACCGTTTTTAATTTATTTGTTTTAGTATTGTTATTTTTGTCTTATTATAGTAATTTACAAAACACACTTACTAGTATTCATTAAAAATTTCTCCATATCAAAGTGCATAAATTATCTTCATTGATCATTCATATATAACTGATAAGCTGAACTTCTCGAAAATATATACATCCTCATCCTAGTTATTAATTTTAACCAAATCATAGCATTTCTATTTAGACTATGATAAATATCAATCTTATTTCTCTATATTAATGATTTTAATCATGTTAATTTTGTTTTACTATTAAGTTCTAGTTAGATGAGCTATTTAGCCTATATAAACCATGTCTTACAATAAGAGCGTCTCATACAACAATTTATATAAATCGAAAGAATGCAAAAAATACGGTAGAGTAAACCAGATTGAAAACCCATGATAGCTTACAATTGAGTACTGGTGATGGGCCCAACAAAATTGGGCCAAATGAGGCCCATTGAAAGAGACAGAGAGGGAACAAAGGAAATGTACCTCACGTGCGGGTCATGAAAGTCAATCCAAGTGGAAGGCAGTAGCACACGTGTTAGTGTTATGTCTTGTCAGTGTTTGAGCCACATCAGCTAAAGCGACTTACCAATCCCCTGCACTGTCACGTATATCCAATTTGTTTTTCTTTTTTGGATTTTTATTGGCTTTGTTGAGCAATTAGCCTATTACTTTTCAAATAATTGAGCAAATTTTAATAATAAAAAACAAAAAAAGTTTTGGCTGAAATTCATTCTCAAATCAGTGACTTTAAAATTCAAATGGGCTCAAGGATAGGTATTTGTGGAGGTCGACATAAAGGTTAAAGTCGCTATTAATGATAACGACTTTTATGGTCAAGACTTTAGCTAGTCTGGATCTCGTCAACACTTTGACCAACAGAACTCAATGTCCTTAGAAGTAACTTTGGCCTTGTCAGCATATTGACCAACCTTGACCAAGTAAAGTCGTCATTTGCAACGAGCTTAAGTGTTATTTTAATTTTATTTCATGACAACATCTTATAAATAATTCCGATCCATACATCAAAATAATCATGTATCATCACATGCCTAATCGACTTTCTCATCTAGTATTTTCAACATTTAACACATGTGTATCCATACATCAAAAATGAATAGTTAGCTATAAATATCCAACATACAATTGTCCAAAGACTACGTAGCTATACACATAATCAAATATTTACAAGTTATAATCTAAGAGTCAGTAGAGAGAGCGTCACTCCAACTCATAAATGATACTAGCCTTGGATAAATTACATGGGTACGCTATCTATATAAGTGATCATAAAGCCTAAAGTTAAAAGGATGAACATGCAATAGCCAATATATGTGACGTCTCCCCTTGAGTGGGTCTACGAGCAATTAATATGGTGTAAAAACCACATTGGACTATATGTGTGAATTGGAAGGAGTATCCAATGACAGCGTTTAAAAAGTTGTCTTTTTTAAATGACAAGATCATTTCCCTAACACACTTTGTCAGTTAAATGATCCAAAAGAATGTTGAACACATTTTTGATGTGAAAACCTTACAACATGTTGACTTGACCTCTTGATCGATTTATAACTATCAAATTTTATGATGAAAGACAAAAGCGTACGTGCGTTTATCATTAACTATCAAATTTTATGATGAAAGACAAAAGCGTACGTGCGTTTATCATTGATCAAGTATATGTTATTGTTCATTGTGGTTTACATTTTTACATAGCATGAAACATATAGTCGTTTGATATATCTTGGCAAACATATTTTTCCTTATGCATCAAGATCCCAATATCTCTTCATACAATATAACCAACTATTTTTTCTATGTTTATTTGGTAAGGTCTCCAAATATATGGAAATATACTAAAATTGATTTTATTACCATACTTATCGCATAAAGACATATTTGATCTTGAAATATAATCCTTGCCAAAACCGATTTGCTTATTCAAAACAAGTGACTATTTCATTCTAAGAAAGTATATTTTTGATTATTCCCACTACTATATGTCTATATATGTTATTATACTAACAAGTTTTTGTAGGAAAGTTTCCTTGGATACAAAGATATGTTGGCTCATTTCAAGGAATTTTTGTTATTTAGTTGTAATTTTTTGATTCATTGTAAGAATGAAAAAGAGGAGAAGAAATGTTTTTAGTTCACTAGCAGGGGCGGATCCAGAAAAAAAATAAATAATGTCGATAATATAAAAAATTACGTTTATTAGCGTTTTAATTACGACAGTCGTCCATATCGACTTTTTATATTTTTAAAACAATGCATAATATATCATTTGAACTTTTGTTCCAACAAATTCAAACAAAATCAAATTGCTAATCTGATAAAATTCCAACAAAAAAAATAATTTTAAATCAATTTGACAATGTATTAGCCAAAAATCCTACCTAACTTAATCGACAAAGGTTTTAATGGGCAATTATTGAAACAACTTGCTATAGCTATCATAAACTGTTTTATTAGTTGAATTTTATTAAAAAAAATTCAAACAAAATCAAATAACAAATCAATTAAAATTCCAACAAATCAAAAAACCCTAAAATAATTTACAAAGGTTGTTGGGCAATTATAGAGATAACAATGGTTAACATAGGCAAAAATAACCAATAAATTTGCAGCAATTGAACAAAAATAATTTGCTGGAATTGAACTATAAATTTAGTTGGGAATAAAAACAAGAAAATGGGAATATATGGGAGAGTAAAATGGGAAGTTTAATGGGAGGTGAGATTCAACCGTATAGAAGACCGTGTATTACCAACATTAAAGAAACAATCTTTATGAAAAATAACCCTAAATTGATTAACCTAATAAATTGATTCATGAATTGAACAAAGATTCAAAGAATGTCAAGAAACAAATCACAATGTTTAACAAATTAACAAATTTACACAAACCAAAAATAAAATATGATTGAACAAATTAACACAAACCAAATGAACAAAGAATGAAAGAATGTCAAATGTCAAGAAACAATCTTTATGAAAAATAACCCTAAATTGATTAACCTAATAAATTGATTCATGAATTGAACAAAGATTCAAAGAATGTCAAGAAACAATTTAACAAGTCACAATGTTTATTTGTTTAACAAATTAACATATAACATATTATAACAATCAACAAACAAATTATTTCAAACACTCAAAAGATCAGAAAGTGAGCGGTGAAGAAGGAGACGATTTACCAGAGTTTTCTGGCACGCCGCACCGGTGACGGTGAAGAAGGAGACGACCGCCGGTGAAGGAGGAGCGAGTGAAGGAGCCGTGACAGCCGTCGGTCTCTCTCAGTCTCAGATCTAGGTTTTTGAAAGTGAGGGTTTTGGAAATTGGGGAAATGAAAATCAGAAATTGGGCCTGGGAAGAGATGGGTTTCGAAATTTAGAAAAAAAAAATCAAAAAATTTTGCTGTTAGGTGGATTCTAACCTGAGTATATGTTGTCATATGCCAAAAACCTTACCAACTGAGACACTTGGTATATCAACACATAACTATACTTGAAAATTTATATAAGTCAAATGCTGTCAATTGACAGCATTGACTAAGCGTGCATCCGCCCCTGTTCACTAGTATTAAAGGTCTAGTTTGGTAGCATTGTCGCTACGTGGAGTTGTTAGAAGATAAGTATGACTTTTTTCTACGACTTGTATCTAAACTCTTGGTGAAAGTTAATAAAGACTATTTACCCATATCTTGCGAGCTAGGGAAAAGCTCAAGGGTAGAGATTAGATCCTATTTGAAGACTGAACTCTATGCATCATTGTATTCTTTATTCTTACACCATTACATTTTGTTTTATTGATCAAAACAAGTCCCAATCTTATTTCGCAAAACAACTTTTCTAGAATAATACCAACTTTAGTTTATTAACTAATTTACAGTGAATAATGCAACATTTTTGTTAATTTTCCTACAATAATACCAACTATTAATTAACCATGAATAATACCAATTTAGGGAATATTTTCCTAGAATAATACCAACTTTAGTTTATTAACTAATTTACCAATTTTTTGTCTTATAATCACATATTTGTTTTTTAGCATGTTAGGAGAGTTTTAGGAAAGCATACCTTTAAGTTTGTATTATGCATAATCGTTAATCAATAGTTGATATATTATTGTAGTGAAATTTACTAAAGATTATATTTAAATAAAAAAACAAAAATAGGGTAAAAGCTTCAATTGTAAAAGCTTCAAGGAAAATATTTATGTGCGGGAACACTGGGTATGATGATGATGATGAGGGTAAAAGCTTCAATTGTAATTTTTGCAAGTAAAAATTATTGTTTAGGGAAAAATTTGAAGTTTCAAGGAATTAGATCACGTCTTAGAAGCAACTTTGACCTCAATTTTAACCTCCTTAGAGTTTGGAAAGTATCATCGGCAGAAATTTAAATATTTTTATTATTTTATTATCATAGACTTACAATTGCTATAGTATATAATTTGTTTTAGTGAAAATTGGGGGAGGATCCTAGTTTTAAAAGTATTTTAAAATAAAATGTTACGTATGCAACTTAATATAAATATTGGAAATTTATTGCATAGAGATAAGATATGGAGTATGAATTTATTAGTAAATCAAAGTTTCATGCTCTCAATATAAAAATACTGCTTATGCAAGGTTAGTAGGTGATCAATGACTATAATACATATATGTATCAAGATATTATATTGAAATAATCTATATTATCTACAACATTTAAATATAAAAATTCATATAGAAAAATTATATACGTTTGAGCGAGAAGTGTAAAAAAACAGGTGGCATTGATTTAATATACTCCCTCCATCCTTTTTTATTGTCCACTTTGGATTAGACACGGATTTTAAGAAAATAGTAGTTGGGGTATTTTAAGTGATTATAATAATTGTAAAGGTAGTAGGAGGTATTTAAGTGATTATAATAAAAAATGTGATAGTTAGGGTATTTAAATAATATAAATGGGGGATATTATGGTCTTTACTTGTGTAAACATAGGGTATTAAGGTACAAAATTAAATCTTTGCCAAAAATAGAAAGTGGATAGGTAAACTGACCAAATAAGAAAAATGGACAATAAAAAAGAATCGGAGGAAATATTTTATAAACCTCTCATAAAATATACTTCTAATATATTATAAACTTATACTCTCTCCTATTCAACCCATTAGTCCCATTGATTTTTTTTCACTATTCACTTATCACTCTTAATTTGTATTTTATTCTTAATCTATAAGTTAAAACATAGTCATGTGGGATCTTGTTTGATTCAGCTCAATACAAAGATTATTAATATCTACTTTCTATAATTTTTAATTAAGAACAGTTAGAGATATTAAAGGTTAAAATATTGTCTCGGCAAATGTGAAAAATCAAATGGGACTAATGGGTTGAATAGGAGGTAGTATTAAATTTAAAATTCAGGACAAATACACGTCAATTGATATAGATAAAACTTGTATTCTACTAAATATATCATTTAAAATTTCTTAGATAAATCTCAAAATTTTAAATTATAATTTTCTAGATTAAAATTTAACAAGAGTCATCAACACACAAGAAGGCAACAATGACAATACTAAAAAAACTATAAAAAAAAAAGAAAAAAAAAAAGAAAAAAGCAACAATGACAACATTGTATGCAACATCAAAGACAAGAATCAAATTAATTATAATAATTATATGAAGTTGTTTGATTTGAATCTTGTGTATGTCTTGTATAATTCAATATAATAAAATAAAATTAGAGTTAATTTTTATAATATGTAACAATAATTTCAAAGTGATGTGAGATTGATAGCACGATGTTTTATACTACCTGCTATTTGACCTACTTTTCCTATTTAACTTTTCACACTTGGTGAGATAATATTTTAATCATTAATATCTCTAATTGTGCATAATTAAAAATTAAAAAATTTATATTTTTAATCATCATTACATTGAGACGAATAAAACAAAATCTCATTTGACCATATTTTAACGTATAGATTAAGGTTAAAAAAAACAAGTTAAGAGTGATTAGTGAATAGTAACTAAAAAACAAATGAGACAAATAGATTAAATAGGAGAGAGTAATAAGCAACGATTATATGATAGTGACGTGGAAATGATCATAGTGACGTAGAACCCCTAAATTAAAGATATTAGTTGATGTTAGTTTACAGTTTACACTATCTTGACTTATTCTAATAATTAGTTTTTCACAAATTCTTAATTGAGAATGTCTATTGTAAAGACAGCTCTCAAAAGTCCAGTCCAATAATTCTTAATTTATATTGTTATAATTCTAAATATAAATTTGGGCTAGACTTTTGAATTTGAGACTCTTCTTTATAAAAGACGGTCTCTCAAGTGAGTACCTAGTTGTTTTTAGACGACAGAATTATGAAAAAATTTAAAATAACCAAACTACTTCGATGTGAAAGATAATACTAAATTAATGGTACTTAAATAGTAACTAGTTCGAATTTAATAGTTGTTTTCCTAACATGACATCTAGCATTTCTGGATTTCTTGTTTTCTATTGGTTCAAAAAATAGGTAGTAACTATACGCAAACATTAGTCATCAAATGGACATTGTACATGATATAATTTAGAATTTTTCTTGTTCATATTTGCACCTCACATTCTATGTAACTCTTTTTTTTTCTTTTGAGTGGATTATAATAAATTTGTTGATATTAATTAAAAAAATACAAATTGTCCGAAATAATCAAAATTTCACCTGTTTTTCTATATTAATTCCACCTATTAAGTAAACCTGAATAACATAATACCATTTACCTAAATAATATAATTACTAATGTTACGATTGATCAGAGTACATCGATTCTAAGTGTCACTGGAAAAATGAAAATAGAGTTGATAAGCCTATAAATGACCAACTCCAAATTGGTTTGAGGGATTTCAAAGATGTTCAAAATAAATCAGTGCAAGCAACTCTAAAGAAAACACTATAGTAATAATGTGAATCATTCACGATTAGAGGGCCCAATAATTGGCATCCGAGCCGAAGGTTTGATCAGATAATGTAACACAATGGGAGGCATACTGAATTTCTAGGGAACATGTGTGAATAGCTTCTCAATGTGTCCTCGACACCTGGAAGTTGGAGTATTCCTGATTGTATCGAGAGTCTTCTTGACATGGTAGTCAAGAAATAAGCCGTCTCATGCTGAAGAGACAGACCAAGGAGACATATGATATTGTTAGAAGAGAGGAAGCGAGTGATGTGATTGTTGGTGTGAAGATGAATTATTGAGTGTACACAAAGGGTCCCACATAAAAAAAGAGTTGATACATAATAAGCGACCAGTTTTTGGGCCATTGTTGTTGTTGTTGTTGTTTTTGTTTATGGTACGTGTTGTTTTTTCAATTGTTATTGTTGTTGTTGCAATTATTGTTGCTTTTGTTGCTGCTATTATTGTTGTTGGTTTCGGTGGTGGTGGTGGTGGTGGTGTTTTAGTTGTTGTTGGTGGTGGGTGATGGTGATGGTAGACTGGTGGTTAAGTTATTCTTGTTGTTTTTGTTGTTGTTGTTACTGTTCATGTTGTTTCCGGGGTTTTTGTTGATGATGTCATTTATGATGTAAATGTTGTTATTGTTATCATTGTTTTTGTTGCTGATGTTATTGTTTTCTTATTGTTATTGCTATTATTGCTTTTTGTTAGAGCAAGCGCCAAATCACCCTCATGTGGAGGGTCTTCGGAGTGTCGCGGTGCGGATGCAATGAAGAACAAGAGCATCGATCAAGCGATGATCGATGATGATGAGTTGAGGAAGCTTATGTATGGGATGTAGTGTATTGATCTTGACATGGATCAAGGAGGATGTTGTATGATCAAGGAACATACCAACATCAAGGGAGCAGCAGCTTTTGAAGGGAGCTCGATGGGTCGAGCATGCTAGCACCAGTCGAGCCCTTGGGTCGAGCCAATCAAAGGCAGCAGGTCTGAAGGTTTTGGAATACCGCTCGACCAGGTCGAGTGGCCAGCAGCACACGCGAGAGTTCGGTTTCTGTTTTGCTTCCGGTGTTTGTGGGCTTTAACCCATTTGGTGCTAGGGCTTTTATTATGTTAAAGGCTATATATATGATTCTTAGAACATAACTAGGAGCAAGAAAGAGACTAATACACTAAGAGAGAGTTAAGGTTTGAGAACCATAAAGGGCTTTCTTCTTCTTTGTATTAGTTTAGGGGTGAACTCCATTGTTGAATGGGTTCACCAACTTGAGAGGTTGTTCTCAAGTGTGTGAGTTGAATTATTAGTGTAATGTTGATTATATTAATAGTAAGATACTTTATTTGAGGGGGAGGTATCCATAGATACCTTATTAAACATTGTGTTTGTTGTTCTTTTGATTGTCCTCTGTTTTTCCCTTCTCGTCTTCCTCCATAGTTTTACCTTAGAGGGTCCAAGACCTCCTCTTTCACTTTTGTTGTTACTATTGTTCTTGTTGTTACAATCTGCTAGTGGTGTTGCTACTATTGCTGCTAGTCTTATTTTGTTGTTATTGTTATTGTTCAAATATGTACAATAATTTTTTAGACTTTATTGATTTAGAATTTTGTTACAATTTTGAGATCTAAAAATTAAAACAATAATAATGTAAACTTAAGTAAGGGCATGTATGGCTAGGGGTGACTTGGCATTTCGGGTACCCGAAAAGCCGGTTATCCGATTAGTCGGGTATCTTTTTTAACGGCCCGTGTCTCGACTTAATTTATTCAAATACCCCGAATTCGATTACTCGGATATGTCGGGTATGAACATCGGGTACCCGATTTTTAATTTTGTCGATTTTTTTTATGCTGAATTTTAAATATGTCAAATAAGCATTTGCTATTGAATTTTTTAACTTGGCCAATTTGAACATTTTGTAGTAGAATTTAAAGTAAACGAAGCTAGACTAGAAAATTAGATAACAAAGAAGTCTGAAATGAAGAGGGAGTGAGGAATTGGAATCATGCACACACCTTAAAGAGCGACTAAAAACTTACATATGGTACATCAAATTTTTTTGAACTTTTTAGTTGTGCCTACTAATACACAATAATACTTGTTAATATGCCAAGAAACATTAATATTCTAAAAATATGGAATTTCCTCTAATATAACGAATTGATGGGTACTTGACTGTCTGACTTACTGTATTTTGTAGCCTATGACCCAACCCGTTTAAATCAAGTCAGGTTTCTAACCCGTATTGTTTAATTTTTTATATAAATTGACCCACCATTTAGGATGCAGTTTAGCGTGTCGACGGGTCATGTCAAGCGAGTTGAGTAATTTTGAACACCCCTATATTTGGTATCATTTCAGTTTTTTAGTTTTTTGTTTTCTGTAATTACATAATGATCATTTTATTAAAATTACACGAATTCTTTTGAGAGACGATCTTTTTGAGAGATCATCTCTAATTGGGTCGGTCCATTAAGAACATATAGAGTAAAAATAGTCATTAAACTACAATGGACTGGGCCTAAGAGACATCTCTTAGAAAGACAGTCTCTCAGGAGAATAGCTTTTAAAATTAATGTATTTCTCAAAACAATTTTTTTCAAAACTAATTGTCACACATACTTAAAAATTATATTTTTGAAATTTAACAATCTTGTAGCATTTGGGATATATCATATATTTAAGATAGATTTTAGACAACGTTATTTATTTTGAGAATCAGAGCAAAATATTTACTCATAAGATTTGAAAATTTTCAAACCAAAATATTTACTCATAAGATTTGAAAATTTTAAACTCAAAGAAAAATCCACCATATATGATGGATCAAGGGTCAAAAACATATTCTATCCTTACGTAAATATATAAACCATTTAGAGACCAAAAATAAACTAATATGCCACTGACTTATAGCATATGTTTCATGACTCTAGATGCACTTAGATTGGGCCCGAGTCCATTTGTTGAATTTAGGTACAAATTAGGTGAAAACTAGTTATGGATCGAATCATATTTGGGTAGTTGCGTCCAAATTAAGGGGTTGAATCACGATTAGATACGGTCTAAGGGTCGTTTAAGATTTGAAATGGCAAGTTTGGCACAAGTCCAACTAGGCAGACTCATGAGTACTTGACCATACTTAACATCATGTAATCGAAGAAAAAAATATTTTAATGTATGTTTGGCAACTTGAAATTCATTTTTAATTGTTGAATTGTCTAAATATTATGTTGGCAAATCTTAAATTTGGAACTGTTGGAATTGAGTCAATTCTATAGAATTCCAACAACAATGTAAAATGAGTCAAGTATCAAAAGTTGCAAATTTCATGTACTTCCTCCGTATTTGGTTATTTGCAACTTTGGGGTTTTGCGCGGACTCCTAGGCAAAACTTTTAGTAGTGTATTAAAATAGATTAATGAAGTTAGTGGGGTGGGATTATAGTATTATAATATTAAAAAGTATGAGAGAGTATTAAAAAGTATGAGAGTGGGTATTAAAAAGTAAGAGAGAGTATAAAAAAGTAAGAGAGAGTATAAAAAAGTAAGAAAGAGAAAATAAAAAAGTAATAAAAAACTTTCTATAAATGAAAAAAAAAAAGAAAGTTGCAAATAATAGTATACGGCCATTTTTGGTAAAAGTTGCAAATAACCAAATACGGAGGAAGTATATAGGTGTCTTTTACAATTTTTGAATTTGAATAACAAATTTAAATTCTCTGTTTTCAAATGAATTCTGTATTCCCAAACACTATGTAAAAAAAATTATAAAACCACAAAATATATCTTGTTTTTCTATTGTGGTTTAGTTTCTATTTATAGCAACAACAAAAAAAAAAAAAAACAATATCAAATGACACCTAATATCTAATGTAGACAACTTAAATTTCAAGGTCGGGTCCTATACAAATTTAATACTACCTCCGTTCCATTTTAGTTGCACCATTGGGTTTGAGCACAGGAATTAAGGCAAGTCAAATCAGTATGGTAAAAGTAGGGATTATGTATGATTGATGGTGATATGTAGGATAAAAATAACAAAAAATTATTATAAGTAGATAGTGGTTGTGACTTGTGGGTATATTAAATAATTAATGGAATGATGTATGATTGATGGTGATAGTGGGGTAGGAATAAAGTGAGAATAAAATAAGTAGATTATTTTAGCCAAAAATAGTAATGGTGCAACAAGTAATTTGAAACTTTCTAATATGGTAAGTGTTGCAAGTATTTTGAAACGGAGGTAGTACCTTGGAAGATTATATAGGCTCCTCCTAAATATTTTAAGTACTAATAACAGTTTTGAAACCTCCGTCATCATTGTAAACGTTGTAAAATCTTTAGTGCCCTAAATGGGCCAGATAAGGGTTGGGCAGGGCTTAAGTACATATGGGCTGGACGAATAAGGGCCCTTTAAAATTAGGGATATTCTACCTGGTAAGCACCAGGTATAACGAAATTCACAAACTAGCTATTCTTGTTTGCAATTCTACCAAATAGCACTCAACTTATGCAAATTCATCTGCCGTAGCTATATTAGCCTAAAAACGTTAGAAATACCGTTAAGTGGTGAATTTACATAATCCCTACTTTTATTTTAAATGGGTCGGGCTTTCAAATTTCGGTCTGGCCCAACCCGGCCCATGTTTACTACTTGAAATTATTTTAATCCCCATTTATCAATCTATAACAATTAAATTACCATTTATAATAATTAGATTGAAAAAATATTAATAAGTTCATTGACTTTGTCATTCATAATATTTAAATTACACATTAGTTATACTATTTACAAAGACCCGTTTTTTGATCATTATTGAGCCTTTTGTAGCCCGTTTCATTCTAATTATAGTAAATCAAACTAGAAAAAACCTATTTTTATTTTGAAAATTAAAAATAAGAAATGGAAAACCACAAAAGACGATTTTCAATTTTTAATTGTCAGTTACTAAATAATCATGTTACCGATATATTTGACTAATTTTTTATTTGTTATAGTTAGTATATCACATGACTTTGAAAATTAAAAACTCACAGCACAGAAAGCCACGATATTACCAAAAGGGCCCTAAATAGGGGGTGAAAGTTTTGTTTGCGGTTTGGTTTTTTCATAAAACCAAATTTATTTTTCTTTTTGATTTTTTCAATCCAAACCAAACTAAATTGGGCCACAATCCAAATTGAACCAAACCAAATTAATTCGATTTGGATTTTTTTCAGACCAATCCAAATCATATTTTTCAACTAAAAACAAATTTGAAATTGCAAATCAAATTAGATTACTAAAATTATAAAACAAAAATGGAAATGACAAAATAAAATTAAGGTTTATTATTGTTATAAGATTGCTTACGTCATTTTTGTTAGTATTGCCAATTAAAAATTTCGATTCGTACATCAAGTTGCACATTCACTCAACAAGTAGTTTATCTCACTGTAAAAAGAAGTTGTTCAGCATCATGTCAGTGATAGTGTTCGTAACATATATGAGGTTACAATTATTAGTATAAACTTTTGATTGAATTAGTTTATTAAAAATTAATGGGTCACCACCCATGAATTATTCGCAATAATATAATATTTTTCGCTTTGGGTTGAGCCCTCATAGATTAATTTTTGGTAACCTTTCTAAAAGGTCTCATATTAATTTGGGGTCAACCCCTCATGTGCTTATCAACTCTTTCTTATTTTTCATATGGGGGATTTGAAATAATGCATATTCAACATTCTCTTCCTCGGTCTAAGGACCATAGAGCCAAATTTCAAGTCCATCATTTTATGAAAAACTCTCCATACAAGTTAACAAGACTTGAATTTCTCATCACGAGGTCATACTAGGAACTCGCACACACATGTGCGCTAGCAACCCATTGTGCCACCCAAGGTATTGCTTCATTGTACGTGTGTTTTCTCTGATTGAACCTTTAGCTCTTGACTGTAACAACCCGGCTTACCGTTAACTGAGTAAGGCAGGTCGTCACGGGGTTTACTAACCCAAAGATCTCAAATCTCAAATCATGACTTGTGTGAAGGGTCACAATGTCTAAAACATAACCTCAACAGCCAATCTTAAAACCAAATAGCTAAACCAAAATCTCAAATAATTATACAAAGTCACTATATAAGTCTAATGTGATCAATATACAAAGTCTATTACACACTTACTAAAACCCAATACAAACACTACTACTTCCCACAAACTCAATTCATAAATCTTCCATGTATACTCTATTCATCACCGCTAACCCATCGTTCCCGACTGGTACCGACCTGTAATCAAACTAAAAGATGGAAACAACAGGGAGTCAGATTAAACTGAATGAGAAGTAACAATCCAAAACACAAAACATAGTAATTCAAAACATAGGTTTAAAAGCAACATCCTTTCCCTAGATCTATGTGCGCACAGGGAGTCTAGTTTGAGAGGTGCCCCATAGCTCTATGACTATGTCGCTCTCGGGTGAGGCTAGTCAATATCTCAATGACAATTTACCTCAAAAACAGGGAGTAGGGAACAATGTTCCTCAACTCCGTCAATGGCCAGCTCGCAGCTCGATCCATTAACCATATCATAATCAACATAATCAATCATATCCAAATCATCATCAATAATAAACAGTTCAAAACAATTTGATGAAAACATTTTCAAAACAGTAGCTTGGCCAAGCCCTTTAAGGGACTGCCACTACTCACCAATTCCGACGCTTCTGATAGCCGAGATCGTTTCACCGCAGCTGACTAAAAGGGCTCGTCGCGTAGTCGTATCCTGAAGCATGACAGTAACCGTAATCACTAACGAGTGTTCGATATTACTATACTAACGTATAACTTATTACATCTCCTCCTACGACTGTAGCTTAACCAAGACTCACATAACTAAATCAAAAACACTAATCATCCAATTCCATTACTTTCAAATATTTCTCTACACGACCCATAAAATCAATATTTCTCAACAAGACTCACATTCTCCTAAGATTACCCAACAACCATCATTCTCTTTATATATATATATATATATATATATATATATATATATATATATATATATAATTCGACACAATTGTTTATTTATACCCAAAATCAATAATTCTCAAGGTCTAAGAATTTCAAACCATTTTAAAACAACTAATATTTTATCCCGCAATCAATAATTTCCACAAGATTTTACTAATTCATTCACGAATCTCAATTTATTTAATTCTCACCAAAATTGAACATTTCTCAACAAAATTCATAATTTGTCCTAATAATACATTTAATCTTTACAATTATTCCTCAATTACCCAATGTAATAACAATATTTCTTTAATCAAATCCAATCATCTCAAGATTCATCCACTTAGCTATAAACAAGCATATATTTATTAGTTCTTGAAATCTATTGTTAAATCTCATAACAATAAGGTTGATGTGATCAAAAGAATAAAATAATGGAACATATCAAAGGAGATTATAACCGAAATTAAAGGAAAAGGAGTATTTATATATAAATATTAAAGTAAAATTTAATAGACAAAAGAGAATAAGAACATTTTACCTCATTGAATAATTTTGGTCAATCAAGAACCAAGGTTTGAAGCACTTTCGGCCAACTGAAATCAAAAAGGTCTTCAAAATTATCAAATAAAAAGAGGGGAAGTTGATTCTACAATTCCTTCGCATATCAAAGAATTTCAAGAAAATTGCGGGTTTGAGGAACAAGATGATGATGGACCGTAGTCCATGGTTGTTCTTCCTTTCGAAAATCAGTGGAAGAACAATCTTGATGTTCATTGAAATGAATAAGGTTTGACATGGGAAATTTTGCAGAGTGCAGCAACAATAGAGTTTAGAAAAGAGTAGATTGAAGAAGATGGTGAATAGGAAATGAGAAAAAGCAATTTTCTGATTTTTTTGGCTTAGTCATTAGAAATAGGCATAATTAAATAATATAAATTCAAATAAGAAAAGAGAAAAGAAAAGGGAAGGAAAGAACTAATAAAATTAAAAGAGATTTATATTATCTTAATAGTCATAAAATTAGGCCCAAATGTTTATTTGTTTATCATAGCCCACAAATTATTTATTCAACTTAACCCAAAATAATCCTCGTTCGAGTATTTATTTTAAATTCCTTAATCCTAAAATATTAAATTTCTCAAATGTTACATTCTACCCAACTTGAAATGAACTTCGTCCTCGAAGTTTACTCAATCCCAAAATCATGACTAAATAACTTCTCAAGTATACAATCCTTTTATGCACAAACTCATAAAACTGTGTTAACTAACAAACACTAAGATTTCTACCAAGACCTGACTAAATCGTAGCACTCTCGAAATCTTACGTTCCTACCCAACTTAAAATAAAGTTCGTCTTCGAACTTACCTCTTAGCAACCTATGGAGATGTAAATGTTATAACGATAAGCTTAATACTACTAGAGCATGTAACCAAGAATAAACGTGTTTCATAGCATCCTTTGCTTCCTATGTGACTTCTTCGATAACGTGGTTAGATCATCGCACTTCTCAAAAACTACACTACCTCGACGTGTATTGCGCGTTATCCTATCTAAAATCTAAACAGGTGTCTCCTCCTACAGCATGGTGTCATCACAATTAAGCTGCTCGGGCTAAAGAACGCGTGAGTCGTTTCTGATGCGTTGTTTCGCCTGTGATATATGGAATACGTCATGCATCGTTCAAAGGACGTTAGTAACGCAAGTCGATAAACTATTACACCTATGCACTCAAGGATTTCGTACGGTCCAATGAACCTCGGGCTGAGTTAAACTTCTTCCAAACCTCGTCAATCCTTTAGTTGGTGAAACCCAAAGGTAAACTTTATCCCTGACTTGGAGCTCGAGAGGTCGATGTCGTCGATCTGCATCGCTCTTTTGTCTATCTTGAGTTGCTCTCATCCTCTTGCGTATCAACTGGACTTGTTCGATCATCTCTTTAATCAAAAGCGGTCCGACAGCTATCTTATTCGAACTATTATCTAAGCAGGCCATACTACGAACTGAGCTTCTTAATTCCAGCTATGAAAACGATAAACGACACGAACTTGTGATATACAACGAAACATACGCATCATCAGGAAATACTACCAACATTGCATCGACGAACTGAATCTTCTTAGCGCCTCGATCAATCGTTAATGCGTTCCCCGTTATACCCCGTAATACTCACTCCTTAGATCCTACATTTCTATGAAAACCTATAACTCAAACACCTAGGTTGATACCAAAATCATGTTTACTTTGTTTCCTATCTCTTATCTCAAACATCTAAGACCTCATATCATGCTTTTCCTAAATTCCCAAGATTGTATGCCCGCTAGGTGAACTAACCCTAAGGATTAGTCACGGTCGCGAGTCGGCTCTGATACCAACTGTAACAACCCGGCTTACCGTTAACTGAGTAAGGCAGGTCGTCACGGGGTTTACTAACCCAAAGATCTCAAATCTCAAATCATGACTTGTGTGAAGGGTCACAATGTCTAAAACATAACCTCAACAGCCAATCTTAAAACCAAATAGCTAAACCAAAATCTCAAATAATTATACAAAGTCACTATATAAGTCTAATGTGATCAATATACAAAGTCTATTACACACTTACTAAAACCCAATACAAACACTACTACTTCCCACAAACTCAATTCATAAATCTTCCATGTATACTCTATTCATCACCGCTAACCCATCGTTCCCGACTGGTACCGACCTGTAATCAAACTAAAAGATGGAAACAACAGGGAGTCAGATTAAACTGAATGAGAAGTAACAATCCAAAACACAAAACATAGTAATTCAAAACATAGGTTTAAAAGCAACATCCTTTCCCTAGATCTATGTGCGCACAGGGAGTCTAGTTTGAGAGGTGCCCCATAGCTCTATGACTATGTCGCTCTCGGGTGAGGCTAGTCAATATCTCAATGACAATTTACCTCAAAAACAGGGAGTAGGGAACAATGTTCCTCAACTCCGTCAATGGCCAGCTCGCAGCTCGATCCATTAACCATATCATAATCAACATAATCAATCATATCCAAATCATCATCAATAATAAACAGTTCAAAACAATTTGATGAAAACATTTTCAAAACAGTAGCTTGGCCAAGCCCTTTAAGGGACTGCCACTACTCACCAATTCCGACGCTTCTGATAGCCGAGATCGTTTCACCGCAGCTGACTAAAAGGGCTCGTCGCGTAGTCGTATCCTGAAGCATGACAGTAACCGTAATCACTAACGAGTGTTCGATATTACTATACTAACGTATAACTTATTACATCTCCTCCTACGACTGTAGCTTAACCAAGACTCACATAACTAAATCAAAAACACTAATCAACCAATTCCATTACTTTCAAATATTTCTCTACACGACCCATAAAATCAATATTTCTCAACAAGACTCACATTCTCCTAAGATTACCCAACAACCATCATTCTCTTTATATATATATATATATATATATATATATATATATATATATATAATTCGACACAATTGTTTATTTATACCCAAAATCAATAATTCTCAAGGTCTAAGAATTTCAAACCATTTTAAAACAACTAATATTTTATCCCGCAATCAATAATTTCCACAAGATTTTACTAATTCATTCACGAATCTCAATTTATTTAATTCTCACCAAAATTGAACATTTCTCAACAAAATTCATAATTTGTCCTAATAATACATTTAATCTTTACAATTATTCCTCAATTACCCAATGTAATAACAACATTTCTTTAATCAAATCCAATCATCTCAAGATTCATCCACTTAGCTATAAACAAGCATATATTTATTAGTTCTTGAAATCTATTGTTAAATCTCATAACAATAAGGTTGATGTGATCAAAAGAATAAAATAATGGAACATATCAAAGGAGATTATAACCGAAATTAAAGGAAAAGGAGTATTTATATATAAATATTAAAGTAAAATTTAATAGACAAAAGAGAATAAGAACATTTTACCCCATTGAATAATTTTGGTCAATCAAGAACCAAGGTTTGAAGCACTTTCGGCCAACTGAAATCAAAAAGGTCTTCAAAATTATCAAATAAAAAGAGGGGAAGTTGATTCTACAATTCCTTCGCATATCAAAGAATTTCAAGAAAATTGCGGGTTTGAGGAACAAGATGATGATGGACCGTAGTCCATGGTTGTTCTTCCTTTCGAAAATCAGTGGAAGAACAATCTTGATGTTCATTGAAATGAATAAGGTTTGACATGGGAAATTTTGCAGAGTGCAGCAACAATAGGGTTTAGAAAAGAGTAGATTGAAGAAGATGGTGAATAGGAAATGAGGAAAAGCAATTTTTTGATTTTTTTGGCTTAGTCATTAGAAATAGGCATAATTAAATAATATAAATTCAAATAAGAAAAGAGAAAAGAAAAGGGAAGGAAAGAACTAATAAAATTAAAAGAGATTTATATTATCTTAATAGTCATAAAATTAGGCCCAAATGTTTATTTGTTTATCATAGCCCACAAATTATTTATTCAACTTAACCCAAAATAATCCTCGTTCGAGTATTTATTTTAAATTCCTTAATCCTAAAATATTAAATTTCTCAAATGTTACATTGACAATATGTGAACAGATAAACTTTAGCAAAAACTTTTAATCACTCGATTAAGTTGGTTTATTTAAATAATATAAAAAGTCAACATGAGGAAAATTTTCGAGTTTAAATTGCATCTACATTCCTCTCACTTCTACATGTAGCTTTAAATAAGAAGAAATTTATATTGTATTTCTCTTTCAAGGAGGTGTAATAGAGTAATGAACATATATCCTTATAATCATGAATTTAAATTTTTTATTAGTGAAGTTGTCAAGAATAAACAAGAATCCCATACGAAAGTACAAGATAAGTAAGTCAACATGTTTTAGTTGCGTTACTTGATGTTGGGTGTTGGCCAGAATTCAAACACAATTACTTCTCAATCTAGCCTCTTATATTTAACAACTTGCTACCTTTATACACCGGATAGCTAATTTGACCAAAAAAAAAAGAAGGGAAATGAAAGGGAGGGGTAAGGAGGGAGCCCTTTATAGACCCGATGATCTGAAATTTATCCGATCTTATAGCAAATTCGATTTGACCAACTTTAAAAAATGATTTACCATTATGTAAAAAAAATATATGAAAATAAAATCCGATTTCAAACCGACCCGAAACACCTTATACAAATCAACCCGATGACTCAAATGAACACCTTTAGGAGGGGCATTGCATCTTGTTTGTTTAGAAGGGAAGAGAAAGGAAAAGGAAGGAAAATGAGTATTTTCCTGCAAATCTTTCCACTTTAGGAGATATTGTATTCTTAATAAAGTTAATCTACAATTTCTCTCCAAACCATTCCCCTCCAAATCTCTACTGTTGTAAGATCGCCTATTCCTTAGGGGTTCTTACAATCTCGCTTCTCGAATCGAATCGAAAAACAATGGGTGTGGGGGAAGTAAATGTCGAATGGAAAGGAGGGGGAAAAGTTTCTGATTTTTTTGTAATTTTTTTGTGAAAATTTCGAATGCAATGTAAGAAAATAATAATGGCTAAATCGAGTCTCACTATGAAATCCACGTAGCAAGAAACGACGCTCTTAAGAACCGAGACACGCTCGCCAAACGTATCAAGACAATAAGAACTTTTGCTAATATACTTCTAATCCAAGAAATATACAACAACGGGAATTGGTGAAACAAAGTTTCGGTTTTTCTTAATTTATCAAAAACTGAAAATTACATCTTAACTTAAACTATTTATAAAGAACATAAAACTAAACTACCTTGGAAATAAAACCGACTCCCACAACCGTGCATAACCGGTTGGAAACCGCCCGGGAGTTACACCAAGTGGGCGGTTGTAACCGTCCATTTCTAGTAACTTCTCGCGTGATTCCCGCCCTTTTTAATGCTTGACATAAAACCGACTCTTACTTAAAATAACTACCTAGCTATAATAACCTTGACTTTGACTTGAACTATGACTCGAAATAAAATACATAATATGACATTACGACGCATACATGGACTGAAATTTAAAATATTAGAGTTAGACTTAACATGAAAATAAAATAAACAGACTTTGAAAATTTTTGATCGGAGAGCGTCATGGAGGGGGTGTTTCGCCAATATCTACCCTCCCTTTTTGTTATTCAAAATATGGATCTTTTTTCCTTCCAAATCTCTCCCATTTCTTTCTGTACAAATAAAATGTTAACGTCTCTTGTTAGATGATGCAGATTCACATGGTATCCATTCTACACAAAGTTGATAAGGATATATTACGACGCAGAATGTAATCTTAACAAAGTTAATCCGTGTTAACGATATAATAAGGATATATTACCTAATATAACATAAGATATAAAATCCATCACTAAATCACACTTCAAAATATATTATATTAATTTTTATATTTTATTTTGTTTTAGAATTTACTCTTTCAAATATCTTATTATTCTTCTTAACGATTCACTAATTATAATAATAAGGCTTTCACTCCAATTTACGAAATATGATTAATTTAAAGGAAAAGAATTTTTTGCTATTACTCATTTGTCTTAATAGAATTGCATCAAAGAGAAAGAGAAAGAGATTTTTTGAAAAGTAGTAATAATGAAGAGAGAGAAAATAAATTGTGTAGATGAAGTTAAAAAAGAGTTAAAATGGGTAGTCGTAGATGAGATTAAAAGAAAATAGTAGGCTATTGTTAAAAAGTAAAAATGATACAAACTAAGTTGGACGAATCAAAATGAAAAATATTTCAAATTCAATGGGATGGAGGGTATAATTTAAGAACCTTGACTTCTCAAAGGAGGCGGTGACCCTGGAGAAATGAGCACGATTTGGACTTGATATAAGAAAAAGCATTTGGGCTATACTCCTACGCAAAATCTCACAAGAGACGGTCTATAGGATATACCACAAAATTGGGCCAGCCCATTTCCCTTAATTGATTTTTTCTTATTATAATATCAATTATATTATGTTATAATCTTAAATGTAAGGTATTATAACCTCAAATATACTATTCTATGACTCCAAATATTAGTTATTATAACCCCAAATAATTTATTATAACCCCAAATATACTATGTTATATTTTGGGCTGGGCTTCATGGATTTCGTCTATAGAATAGACCGTCTCCCATGAGACTTACTGATACTCCTATTATCTACAATTTGGACTTGATATTGGAGGAAGCATGTAAGGAATAAGAATTTTAGCCCACCTTTTTTCAACCCATTATGTAATAAAAAGAAAATATGTATTAATTCTTTTAGGCTCATCTTATAATCAGATTGTCTCATAGAAAACGAACTCAAAAAATATTAGTTGGAGTATAGGTTTATTTTCCTCTTTTGTCAAATTCAATAGGCCGTCAACTGGGTTCGATTACGTTTGACTTAT
Organism: Amaranthus palmeri; assembly: GCA_019776075.1. NCBI lineage: Eukaryota > Viridiplantae > Streptophyta > Magnoliopsida > Caryophyllales > Amaranthaceae > Amaranthus > Amaranthus palmeri. The sequence goes on from JAAKBH010000373.1 coordinate 248,921, forward strand.
TGACTTACGTTTAAAACATAGATTTAATTTGAAATTATGTTTTGAACACAAATAAATCAGCTCATCTAGTTTGAGATCGTTTCAACATGAAACAAATTCATATAATTAGCTCACTTTTTTATCGATTACTTTAAATTATAAGTTATCAATTTAACATACTAAACATACATGGATTAGCATAACAAAGATGATCTCACCATGAGACTGTCTCATTAAAAAATTTGTAAAAATGAACTGCTTTCTTTGTAGACGCTTTAGAGCCGGGGGACTCTCTGACCACACTCTCTTGTATGGGTATGAGTTGTCGTCTATCTTCCCTCCCCAGACCCTGACCATAGTTTGTCTATGAGCAGGATACACTGGAAATGATGATGATGATGATTAATTAGACTTTGGGATTAGACTATAATTGGGTTTTAAAATGATTTAACTTTCAATTTGGATGTACGTATCACTACAAATACAAAACAATAGGTGCTTAATAACCTGGGCTTCTTACAACTAGATATTGGTTCAGTCTAACACTGGGTTTCAGGTCCAAGAACATTTTCGGACCTCAGCAAACATCTACAAGAGGTCAACTTTGGGCCAACACCATGAGTTTGTGGCACATAACTATAGATCACTACAACTCGTCTACAGAGTGATCGTCTCTCAAGTCCAATCCTTAAAACTTAATACATACGTATTGTATTCTTAATGTTTACTTACATCACCTTAATGACTACTTACATTATCTTTAATGTCTATTTATCGTATCTTAAATGCCTAGTTATAATATCTTTGATGTCTACTTATAATATCCTCAAATATTTACTTATAGTATCTGTATTCTTAATGCCGACTTACAACATCCTTAATGCCTAAATATCGTGTCCTTAATTCCTGCTTACATCATTCTTAATGTCTAATTACCTTATCCTTAATGCCTACTTACAATATCCCTAATGCCCATTGAGTAAGCATGCATTACTTACATTATACTAAATGTCTACTTATAATATTTCTAATGTCCACCGAGTAACTTACTTTACATTTTCTTTTGTGAATCGGCCCAATTAATAAAAATTTTTTAAAGAGACCTCTTTCACTAAACTTTGTTATATCATAAATCCTACATTTTTGAGTTAAAATCGTTTCAGCCTAATACCTCTTTCAAAATAATTCCACAAACAAAAATAGCGTAAACCAACACAAATTATTGTGAAAGACTATTTTTAATTCGACCAACCCATTTAAAAATGGTGTAAGCAGACATTTAAGATATTAAAAGTAAAATAAAAGTTAGGATAAGTAAAACACTAATCTTTAACAGGCTAAACTTAAAATTTATCTTTAAAAAAGACGGTTTTTCAACAGACTAGCGGCAAAACCAAGCCTCGAGGCGCCTCCATGAATTCCAATTTCCATCCACCGCATGAAGGGCAAAGAAGTAATCTCAACCTCCAAATACCCTTTTAAACTTTCTCTCTTCTTAACCTCTTTTTCCCAATTCTCTCTCCACAAATAACTTAAATCCAATCAAAATTAAAACCCCAAAAAACCTCTTCATTCTTCCCAAAATTCATCATCCCACAAATTTTTTTCAAATAAAAATGGCTAAAATTCAAATTCAAATCTCCATACTTACAATCTTCATCCTCTGTTTTTCACTTTCTCCCTCCATTTCATCTTCCATTACAGTCCATGAACTTCTAAAGAAAAAGGGTCTTCCAGCAGGTCTTCTTCCTAAAGAAGTAAAATCATATGAATTTAACGATGAAAATGGTCTTTTAGAAGTTTTTCTTGATGGTCCATGTTTAACAAAATTCGAAAACAGGGTATTATTTGAGAGTGTTGTAAGAGCAAATCTTACTTATGGAGAACTTATGGGTGTTGAAGGATTAACACAAGAAGAATTATTCATTTGGTTACCTGTTAAAGAAATCACTGTTTTTGATCCTAAATCTGGAATTATTTTGTTTGATATTGGTATGGCTCAGAAACAGCTTTCTTTGTCGCTTTTTGAAGATCCTCCTAGTTGCAAACAACAAGATGGTAAATCTCTCTTTATTCCTTAATTTTACTCTTTAATTGGGTTTTTTTGTGTTGAATTATCAAATTATGACCAATTTTCCGCTAATTTTCGAATAATTTCATCTGGGTATATGAATTATGCAGTTAGAATCACATTTCATGATCTGGGTTTTGAAATTTTTCTGAAGAATTCATTATTTCAGTTAATTTTTGAATATTTCATCTGCGTATATGAATTATCAAATTATGACCAATTTTCAGTTATTTTTTGAATGATTTCATATGGGTATTTAAATTATGCAGTTAGAATCACATTTCATGATCTGGGTTTTGAATTTTTCTGAAGAAATTCATTATTCATGAACTGTAATTGATAATTATGCATTTTAGGTTAAAAATATTTTTGGATTTTATTTTTAAATTGTTTTGAGTGTGCTTTATTTTGTGTTTGCTTTACGTTTAATCAACTAAAAAGTATTGATGGAAATGCAAATAATTACTCAATTAATGGGTTTTTAATAATATTTCTAAATTAATGTACAATTTGCAGAATTGATAAAGTATAGTGGAAGGAAAGACAAAGGATTTGGAGCAGAAAGATGAAGAACTGATGAATTCTCAGCCATCTGATCTCTTCCCACTGTGTGATCAATATGATGATAAATTGATAGTATTTTGTGGTTATATTATGATCAAAAATGATTGTAAAAACTCAAAAAAAAAAAAAAACAGTGTGGATGGGGTTTGTTAGATAAAATTGTATAGATCTGAAATTTTGGTATCAAATTTTGAATGTTTGAGATTCCTTTTTACAAAATAGAATTTTAATTTATTTCTTTTGTCATACTCATCAACTAATTACAAAAGTATTTCCTCACAAAGTTAGAGTCGGGAGAAAGATAGCGGATAAATCATCGAGAGCGCAAAGAAAAATATATGCAAAATGTATGTAGTCAATTATACTTAGTTTTTTTCGCAGTCTATTTACATTTGTTGAATTGTCGGATTTTTTTTAATAATTATAGTTTTACGTTGAGATACAACAAAAAATTATAAAAAGTTGATATGAAAATACATGAAGACACAAACAAAATAAGATTGCACCGTTACTATGGCATTTTTCATATATAATAGTTGTAATATGTGAAATACTAACGCACTGCTTGGTAGGTGATAATAAATCGTGATAATGGGTATGAAAAACTAAGGAAATTTTGGTTTAAAGATTTCTTAGTCACCTTGATGGTCATGCTTCTCCAACTTATTGCTTGGTAGGTGGTAATAAATCGTGATAATGGGAATGATATAGAACTTTTAATGAAATTTTACACTATAAATCCTTCTCATTACCACCATTTGATACCACTAGGCACTAACCAAACGGGTCGTAAGAGTATAATATAATAAAATCGGTTTCATACAATGGGTTTCATACGAGATGAGTTGTATATATTTTTGTTTCTAAACTCTTCTTATTCTTTGATTAAGCGTAGTTAGTACAAATGTACAATAATACTACTATTAAATGGGGGTAGTTATACAAGTTGAAACACTTCAAAGAATAAATACTTAATTAAAGTACTAACAACAAGGATTAAGGACCAAGCAATTATGCTTAACGCTTCAATGGTATTTACTTGGAAAAAAAGGAAAATATTGAAGGATAGATTCCATAACTAACATATATTTAGCGAAGAATATGGTTATTAACCTCTAAATTATTGTGAATTATGAAATTAAACTTTTTAACTTTTAATTGATGAAAATTATAGTGTGGTTTATCTTCACAGGAGTCTATTTTTTGGATATATTAAGTGAGTACTTGCGCTCACGTTGGAGGGCACATGTATAATTAGTCTGTTACCTTCCAGCCTCGAACTCTTAATTGTTCGGAATTTTTGGTTGAGGATGATGATGATGAATTGATAAAATTTAATTTAATTATTTTTCTTCATTGAAATTAAGTTGTAAGAATGATTTTTATCAATTAAAAGTTAAAGGGGTTTAATTTTACTATCGACAAAATAAAAGATCAATAAACTACATTTGTGTATGTTTTATGAATATCGTCAAATCGAAAAATTTTCAATATCTTATTTAGCGATTTTCTTTTATAAAAACATTCTTTAAAATATGTATTTTTAGAAAATCATTGTATAGTATATACGATAAGTTTGATTATGTAAGAAAATTTTACAATAACTGTCACAATAGTTCTTTAAATATGATAGCTATAAAAACTTTAAAATGTGATAAGAATCAATCATAAGGTGAATTTTAAAAAATTTCAAATATTAAAACGCAAAGTGTTACAGAGATTTTTTTTATGTGATAGTTATATATATATATATATATATATATATATATATATATATATATATATATATATATATATATATACACACACACACACACACACACACACACACACACACACACACACACACACACACATATATATATATATATATATATATATATATATATATATATATATATATATAAAGTAATAATAATTCATATGATTCTAGTTAAAAACATAATTATAAATTATAGGAATTCTAATAGATTTCCAATAAACATGTCTGTTGGTAATTTTCTACAAGATACCTATAAAATTGGCTTGTAGGGAATTACAAACAAACTTCCAACAAATATATTTAGCTACAAGGCTCATATCAACATAACTCCTTTCGTTGGTAACTTGTAGGTAAAGGGCCTGAACCTACAAGTTACCAACGAAAATACTTGTTGGTAAATTGATTTTTTTTATAGTGTACATTTATTGTTGTTTTATATTCCTCCCTTTCCTTTCCCATTTAGTACTATATACTTCCTCCGTTTCATATTAGTTGCAACATTTGCTTTTTCACACTCCCCGATGTACGAATTGAATCATTAATATATCTAATTATACATATCGAAAAATTATAAAAACTCAAAATTAATAAACTTTGAATCGAGACGATTCAAACAAGATCTCATATGACTATGTTTTAACTTTTAGATTACCAATAATATAAAAGTCAATTTGCTTAATGAGTAGTAACGAAGTCAACAATATTGCAACTAAAAAAGAACGGAGGAAGTATATATTTCATGTAACAAGAAGAGAGTGTTTTTTTTTTTGAGAGGGAACAAGAAGAGAGTGTTAAGTGTGTGTGAAAGCGTGACTAAAGAACTTCTCTTTTTAGAAAGTTCTATACCAAATTCCAATCATACTTTATCAATACAAATTTTCATAAAGCAAAATTCAATACACCCTCCAATTTATATTAATTATCTCGTTTTTTGACCCTATTTATTTATCATTTTTAATTTACTCTAAAATATATTCAAGTTACATCTTATGTTATTTATATCAATGTAATTTTATTAATATTAAATGTTTATAATTTTTAAAATACATCAATCATTGATAAATATTTAATATTTTTAAATTGGTTCACACTAAAATAGTATACACTAAATATAAGAATTTCATTAAAAGTTTTCATAAAGCTGCATTGGAATAATATTTTTGTACTCTAAATCCTAACTCATCCATTACAAAAATTGTCTGCATTTTGACGTCAAGGAACAAAAATGTACAAGTATATTTGCATTTATAGTATTGTTATTGTTGTATCATCCTCCTTTTAGATTGTACAAGATTTCCACTATGAAATTGTTGTTTCTAGAGATGTTACTCCCTCCGTTCCTTTTTGATGTTCCTATTTGGGTTTTTCACCAAAATTAAGAAAAATGGAATCTTTGGTAGTAGTGTGTATTATTTTAATCATAAAGTAGTGGAAAGTAATGATTATATTGAAAGTATGAGAGAAAAAATAATTAAATAATAGTGTAATGTAATGATTGTATTGGAAGTATGAGAGAGAAAATAATTAAATAGTGGTGTGAAGTAAGAAAGTGGGGTTTTAAGGGGTGAAAGTGAGATGAAAACTTTCCAAAAATGGAAAGTATTCTAAAGTGGAAAAACTTATGGAACTACCCGTTTTAGTAAGGTGGAAAAACAAAAAGGAACAGAGGGAGTATATTATAAGTGTGATCCGATCCAAAAACTTGAATGGAAATCAAAAGTCATCCAATTTAAAAATATAATAATTTATGTATCTTGCAATGACATTACACGAATAGAAGTTTCATCCGAATCGGCTGACAACCGAAAATTGTAGAAGGATATTTAAATCCCGCGCGACCGATTTTTATAACCAATATATTACTATTATACTAGATTACCCGAAGCTAATAGTGACCAAACCGAGTCATATTCGACTCATATTATGCACGAATCAAACTCAATTTGGCTAAAATTAACTTAGCCTAAATCGATTTCTAGTTGAACTTTTGTAAATCCGGACTAATTAAGTAATTTTTAACCAAACTATTGTATATCCCAATTAATTTTTAATTGAAAACAAGTCGAAACTCCAAGAATTTTATGATTAATTGTAGTCTATCAAATGATTATTAATTTATGGAATAATTTTTTGAATAATTTCATCAAATTTATAATTTATTTAATTTGTCAAATGATGGATGTTTGAAAACTACTTTCTAGTATTGCAACATTGTGGAGCTTCTCATCAATACAATTAACATGATTCCTCACAAAATTGATATGATCAATTTAAACTACGGATAGGCATTTGTTATTTCCATAAAAAATTGTTGTATTTATATTATAAATTTTAGAGAAAAATAACATTGTTTATCATCATTTTAATATCTTAATAATGCTTATGTCCTTACATTGTTCATCATTATTTTAATATCATAATAAAAAAAAATAGGGTCGAGATTTTGGTATAGTTGGACCTAATCCCGTTCCGACCCATGTCCATCCCTAATTAAGGAGTACATTACAAAAACTCTTATCTATTAGTAATCACAAATTCTTACTTGAGACCGTCTTTTGTAAAAATGACTCTCAGAAGCCCAGCCCAATTCTCAATATTATATTGTTTCAACTCTAAATATAGATATTGTCAAGGAACCAACTCAAGCAAAAACTTAACCTGATGGTTGAGGCCCAGGATATGTTATATATACTCTAACAGATATAAGCTGAACTTTTTAGAGTCGTCTTTACAAAAGACGGTCTTCAAAAGAGCACTGATTAGTAATATGTTAAAGTGCCTCAATATAAAAACTTTGTGTATAATATTAGTTTAGAATATTCACTCAAATTAGATCAAGTTTTGAATATTAAATATCACTTAAAGGTATAATTTACAAGTTTATATTAGACTTATAAATAGTTAAGATTCCTTTCAATTAAACTGTAACTAACTGACTTGACTTGAGTGTAACACATAACATTTGATTGGTTATAGATCAAATTGAGAGTTTACAAGTGATTGATAAAGTGAACATCATTAAAACTACCAATTCACATATTATATATGACTTAGATTTAATTAGTGATATACTTCTTCCCTTACATAATACTTACTACATTTTACTTTTTTACGAAATCTAATGCACAATTTTAATAATTGATATCTTAAACTACACTTATCTAAAAATTATAAATATTTAATATTATGAAAGTATGCGATTAGACGATTCAAACAAGATCCCACTTGAATATATTTTTACTTACACATTAGTCGCAATATGTAAAATAAGCTTGAACGATGAATAGTGCACAAAATCGAAATGCAGCGAGTATTTTGGAACAGAGGAAGTATAAAATTTTATCTATATTTGTTTTTTTTTAAATGAGAACAGTGAAGTTATAAAAAGGAGTAAGATTAAGGGAGACATCTTTTATGTTGTAGTTATTATAGCCTTTATAGGTATATAAAAAGTTGTTTCATATTGATGAAAATTAAAAATGATCATCACTTATATTTATCTTATTAAAGCCAACGAAGTATTATTTTTTATTGTTTATGAGTCATTGGGGGCAATAATAAAAATTTGGGCTTTGATCAATTAGACTTTTTAATTGATTATAAAATATTTTTTTAAAATAAATAAATATAATTTTTTTAAGTATTTATTTTGGATTTGGATTTACATAATCTAAATTTTTGAGATCGTCTTATTAAAGTTTGGAAAAATCAGCCAGAATATTTCAACCTTTTATTGATTTTTCTACAAGAATCCCAACTTTTGACTGAACATAAATAATCTCCACTACAGGGAGTGTTTGCTAAGAATGCATCAATGTAACCTCTTACTTATACAACAAGTCATTTTTATAAAAATGAAAAAAAAGCAAATACAATAATTAAAAAATTGAAAAATAGAAAAAATAAAATAGAAATCAATTAAGTTATTTTTAATTTTATACTATTAACTTTTAATATTTTGAGTTAAATTTTTTTTCCTTTTTGTTTTAATAATTTACCTTTTCATCATTTATAAATTCTTAAGAGAGACTGTCTTTTTAATAGACCTTTTCCGATTGGGCCGGCATATTATATTTTTTAAAATATTGTAAATAGTTATTAAGAATAATGTAAGTAGACGTTTAAGTTATTGAAAATAGACGACATTAAGGATATATGACAAGTAAGCATTAAAGATAATGTAAGTAGGCATTAAAAATACAGTAAGTAGTCATTAATGTTTAATGGATTGGACTTGAGATACGTCTCTTGAAAAGACTGTCTCTTAAGAGACTAGTTGTACATCATTTGAATAATAATGTTCCTGGGTAAGTGATCCTAAAATTAGGACTATTTATGATTAATTAAAATTTAGTAATAGTGTATGAAAATCGATATAAGTTTTATGCATTGAGTTTGGCTTAGTTTCTTAACAAATTTAGTTTGAGTACAAGCAGAGCCGTCTTGAACAATTTGGGGGCCCTGTGCAAAATTAATATTTTGCGCCTTAATTATAGTAAATATATTTTTTTTATTAATAAAATTTAACATATTTCTTTTTTTTATTAACTTTTTCATATACTGGAGAAAGAGGGGCCCTGTGCGGTTGATCACCTTGCACACCCTCAAAGACCCCTCTGAGTACAAGTGAAGTGAGTTCTAATAGAGACTAGAGAAGATTGATGATAGTAAAATCAGTCGTAAATTGCACGGTTGTTTGGCTCATGGCTTTTTGCTTAGGTTTTTTTTGTTGACTTTTGATTTTTAGCTTGTTGATAGGTCAAACAATTCAAATAATATGTTTGGTAAATGCTTGAGTTAGCTAAAAGGCCGGCTTTTAAGTCAAAATATAAAAACTACTCTAGTTAGCTTTTTTGTTTGTTTTTGGCTTATTGACTTATTTTATCTTTCATAAACAGTCAACAACCAATACTTAAATATAATACTAACATCTACATAAACAACTAGTCTTTTTTTCAACTAGCTTAAAAGCCAATAAAAAAACCAATATTTATAGCTGGTCAAACAAACTAATTAAAAAAGCTAATAACTAACAGCCAACAGCTAACAATCAACAGTCAATTACTAAACATCTCTAATCTCTTACTAGTGATTAGTAAAAATAGGGAGAAAAGTGAGTAAGTGAGCATGCTAGAGGGGGAAAGGGTAGATGGAGATGGGCCAGCTCAAATCATTAATTTTAGCAAAGGAGTTGAAGTGGGGCCTACATGACAATGTTTGCTTTTTTGCTTTATTGGTGATGTAAAGGGACCCACATAGCAAATTGCTGAATTGACTGGCAAATGGAAGACAGCAAGGTGTATGTTAATTGTTATTGTTAATTGATGATGCCTTCATGGGGTTGGGTAGGACTTAGGACTTAAGAGAAAGCTGTGACTTATGAGTAAGTGAGTATGTATGGACAAGTGCAAATGCAACTTTGTGTCTAATTGGACATCCAGAAGGTCTCCTGAAAGACCGTCTATAGCATAGACGACATTTTTAGCAGCCCAATCCAATGGAAATTTTAGTTGTTATTTTTGGAAAGTGTTGAAATGGGTTGGTCCATTACACCTGTCATGCTATAGACCGTCTATAGCAACAATTTGTGTTGGACTTTACCGTAATGTGTAAACTTACTATTAAAATTTAACACAATTTAAAATTAACCTTAAAAATAAACAAATACTCTTGTGATAGTACCATCTCTCAGAGAGATGACCTCAAAATATGAAGCTCATATTCTTATTAGGAAAAATTACCTAAAATAATCCAAACTATTCATGATTTTCCTACAATAATCCCACCTGTCGATTAATCATGAATAATTCCAACTTTGAGGGGTATTTTCCTAGAGTAAATATTATTGTTGTTTTCTTTTTAATTGTTATTTATACTTTATTTTATGTATATTTGCTTTGTATTTATCTTCATTTTATGTTTAAGGCTCACGCTCTTAGGCGATACGATGCAAGCATGCGGATTTACCTTCATCCTCACTCGGCCCTAGACGTTGCAAAAACTTCTCTTATTCCTTCTCGAGTCGAGGGACTCTTAATTTTGCCGCCCTCTCCTTTATGGGTATGAGTTGTGACCGTGCTTCCCTCCCCAGACCTTGACCATAGTTTTCTATGGTTGAGATACACCGGATATGATGATGATGATGATGATGATGATGATGATGATGATGAATACCAACTTAGGGGTGATTCCCTAAAACATTCCTAACATGTTATAAATCAAACTACAGAAGATTATATGACAAAAATTTTTGGTAAATTAGTTAATAAACTAGAGTTGGTATTATTCTAGGAAAAAACCCCCCAAGTTGGTGTTATTCATGGTTAATCATAACTTGGTATTATTATAGAAGAATTAGCAAAATGTTGTATTATTCACAGTAATTTATTCTATTTAACCTATAATAATGTATTAATAAACATTTTATAATATTTATAAATCAAATTTAATCTCAAATATTTATTTTAATGTATACTTCCTCCGGATTTTAGTAGTTGCTACAGTTCCTGTAGAAACTACTGTTCACCAATTGATCTTATTTGATTTATATTTCTCTATATATAATGTAAAACATAGTTATGTGTGATCTTGTTTGATTCATCATAATGTGTACGTATTTTCTAAATATTAAATTTTTAGATTTTTTTATCATATGAAATTAGAGATATTAAAGATTAAAATAGTGTATTTAATAGCGTGAAAAACAAAAATGTAGCAACTATATTAAAAACCAAAGAAAGTAAGAAAGAACGAAATAATCATGTGAAATCATAGTAATTTCATTTTGATGTAATATTAATTTTTATAATTTTGATTTTGATAAGATGGTTAAAATATTTAAAGTAAAGCTAATAGTTAAAAAAATACAAATGTTCAAATGGTGTAAGCATTAATACTTGGATAGTGGATGAGAATTAAAATTTTATATGGTTTGATTATGTTACGTAGACTTTATTTAATATTCTACGTTGTTAGTTCTAAAAACGGTGAAAATATGTGTCCTCTGTTTATATTTTTTTGACTGAATTTAATTTTTAGTTGAAAAAAAGACAATGCTTTCACACAATGTGGTTATAAAGGAAGCACGTGAAACTTAACTCTTTCATTATTTTTTGTCCTTAGCTTGCCATTATATAAAATGTTGTTATTATCCCTACGTAAATTTAACTTAGTAGGGAAATTTCACGTGGTAATTTTAAGATATTGGTTTCTATGTGGTAATCAAAGTTTTTTAAAAATTAATGCTGTAACCCTGAGGTTCATCCAATTCATTTTCTGTGACCTTTTTATACAGAAAACGTTTGAAGAAGTTAGTTTAGGAAGCTTAAAATCTCTTGTACACCTTTTTAAAGCATTCATAAGATCACATAGCATTAGTAACACGAATTTCTCCCAAAACATTAACTTTAACTTTCCTATCTTTCTCCCAAATCACATTTCTTCCCCAAAATTCAAATCCTAGTTTTTTCAATTCTCCTTCTACTATACTAAATTTTCATTATTATTTTTGTCAGTTAATACTGACAATTAAACAAGTCATAAAATTTTAAAGATGAATCAAATTAGATTTGACTTGAATCTCTCTGTATCTATATCAGTTTTACTCATTTATCAAAAATGTATTTTATTTGAGTTTGTAGTTGTGAAAATAGATTAAGAATTTTTGTTGAACAATCTAGTTTAATTTAAGTAGGAGTATCGGAGGATTTTGCTCATGTAAAGTATATAAATATTCTCTAGTTATGAAATACTTGCACCTAATATACTTGCACCTGATATTATCACGCTAAACGGACAAGTGTCACCACATATGTATGGCAAGTATAATTAAGATCGAAGTTAGGATTTTGAATTAAGGGGTCAAATAGTAGATATATTAGCATATTAATTCTTATATAAAAACTAGTAAAATAATAAATATTTAAAATCATATAGACTGAAATAAATTTGGATCATAGTCAAAATTATATTCAGCAAATGAAATTGAAGCTTCCCTATATTATCCCTTTTGGAAATAACCAAGTGTTTTTAAATCTATTATTTGACTATTTAGTCTCAAAAAAATACTATTAAATTTAAAATAGCAAAAATATAAACACACTCACTAAAAAAGATGATTGTATTATGAATGTAAAATTATGAAAGATAGAGTAATGGCATTATAATATAAACTTATTAGTTTGTTAACAACTAATAGTTGAAATTAGGATTTGATTTCTTAACCTTATGTTACAAATGTGTTACTCTAACCATGAGATATAGTAATTTTTGTAATAATCAGTGTCAGTTCTTAGGGCATTTGGGGTAGCCAACCGCCTAATTAAGGGTCCCAGAAATAAGGGGCATCAAATATTAAATTATGCATTAGTGCTATTCAGGTTCGATTTTAAGCAACACTTTTTAAGTGTTTTATTTGTATATCTTTTTTATATTTGAAGTAATATAATGTTACAATATATTGTGTCTTGAATTATTTTTTTTGAAATATTTATTTTTTGATATAATAATAGGCCTATTTTAAAAGATACGCAAAAGAAAAAAGGGATCAAAGCTAAGATACAAATAATTATCGCATTTTCGAAAAGGAGGACCAGGCTCCCAAGGCCCCATGCAACTTCGTCCCTGAGTATATAACTGGAATGGAGGAACTATTATTAATTAAAGAACAATCTTTTATGTATATATTCTTGCCCTATGTGTAAATCTTTTACCATATTAAATGCTTATACACATTAAAAACTTAAGTAATATAACAATTATTTTGAAATTTCTACAAAATTAAAATACTTTCAGGATGGTGCAAAAATTGATAAAATCTTTAAAAATCTTGTGTAATTTCAAAAACTATGATATTTTTCTAACAGTTTTGTATCTTTAAACATTAAACATATACTACGTAATTTAATATTGAGGCTCTCAGTTTTTGCGGCCATGTAAGATCGAACATGTTGACCATGCTTAGAACTGATACTTCTATAACATAATAATGGAACTTCGTAACGAAAGTGGTTAGTTAGTGTAACACAAATTCTTACTTGAGACCGTCTTTTGTAAAGATGGCTCTCAAAAGCTCAGTCCAATTCTAAATATATATTGTTACAATTCTAAATACAGATTTGGGCTGAACTTTTAAGAGTCGTCTTTACAAAAGACGGTCTCTCAAAAGAGCAGCCGATAGTAAAATATACCAATCTTAAAAGAAGCAACTAATAATGCTTAGTGTGCTATTTAACTCCATAATCAAGTGAGTTGGTCTAGTGTGCAATTACTCCTAATTAGCTCCATAATATAAGCTATAAGAACTTTATAGACATCACCTTAGTATAGAGAATATAATAGACATACTAGTGTACACATGTCTCAAGGAAATCTTTGTACAATACATTTTTAAAAATATTAACTACTCGTAATGCTCAATTACTATTTTCTTTGCTTTTCCGTACAATTAGGACAAAAAATATCCTAAATTCTACTCACAAATAAGACTACTTATAGAACCTAAGGACTACATATAAACAACTTAAGAAAAGTTAATAAAACATTAGCATAACATTAATAATAATGATTAGCTTATAATACGGAGTTATATATTTTAAACATCCCGAGGCGTAGTATAATACAAATTAAAGTGATAAATTTTAAACAGCAAATTCAAAAATAAACTAATACTAATAGAAGTAGATTTTAACTCTGATTACGTAATACTAATAAATTTTAAATTTAATGCTACATTTATTAATTACAATGTTAGGTTGTTGTTTTAGAATCCATCCCTTTATCTTCCCTAAGTGCAATGCAAATTATCAATGAAGAGTTTTATAAAAAATAAATAAATTTTTAATTGTAATAGAATAATTAGTGTTGAAAAATTCAGATTAATATTATTAATATATAAAAAAAGCCCTTTTTTGCTTTATAATAAGAGACTATAACTCATAAATTAATATAAGGCTAATTAATGTTAGTTAATTTTCTTTTAACCACCCCTTTCAGATCCCCTAATGCAATGCACTATAAATTGAGAGTTCAGAAAATTAAAGAAGGCTAAAAGTTTGAGATATAAAGTTAAAGTACTTTATATTAGAAATAACTCATGTAATCTTATTTTAGCTTATAAATTCACAGAGTCATCAAGAATACCCTTAGTATGCTTTACACAAACAGAATACACATGTAGCAACATAATATGGCATGATTGAAGATTTTTCAACTACTAATACTTTCAATGAACATAAAAAATATACAAGTTTACTAATTAAAGTATTTCTTTCTAGGATATAATTCTAGCATCTGTTTTATAAGATAATGTCTAATCATACTACTATTCAATTGTATCACTATGATAACATCCTTAGCACTTTAATGAAGTATTATTTCATACTATATATTATTGTACCATATATATTATTTCTTTTTATTTCAATTATTTGTAAAATATTTTTTATTTTATTTATTAAATGAGTATTGTTTAGTGTATCGATATTTTGAGATGGTAAAAATAATATACTTTTATTAGGATTTTTTTGTTATTTAATTTATACAATTGGTTACTTAAATGCAATGTTTAATTTTAATATGATTTGAGTTCTGACTATTTTATGTAAGTTAATTATATTTTCATGACAAAAATTATTTTTTCGTTTAAACTTTATAAAATAATTTTACATATTTTTTGTGTTAAATTTGATTTGGAAATATGTTATTAATAGTTGTAACACTTTATATAAATTTACTTAATTTATGACAGAAAATTTAATAAAACCGTGCATCGCACGGGCACTATCTAGTGGTTACATAATTCAAAAATCAAATTAATTTCCAATGTTATTTTTGAAATTGATTAACGCGTCATGTACTTCCTTCGTTCCATATTAGTTGCAACATTAGCAAAACTAGCATTATTCATTTATCATTATTAATTTGTAATTAGTTTTTAATCTATAAGTTAAAACATAGTCAAGTGAGATCTTATTTGATTTGTCTCATATTGTAAAGATTATTACATCAAATTTTTATAAATTTTTATTATGCATAATTAGAGATATTAAGGATTAAATTAATGCATTAAACTGTGTGAAAAAACAAATGTTGCAAGTAAATTGGAACGGGGAAGTATGTACAATTAATCATCTAATGATAATTTTTAGGTTTTCTTATAGTATATCTTTTGCATAAACAAATACAAAGGGACATATGACTATATGACTAGATGAGTAGATGATTAAACTTATTCAAACCCTTGAGCTATGTTCTTTGATTTGATAATAGGCCACTAATGATTAGTTTAGCCTTTTTAGATATTTTAATCTTGATTGTTCCACAAATTAAGCCATTTTACCAGAGTCTCAACATATATATCTCAAATTTCAAAAAATACCAACCCTATACTAACAAGCTAAAATAAAAGGAAAGAAAAACATGCACATCAAGTTTATGAAAAGATTGTTAATTAAGAAATAATGATTGGAGGAAATAAATATACTTCCTCTATTATTATAATCTAAGGTAGGAATATTTGATTGGCACCCTTATCAATGTATTTATTATGTTAAGTTAAAAATTATTAAAAGTTAATATTAATAATTTTTAAAATGAGACGAAAAAAAAGATCACATTCATTAATGATTTAACTAATAGATTGAAAATAATAAAACAAATTAAAAGTGATTAGAGACCAATATATAAAAACAAACAAGACATTTGATCAAAGTAAAAAGATGTCTTTTTTTTCGGGTGATTAATGGAGAGTAGAAAAATTCACTTGGGTCATCATACCGATTTTTAAATTAGGTGTTTAGGTTGGTTCGAAATCAAATCTTTCATCCACGTTAGTTTTTATATAATTATAAATTCGATTTTAAAACTGTCATCATCATCATCACCATACCTAGAGTATCTCGCTCATAGAAAACTATGCTCAAGGTCTGGGGAGGGAAAAACGACGGAACTCATACCCATAAGGAGAGTGCGATCACAGAGTCCCCCGGTTCGAGAAATGCCTTCCAAGAGTAGAAACATGCAACTTACAAATAGGTTAAATAGAGTACATACAAATAACCAAAATAGGGTAAAATAAGAGAAGAAAGTAGAGAGCGGTAAATAAAGGCAATGAACATAACAAACAAAGAGCGAAAGGGACAAGTTTAGTAGTCTAGGACTTGGATAAGGCTCTGCCAAGTGCCCCTAGAGATGAAGCTCATACATGTCACTTTTAATCTGCTTCTCATGTTTTTCTAGGTCTTCCTCTATTTTAAAACCGTGTCACAGTCATATTTAATTATAAGATCGAATAAATGTCAAATTATCAAATCAGTTTTAAAAGTTGAAAAGTAGGACTAGATAGTGGATACTAGAGAGTAGGAGCAATATGATTGTGAACAAAAATGCAAAACAACAAAAGCAAGTTGTCCTTATTCTCTCTCTTACTACTTTAGTGAATAGCTGGACTTCATATTCAGCTGTCATTAAGCTGCTCTTTGTCTTCAACTATTTAGACATGCCCCATGCACCTTCCTCTCTTGTTTCTCTAATTTGTCATTTCCTTTGCCATCTTTTCTAGGAGTCTTGATAGTCCGAATGATTGACAAATGATTGTTGGTTATTATCAGTTGTTTATCATATATAAATAGTACTTTATGTTACTTGATCAAATAACAAGTTAAAACTGACGGTAAATAAGCTAATAAAAGTCATTTACTAAATAAATACCTTATTCGTTACATAATACCTGCTATATTAAAGTATTTCTATTTGTATTCCAAGATATGCATACGAAATAACGTACAAAAAGAAATATAAGAAATATCAAGTAATGTAGATCAACAATCAAACAAATCAATAGTTATTAATAAGCTAAAAAATATCTATAAAAAGATAATCATTTTCCAAAGATTTTGAGAGGTGATAAGAAGTTGGACACATAAAAATCATAAAAAAATCTGAAATATAAGAAAATATCAACTAATATTATTTTATTACTTCTACATTATTAATTTAGTTACTAGATTGTGACTTGTGATAATTCTCAAGATAGAAAATACTATACATATTATTAATTTATCTATATATGAAGTAATAGTTAAAAAAGAACCACACTACTTCTAATGTTTTTTTGCCAAATAAAAATAACCAACTAAAGTGGTGAAAAATAATAATAGGAGTAATAAAAGCTTAAATTTTGTGCACATTCAAATAAAAATTTCGTATATAATTGGACATTTGCTAAAAGGTTTACAAACATATTTAAAAGGTGTATATATTCAAATGACATTTATGTAAATGATCTAAAATCTTCTTTCACTAAAGTATGTACACCCAAGAAGATAGTATATACAAATATTGCGATTATATGTATATCTAAATCTAATTTTTTATTTTTCACGACTTCAGTTATTTTCACATGATCGTGCTAATAACCACATTGGAGGGGTTTTTGAGTCTATCTAAAATGGTCTTGTCACTTGTATGGACTGAATTGGTCACGAGCCTGGTCCTAACCATGACCTCAAGTGAGACCAAAAGCTTGCCAAAACAAAGATTCCTAAGTATCCAATTAGATGAACAGCCACATATATCCACTTTAAGAGGGTAGTATTTTGAATTTACTATTTACCCCTCCCAAACAATTATAGCATACTCAAAATAACATTATCAAAACAATTATAGCATTCTTCTTCTTCAAAAAAAAACAATTATAGCATACTCAAAATAACATTTACAACCCAATAAAGATTAGTAACCTACTTATCGTATTCTTAATGCCTACTTACATTATCCTTAATGCTTATTTTTAATGTCTACTTACATTATCCTTAATGCTTATTTTTAATGTCTACTTACATTATCGTTAATGCTTATTCTTAATGCCTACTTACATTATCCTTAATGCTTACTTACCATATCCTTAATGCCTACTTTCAATACCTCAAATATCCATTTATATTACTCTTAATACATACAATATTCAAAAAATATATAATGGATCGGCCCAATAAGAGACGGTCTCTTACAAGAATTTGTGTGTAGTGCAATGTTATAGGTTCTTGCACCATAAATTCACCCAATCATAGCAAGGTTTTACATGATTGTCCCTACAACATGTCACTATCTAGGAGGATCCAAGAAGTATCTCAAGTCTCAACCAACTTTTAGTACTACTACTACTACTACATAAGATTATTCCCCCTGCAGAATACAGAGCATCTTAGATTCCATAAAGCAAAAAACAGAACCACACAACTTATTCTCAAATCAGTTTTTCTACTCAGATCATCCAATTTTTCATCATTAGCTTAACTGTACAAGGATACTATCCAGATATGGCACCAAGGAAAAGAACAAAGGAAAAACATGTCTTCCAAGTCTTACTAACGATTCCAATATGTACACGATTGCAACACTCGATTGAAACAGAAACTTAATAATACATACAATTCATTAACGGAAAAGACTGAAAATAGAAGCGTCGACAAGTTAGAGTACCGAGGGATGTTTCTGAGTCTTTAACGCTTCAACACCACCACCATGATCACCATCATGGCTAAGGCCATGAATGAGCCACCAGCAATGTAGTTCTGGGTCGATTTGTCGTCACCATTTTCGTTTTTTGGTCCCACCTTTGGGATGGAGAACCAGCTTTGGACCAAATTAGTCAAGTATTGTACCATGTCGACTAATCCTTCTTTCACATTTTCATACAAATTCATCAGACCATCGGGCTCTTTGGAATGGTTGTCATCAGAAGAGTCTACGGAAGTCTTCCAAGATTCTTGATCATGATACTTGGGACCGTCGGGCACAGCAGCTGTAGGTGATTGACCCAAGGTTAGGTAGATTCAGAATAGAATTCAGGATGAAGTACAGACAGAAATATACAGTCTTAAAAGGAACTTACAATTTTTCTCCATTTCAAGAAACTCCACCAAATGAGGGTTTTGCATCACAGCATTCCATACATTAGGGTCACAAGCAATCGAAGCAACTACATTCTGTCAAGAGCAGAAAATGAAGAAACATATCAACACTACTTCACAAATCAACGTACAATGAAACCACAAATCACATAATGATTCATCCAACATAGCAAACATCAAGGCATATTAACATCACTGAAATTGAAAATGAAACAGAAATAGCACTTTTATGGTGTGATTTGCAGTCATAGCAATTAAAACACAGAATTAAATAAAATCGGTAACATGATGTGATTGTTTCTTATTTCTAAATTAGGTAAACATTTAAGCACAAAATTTCGACTTGCTTATTCCTTAAACCAATGCAGTGAATCAATGTTCTGACTTCTGATTCAACCAAGATATGCAAGTCGGGAACATATTGGCATATATAGACATATTTATCACGTTCCCGATGTGATTTGCAGACTTAAGAACATGAAACATGAGTACGAGATATTCATAGATCTTCAATAATCAGAAAGAATCAAGTGACACAAAAGTAACGTAATGGAACTGACAACAACATTCTTATTAATACTTATCATTCAGCAGAAGAGTTTGGAAATTTTGGATCCTCTCCAATTCTTCTAAAAATAATTGGCTGGTTAAGCTCTCACCTTCCCGCAAATATGTTTAAATTTGCAAAGGGAAAGAAAAATGGGAGAAAGTAGGTGGTTTAGACTTTAGACCATCTTAGTTTCTGCTAGCTTGTGTTAGCAGTAAGAAGAAATGAGAACATGCAAGAAAAGGATCTACATATGCATAGGAAACTTTTACGTAAGGACCAGAGTAACTTAAAGAAGATAAGTTTGTATCAATTCAGCTTGGATCATATTAGGCTTATAGGCATTTTGTTCAGCTTTAAGTCTAACCAAAATGGAGACACAATCAAATGTTCAGGACAACATCATTTACCTCTGCCATTCTGCTATATTTACACACTAGTCTGTAAGTACAAAATAGAATGTTGTAGCCTGAAGGTGTTGCAGGATAACATTGTTGAGGTAAGTTGCAGCAAGAGATTATTTATTTGATTTCACAAAGAAATGAAAACCAGACAGCCATTTTTAATGAAGTGTGTTAAAAAAAATTGTGCTGGAGAGTAATTGAAGTAGAAAAAGCATCAAAAGTTTGTAATTTGACTTTTAGTTAGGCCAAGTTGTCTCGATCAGATATCATTAATTTCTGGACTCCTCCCATAAGAAGAAAAGTAATAACTGGTTCCCCACATTGTAGCTTTAGGAGATAAACATTAAACTTGCCTAGTAAAGCAGGTATTTGATGGCAACCAACTTTTGCTGTTTGAAAGATTTTAATCAACTCCTTTCAAAAAGATCTCACACCAAAAGGCTGGGCGAAATTAAGGGGATGAGGGGAGAAAACATTAAAAGTGTAACTCCAGCAAGTGTGCAGAAATATAGCAGACGAATATAAAGAGGGAAAGAGATGTATAAATCACCTGAGCAGCAGGGCTTTCTTTGAGAAGCTTAAATGCCTGCATTGCACTTTTTGGCACAGAAGACTCACGAGTGATGACATTAGATTCTTGGACATCTGAGAATGAGTCCACAGTCCCCGAGGATTTTGGTGAAGAGAGATATACCCTGAAAATAAGATTCAGTCATATCAAAAACCCGCCCCCAAGACATTAAACAAAACATGGATAGGTCAAAACTACAAACTAAGCTTATCCATATAGACATCATATCCATTACTTGTAATGTATACATAGAAAAATGAGTCGCAACAACTTTGAAAAATGTTTCCATATAGAATCTTGTTGTTGCAAAAATTCAACAAAAGAAAAGCATAATAAATATACTTAGTGATCTTCCATGTCCAAACCATCACAGCTATCCAAACCCCTCAATTATACCCATCACCCAATGCATAAAAGGTTTCAAAGTAGTGGCTTTTCTACTCCACAAAGAATGTGAGGGCCGAGAATCGTTCAAAGGGTTGATGACTTGAAGGGAAGATAGTATCAATCACTTCCGAAAGATTAAAGTTCCATTTCAAGAAATTGGGCAAATCAATTATTAAAATCAGATTTCACAAAAGTCCATTCACCTCAGACCTCAATAGACTCGCTTCCCAAATTTTTTAAAAGAACTCAAGCAATCAATAATATATTGAGGTCCACAGTCATAGAGAAAAACAATTGTGTGGTGTTGCAATCTCACGGACGCAGTATCTTTGCATTTTTATAAATTGTTTCACGGACATCACAAAGTAAATAGGTATCTCGAAAAGAATTCTTTTTATCATAGTAATTCAAGTTTTCTTGAACATATATAAGAATTAAAGATTATAATAAACCTTTTAGAAATGAATAAAAAAATTTTGGAGTTTTTTAAAAAATAAGAATTTAATTTAAAGGTCCCACCTTTTGGTAGTCATATTTTAGAAATTCAACATTTTACTTATCCTCTAAAGATCAAACTTTTGCATCACTTTTGTTTTTAAAGGTTTAGATGACAAACTATATATGTGCCAATGCAATTCACGGATGTGTTAGTTGTTGATTGATATCAATTCAATAAGAAAATCTAGCATTTATATACAATCTATTACTAGGTAGATAACAAAACAGATTATTACTAAGTTCATGATATTTTACGAAAATATATCTAAACAGACAAATTTAAGTAATTTATAAGTTACAAACACAAATGGTTTACATTAATTAAATAATTCATATAAACTATTAGAAGCTAATCAATTTGTACAAAAATACCAAATTAATTAATCTCACCTAATTTAAGTTAATCAAAATCAATTGATTGTAGAAATAACCGGTTAATAGATATCATTATTCTAGAAACAAATAAATCAATACAAAAAATAAACCAAATCTAACGAAACTATCTCGCACAACTAAAACAGCTTTTCAAACTGCTGAAAAGCCATTTACCAAACAATTTCTTTTGACTCTCTAACATGCCAATAGGCCAAATCAAAAGCCAAAAATAAACCAAATAGTCAACCCAAAAGTCATTTATCAAACAACCTCATCGATATACCACAAACCTAATTCAAAAGACAGGAAACTACCTAGCACAACTAAATTAGAAAACATGATTTATGGATCAATAAAAGTAAAAGTATACATGAGCGATATCAATCTTTGATTATAGTAGGAAATTACATAACAAGGTTGTAGGCCGTAGCAATCACAGACCTATAGAGCTTGATGGCCAATATTGCAATAGTGACTAGATTAAAGACGTATAACCTGACGTGGCAAAACGTGGAAAAAGTTTATCCAAGCTACAAATTTTTATTCTCCAAAGTGAACACTTCCTAAGACAAAAAATGGTGCATGAAAAACATCCAACAAGTCTACCTCTTATGATAAGTAAAAAGGTGAAGAAACCTCCAAAGATAATTGGTGGTCCCAGGAGCAAATAGGTCTGTTGTGTCAAGATCAGCCTAAGAATGAAAGTATTGATGGAGAAAATGATCTAGGGACAATTGAATCAAAAAAAAATTTTCTTAACAAACCAATTCAAGTTTCCTAAGACTTCCTAGCCACTACTACCCACTACAAGAGGAACAATTTTTTAGATTTTAGGATAAGGACATTTCCTTATAGGTAAGAGAGGAGGAAATAATTTTTATCTTAAAAGGAGTGAGAATTTAACTCCAATCACAATGATGTAAGAGTGCCAACCCATGATTCTCAAAACAAGAGCTACCTAAACCTATAACACGAATACTAGTAAGAGCATAATCGAAGTGTACTTGATAGTCTGAAAAGGCGGTGGGAGAGTTGATAAATTATTAAAGACGAACTATCCAATTGATCAAGAACGAAATTTGACAAAAAGAATTCCATTTCCACATAGTCCTTCATAAGATCATCACTGAAACATCGTAGCACTAACAAGTAAGCCAAGGTGAGCATCAATATGTCCATCATAGGACGATCATCTAATACTTATCCTCAAACCCCAAGATGGTGATTGATAACGAACTGAAACAGCCCAATAGCACACTCATGAAGACCTTCTGGTCATCGCAATGAAGATTGCATACATAAATGTATGAACAGTGTTGGTTACAGTATCACAGGATTTATCACAATGCACTGCTTTTAGAAGTTTCAACTTGGAGAAGAGCACTAGCAGTCAGACTGACTGTTAAACGGGTGTCAAATGTTCTTCCCCTTAGGAATAAAAGTCAGAATTGGAATCAAGGGAAAAGGTCGGACACTGCCCAGCCGATCTTCAATGTGATTAACAAGACTAAGACGGTACCCACCAATTGTTTATCGGGTGTCAAATGGTCTTCCCTTTACAAGAAGGATTGGAATTGCCCTAAGTACACAAAACATACTTGTCATATTGTCAAGTTTAACTCTTTTTCCCTACATCACTGTTCATTAAAGGTTCGAGCATCCAAAGGGTGTACTAGCCTTCTAGGGCAAGTTTAGCTCCCATAATTGCGAGCAAGGGCAATACAAATACATTATTTCGACTAACACAGGATCCACATATACAAAGTTAAATGTTTACACAGAATAAACAATAACAAAAACAATATCAATCTATTTTTCAAAAAAAAAGCACAATCAAATTGAAAAAACCACAGTTGATTCAAATAGAAGAATGCATATATAAAATACTTTCTCATGAAGCTTGCTTGGGTTCCAGAATAATTGAAATCAACTATCCACATAATTGAAATTAAAAGCAAGAGCACAAGAGAAAAGGGGAAATTACTTATCAAGGGCATCTTTAAGTTCAGAAGTAGCTTGCTTGGTTTCCTCAATAGTTGGAACTGGTCCAAAAACCAACCTCGGGTTACCCGAATTAACCTTATCGATGACAAATTCATCTTCACTCCCAGCAAATTCCCACTCATCAAATTCCCATGAAGCTCTTTGAAACGATTGATCGGTAGTCAAATCACCACTGGTTGAAGACAAAGAAACTAAACTGGCAGAAACAGGTTTAACGATATTTCGACTCGCCAAATTAACCGGAGCCTCAGCTCGAAAACCGGTCGACAAAGCTCCGATTCCGGCGATTTTCGCTGCAGCTCTCATGGCTCCACCTCCCATAGAGAGATTTAAGGATTTATGGGATTATGTTAGGGTTTGATGAAAGAGGGAATTGAGATGTTGGAATTGAGATGGAGTTTTGATATTTGGGGTTTGTTAGAAAAGAAAAGGATAAGAGATGCTCCTTGTTTACGTAGGAAAAAATTGTTTTAAAAATATCAATTTATAGTGATTTAATTTTGAAAAATCTAACTTGTGATTATTATTTATCAAAAAATATCCAAAATAATTTAACTTTTTTTCATTTTCTATAATAATTTCAACTATTAATCAACTAAGAATAATCTTATGTAATACTCCCTCCGGTCCAGTTTATTTGTCCCATTTGACCAAACACGGATATTAAGGTAGTAGTGAGGTCCATTGAAAAAGGTGATAGTTGGGTATTTTAATTGATTAAATTAATTGTAAAGGTGGTAGTGGAGTATTGAGAATTGGAAAAGTGGGGGTATTTAAGGTAAAAAAAAATGATAGCCAAAAAAGGAAATTGGACAAGTAATGAGGAATTGCCAAAAAAGGAAATGGGACAAGTAAACTGGAACGAAGGGAGTATGTCATTAACCGAAATTCTTGATGGCAAAATTTTGATCGATTGTTGTAGGTCACAATTTGGATAAACATTCAATACTTAAACACAAATAATACTTAAATACAAATATATGCATAATAAAAAGTTTTACGACTTTTATTGAATTTCAGTTTTACAAATATATGAATAATCTTATGTACGAAGCTACTTAATTTTATTTTTCGGGGAGGAAGAAATGTTTCCTCTTTATTCCGTCAAGTTAAACATTTACCCAAAAATGAGAGGGCTTATTCCTTTATTTCTTTGTTTACCTTACTTTGAAACTATTTGTTACCTTTGACAACAAAAATATCTTCTTAATTTCTACTATAATGACCTTGTTCTCTTTGTTTAACTTTGTTTTTTTCCAATATATCTTTACTTCTAATACATGCAAGACCATCGGACTGAATACATGGAAGAATGGAGGGAAGCCTTGGAGGGTAAGGGGATGCGCATAAGCCGTTCGAAAACAGAATACATGCGATATGACTTCAGTGCGATAGAATCGTTAGGGGAGCCATAGGTGACCATCGGGGGAGAAGTAGTTGCATGTACGTCCAAGTTCAACTAGGGCGGCTTCGTTGTATGGGACAAAATGTTGGCCTGTAAAGAAGGTTTTCGAACAGTGGATGGATGTAACTGAGATAGTATGCTGAGATGGGTTTGTGGTAAGACTATGATGGATAGGATAAGGAATCAGGAGTTTAGAGAGAAGTTAGGGGTTGCACCTCTCTCTACAAAGATGCCGGAGAACATGTTGAGATTGTTTGGGCATGTGCAGAGAAGCACCTATGACGTCCCAGTAAGAAGGATCGAGTGCATCATAGTGAAGGGCAAGAGAAGTCAAGGAAGACCTAGGAGGATGTAGGAGGAGCACATTAAAAGTGACTTGCATGAACTTCACCTCTCTAAGAAAGACCTTTCGTAATCGCTCTTTACCTCATCTCTTACCTTTATTGTTTTTTTAGTTATCTGTATGTATCCTTTTAGTTGTGTAAGTCACTTACTATGCTTTCGGTTAGTTGATTCTATGCTTGGCTAACGTGGGTGTAAGATGAAGGATTTCGGATGTTTGCAGGTTCCTCTCTTTGACGACCCTTTTTGAGCCGAGGGACTCTTTTGTTCGCCCTCTCCATATGGGTATGAGACGCCGTCCATCTTCCCTCCCCATACCCTGACCATAGATTTATCTATGTACAGGAAACACTGGGTATGATGATGATGACGATGACATGCAAGGCTACAAATTTTCTAATATTTATCAATTTAATATGCATAAGTATATTAACATATTTTAATATGTATTGTATACAAACTCATAAATAATTTCATGTTATAAACAATTAAAAGTTGAAGAAATGAGGGTCTTTTACAACAATGAAACAAAAATATTGAAGTATAGAAAAGCAGGATCAACAATAAAAAAGTAGAATTCGTTCTTATTTCTATTGGAGCAAGTATCATCATTCTGTGCCAAGGTCCATTAATTGAATATCACCTAAATCCACCCTTCCCTCAGCCTAGGGGTGAAAGTCCGGTGTTTGGTTGGATTAAAAACAAATCCATATCAAAGCAAATTAAATTCGGTGTTGATTTTTTCAATCCAAATTCAAATCATATTTTTTTATAATCCAAATTAAACCAAACTGAATTTTAAATGATCAATCCCAATTGCAACGAAGTGCACCGAATAGCATTGAATTAGCCAATTTGGCCGAATCGATTCCAATTAGAATTTGCAAAAATAGATCATTATAATTTAATGAGTTTATGAAAATTTCACTACAACTTAAAAGAATTCATTAAACATTCAAAACAACTTAAAAATTCATTACAAATTCCATAAATAGTTATGTAATTTAAACTTGTAAATATCTAAAGCATAAAATGGCTTTAAAAGATTAATTTTCATGCAGACGTATAAAAGTGTCTAGAATATTAAGCATTATCCGCACGAAAAAAGCGTCTAAAATTTAGCATTTTCCACACGAGAAAGCGTCGAAAATATTAAACATTTTCCACGTTAATAGCATCTAAAATCGTGAAATTGTAGCATATTAAGGCGCAAAATTCTTTATCCACAGTAAAAAGAGTCGAAAAACATATTTAATATTCACTGAAATAACCGTCGGAAAAGGCATCGAAAATTTGACTCAAGTTTTTTGGACACTTTGTCAATCGTCCAAAATATATTTTCCAACGCTTAAAACCGTCGAAAAATCAATAGTATACTGCGTCGAAAACCTCCGTGTTTTTTTGTAGCATGTGGATTAATGTTAGAGGGATGAGAATTAACTTTTTTATTAAAAAAGTTTCATCAATAATAAAAAAGGGAAAAAAAATCAATTTAGCAATTTTAATAGTCATAACCCGTTGGATCAGACCAAACGACCCGGAACCGGGGGTGACTTGACATGAAAATAACCCAACCTGAGAATGATCCAACCCGAAAATGACTGAACGAAATTGATCCGACCCGTATTCCGTTCTACCGCCCGTTTTCTCAGTTCAACCTATAATCTAAAAAAACATAAACAAATGTAATTGCTAGCTTGTATTTTATTTTAAGATCACTACCATATATAGAATTATAAGATAGATGAAACCATTGTTAGTATCTAGTATAGGATAAAGTTGTTGAATTACATTTACTTAAACATTATAAGTTATTATTGGAAACTATTCCAAAAAATCTTGTATTAGTTAATTACGTTAAAATATTTAGATATTAGTGTTATAAACATATCCACTTAAGAAAGTTTTAAAAAAAGAAAATATGTAAATTGAGATCGAGAATGTTTGAAGAAGGCATCACCAACTTAGTATAAATAGTTCTTAGTCAATTTATCTTCAAACTAAAATTAACCTTTGCTTAACTTTATTTTGTAAATATCTTTTTTGAAATCTATTAAGACCTTAACTACTTCAGTCAATACTTTGACTAAGTCCGTAAAATTTTATCATACTGTATTCAACCCCTTTCATCCCCTTGTTGATGCTTCAATCCTAATTCTTATACAGTCGCGTCACAAATTTTGATTTCAAAGGGAAATATGAGGCTAATAGTTTGCTGGTAAGTTTTGTTTAAAATAAACAGAGAACAAGAAGACCTTATATGTTATTGCGCAAAATACACACATACATGACGAACATAAAGAAAATACAACATTCGCTCATGAATATGATTCAGGATCATACATGAGAGGCCACGTACTACATTAGTACGAAAATATGGCTTATTGAAATTTTAAAAACACAAAGTTGAAGGATAAATTTTAACTGAAGAGAGTTGAAGTATTTTATTTTTGCCACAAGATGAAGACACTCTTAATATAATATGGTAGCTCGGTACATCATCATGCTTAGTCTGAGGATGGAAGGTCCTGAAATTCATACGATAGCAAATAAAATATTAACTATTAAAAAAACAAAAATAAACGGCAGTTTACAAAGTTAAAATTATAAGAGATAAAGTAACCTATATAATACATACCATCATTAATTGTTTAATCTTAGAGCAACACCAAGAGACTCAAGATACGTATTAGCCCTACCAAAAACTCCAACAAGAGGTTGACTAGCTTTAATTGGTGAGTAAAAATCCGTTACATTAGTAACACTGGTAGCACTTCCGTACGGTCCAAGGGTACGCTCATTAGTGTGTACGTAGATTTGGGCAATAACAGGGTAATAGCCGATATAGAATCCAGATTTTCCGCTAAAGCCAAGAACATTCTCAGAAGATCGCAAATCAATCTATAAATAAAAATAAAAATATTATTTTAAAAAAATAAAATTCAAGTATAGTTATATTATTGAAAGAAAATAAAAAGAAATTTCATTAATTAATGTGTATTTACATGAGATTGAGATCCACCGTTTCCACCAAATTTGACATTGTTATGACCGCCATCTGGCCTCCGGTACCTGAACTCAATTGCGTCCACAATCCAACCATGTCTAATTGTTACACGAGTGAAACGCTCACCATAAAGAAGTTGCCAGTCGAAGTTTTGGGGAGACGAAGAACCATATGGCCCGTATTTCACAATTCCTTGTTTCTGATAATTTTTTGTAAAAACAAGATTTTTAGTATTATTGTTAATATCAACAAACGTATTACACACAAAGAAAACAATATGAGAAAAAACATACCAATATGATTCCTTTCTCTTGGACTTGCTCTTGGGCTTTTTCTTCGGCTTGCAATTGTGCATCCACTTGTGCCATCTCTTTTGCTTAATTAAAAATGTCTCGAAGACTAGTGCTTTACTTTTCTATGTAATTTGTTGTGGTTCACCAATACATCAATATGTGTATTTATACACTCAGTACGAAAGCTTTGAACTTGTAATTCTATTTTGTTATCCACTAAGAATATATTCTACTACACTATAATTTTCATTAGTATGCAGCATATATACTTGTTATTTATTTATGATTATCTCTTTATATTTTTACATGTGATCACTATGAATAATAAATAATATTTCTCGAATCTTCTAAACATGTAGCATAAGTATATGATTCACAAGAATATTTAAAGTTCACTTTATATGGTACAATATGGATTCATTGAGATTGTAATTATTAACTTTGATCTAATAAAGCATTGATTCTGTGTATAATTGAAATCATATATAACAACTTTAAATATTCTTACCCAATATAAAGATAATAAAACAATCAATAAATGCTATAACGTGTGTTCTTTGTGCATGGTAATTAAATATAATTCGTGCTATAAGATTGATAAATCTATTTGCATTAACAAACATATGATAAATTTATTGAAATCTATAAACATATTAAGCTATTATAAGAAGTAAGTTACAATTAATATTGTTATTTCAATTTTTTCTAAAACCATGTAGAATAAATTAGGTGATGTTTATATATAATATAAATAAAATGAAAAGTTATTATTTATGAGGTTTATAAGAAATGTACAACTTAGCTTTTTATAGTCATGTTGTTTTTTTGGTTTTTCTTACACTAAATTTAGCTATAGTTTTTTCACTATAAAAGTTCAATTCTATTTAATAATTGAACATAAATAATAAAATTTTAGCTTTTTTGTTGGATATTTAATATTAAGTATTTCTTTGACAAAGGGTGTAGTTGTATTTGGGTTAAATAATTAAATGAAGAATAATAGGCAGCGTATATAAACGTAGGTAACTATATATAAGGCCTTGTCAGGATTTCACGTAAAAAGGTTGGGGGTAAATAATAGGGGAAAAATAATAAAGTGGTAATAATACTATAAGGGGAAAAAATTAAGGAGTATTAAAACTATAAGTTTGGCTTTTATAGGGTAGTAAATAAATACTCAAAAACAAGCTTCACATTTTTTCAATTTCCAGAGCATTCTACTCCTTTTTCAACACCTTGCTCATGAATTGTACTTCTCGATTTTCATTACCATTCATCACCAACCTATAATCTTAATTCTAATTAAGATATTTTTCTGTTTAGTTTTTAAGATTAATCTTTCAATTATTTTGAAATTAAAGTAGTAAATTTTCAGATCTGAAAAATACTTGGAAGAAGGATATATGAAGATTTTCTTTTCTGTGAAGCAATTGAAGAAATTTCTTCATTGAAATTTGTCAATGGCGTTTGACGGTAAAAGAAAGAAGATGAAGGTGTTGAGTAGTGATGATGAAGTTGGGGATTACAGATCTTAATTTTTTTTAATATTCTTTTTTTCAGTAATTTACAAATTTTTTAAATAAAATTTCAGATCTGATCAAGTGTTTGAAAGACATATGGATTAATTTTGTAATTCTTCAATAATATATTTTTTTATAGCTTTTTCATCACCATCCACCATTGTTATGTTCTTCTTTTTTTTCTTTTCTTTTGATATGTTCAACTTAATCCCTAAATTATTTCCCCTAGTGGTGGGGAGGTTAAATACTTACTCTCAAATACGAGGAAATTGATTACTCAAGTTAATTTTCTCTTTAAATCCAATCAAGTTAAATTGGGTGAGAATATTTATGTGGTAATATATACCCTCTAATTC
This sequence comes from Amaranthus palmeri, assembly GCA_019776075.1. NCBI lineage: Eukaryota > Viridiplantae > Streptophyta > Magnoliopsida > Caryophyllales > Amaranthaceae > Amaranthus > Amaranthus palmeri. Next base: position 279,918 of record JAAKBH010000373.1, read on the forward strand.
CTCCAATCCAGGCAAGGCTTAAGTGAATTCGAAAGAGGAGATGAAGTATTAGTAATATGACGATACGTGTGTGACAGATGAAGGAACAAGAAGCTACTTAATTATATTTTCAGGGAGGAGGAAATGTTTCTTCTTCATTCCACCAAGGTAAATATTTACCCAAAAATGAGAGGGCTTATACGTTTACGTTTTCCTTTTCCTTACTTTGAAACTATATTTGTTACCTTTGACAACAAAAATATCTTCTTAATTTCTACTATAATTATTCTAAGTTGAAGAAATGAGGGTATTTAACACAACGAAACAAAAAATTTAACTATAGAAAAGCAGGATCAACTATGAAAAAGTAGAATTCGCTCTTGTCTCCATTGGAGCAAGTATCATCATAAAGTGTCAAGGTCCATTAATTGAATGACACGAAAGCGACATAACTCGAAACATGACCGACCCAATAATTACTCGACCGAGATTGACCCGATCGACAACCGACCCGACCGACCCGTTTTGACAGGTGCAATATCAATTTTTAGAGTAATCTCAAAATTAGATATCATTTCAAACAAAATTTTAGTTTTCAAAGTATGTCAACATATTGAGTAGATCTCAAAAAACACATATTTAGCTTTCTTTTATCCATCATAATTATTTTTTTCTTTGAATAAAGGACGTTATAATCATCTTAATTGAATACATAAATCTTGTTAAATCAGTCAAATGAGTTTTTTATTCTATGTTTCAGTAAGCAAATCGATATAATTTATAAGAATGTTTTCCACATTTGATTAAGTTTTTCTGAAAAGGAATATCGCTACCCTAAATTATAAAACGTGTTTCTTATAAGTCGAAATTGCACATAAAGCCAACGCCTTGAGATGGAAAAGAGAATATGAAACGTCTGGGGCACCATCTCCTGATCCAATGCCCCCAGACACCCCATCTTGTGGAATTACACCACCGGGATCACCAGAGATGGCCAATCCACCAACATTCGGTCGGAAGGGTAGAACCACTCCTGCTCATTCAACTACATAGTGTATTGTGAAGCCAACCATAGCCGAGAGACAAAGGCAAATCTTGGCTCAAATCCGAACCACCGAACAAATACTCAACTTGGGAAGAGTTGACAACTGGGTTCCTCACAAAGTTCTTTCCTCCAAGGAAAACCTCCCAACTGAAATATGAGATTCATGCGTTCAATCAGCGTCCTTTTGAAAGCTATTATGAGGCATGGGAACGGTTTAAAGATCTTCAAAGGCAATGCCCGCACCATGAAATTCCCAAGTGACTACTCATCCAGTCCTTTTACTTCGGCCTCCATGTAGAGCATAGGTCCACCATAAATGCTGCGTGTGGTGGAGACATGAGTTCCAAAACCGAAGATCATCTACCAACTCGTTTTGAAACAATTGCTTAAAACTCTTCTTCATAGAGTAACGAAAAAGAGCCGACAACACAATTGTCAAACAAAACTCTTCTAGGATGGGTTTACCAACTTTTACTCTTCATGTGTATAAGGGGAATTATGTGGATTCAAGTTAGGGCGATGAGAAATAGCTTTTTTTATTTAAAAAATGGAAAAAATCAATTTTTAAATTTTATACGTCATTACCCGTTTGGTCAAACTGACCGACCTGGAAACGGGGGTGACTCGACCGGGAAATGACCCGACCCGAAAATAACCCGACCGAAATTAATCCGATCTGTATTTCATTTGATCAACCGTTTTTCTAGGTCTACCTATAATCCAAAAAAACATAAAAAATATAATTGACGGCTTGTATTTTATTTTAAGATCACTACCATATATAGAATTATAAGATAAATAAAACTATTGGTAGTATCTAGTATAAGATTAATTAAATGATTGAAATACATTTACTTAAACATAATAAGTTATTATTGGAAACTATTCCAAAAAATCTTGTGTTTGTTAATTACGTTAAAATGTTTAGAGAGTAGTGCTATACACATCCACTCAAGAAAGTTTTAAAAAAGAAAATACGTAAATTGAGATCAAGAATGTTTGGCGAAGGCATCACGAACTTGGCATTACAATATAAAAAACATCTCAAAACACGTAAAAATACATGATTTTTCTTGTTCTAATGAGTGGGAAAGTAATTGGCTCTCATTTCATTAACAATTTTCCAGATTTTTCTTTTTTGCAGGTACTCGTTCTACTGGGAGTGTTTGGAAAATAAATGTGACCTTTTAGGTAGGGGTGTAACTAATTTGGTGAAAAGCCGAACACCGAACCAAACCAAATCAAATAAGAAATTTGGTTTGGTGATTTTTATAATTTGGTTTGGTTTGGACAAATTTTCTGAAAAAAATTTGGTTTGGTTCGATTTATGTTTTATTATGTTGGTGGAATTTATGTTTTGTAATGAACTAATGAACATTTTAATCGATAAAAAAAAATGAACATTTTAAGTTGTTTTGGTCTATTTTATTGTGTTTGTTTGTAATGAACTAATGATGAACATTTTAAGTTGTTATTTCGATTAATTCGGTTAATTCGGTTCAATTTGGACTGGAATTTATAAATTTGGTTTGGTTCAATTTGGATTATAAAAAATATGATTTGGATTTGGACTGAAAAATTCTAAACCGTATTTTATTTGGTTTGATTTGGATTTGTGTGTAATCCAAACCAAACACCGAACTTACACCCCTACTTCTAGGGATTAAAATCTAGAACTCTAAGTGAAAGTGAAAAAATTGACTTGGCCTATATCCTTAGAGTTGTAAAGAACTAAACGGTAAAGACGTACGCCCTTTCTAGGGATGAATCCTGTAATTCATTTTGGTCCTCCATATTGTTTTCATAATAGTGCTTATTCACTTTATCTTCAAACTCAAGTTAACCCTTGCTTAACTATATTTTTTAAATATCTTTTTTGAAATCTATTAATCCCTTGACTACTTCAGTCAATACTTTGACTAGTTCTGTAAAAGTTTGCCATACTCTATTCTACCCCCTTTCATCCCCTCGTTGATGCACCAATCCTGATCTTATACAGTCGTGTCATGAATCATGATTTCAAAAGGAAATAAGAGGCTAATGGTTTGCTTGTATGTTTTGTTTAAAATAAACAGAGAACAGGAAGACCTTTTATGTTATTGCGCAAAATACACACATACATGACGAACATAAAGAAAATACAACATTCACTCATGAATATGATTCAGGATCATACATGAGAGGCCACGTACGACATTGGTACAAAAATATGGCTTATTGAAATTTAAAACACACAAAGTTGAAGGATAAATTTTAACTAAAGACTGTTTAAGCATTTTATTTTTGCCGCAAGATGAAGACATTCTTAATATAATATGGTAGCTCAGTACATCATCATGCTTAGTCTGAGGATGGCAGGTCCTGAAATTCATACGATAGCAACATAATATTAACTATTTGAAAAACAAAAATAAACGGCAGCTTACAAAGTTAAAATTTTAAGACATAATGTAACCTATATAATACATACCATCATTAGTTAAATTTTAGTGCAACACCAAGAGACTCGAGAAACGTATTAGCCCTACCAAAAACTCCAACAAGAGGCTGACTAGCTTTAATTGGTGAGTAAAAATCCGTTACATTAGTAACATTGGTAGCACTTCCATACGGTCCAAGGGTACGCTCATTAGTGTGTACGTAGATTTGGGCAATAACAGGGTAATGGCCGATATAGAATGCTGTTTTTTCCGCTAAAGCCAAGAATATTCTCAGAAGATCGCAAATCAATCTATAAATAAAAATAAATAAATTATTTTAAAAAAATAAAATTCAAGTGTAGTTATATTATTGAAAAAAAATAAAAAAAAATTTCATTAATTAATGTGTATTTACATGAGATTGAGATCCACCGTTTCCACCAAATTTGACATTGTTATGACCGCCATCTGGCCTTCGGTACCTGAACTCAATTGCGTCCACAATCCAACCATGTCTAATTGTTACACGAGTGAAACGCTCACCATAAAGAAGTTGCCAGTCGAAGTTTTGGGGAGACGAAGAACCATATGGCCCGTATTTCACAATTCCTTGTTTCTGATAATTTTTTGTAAAAACAAGATTTTTAGTATTATTGTTAATATCAACAAACGTATTACACACAAAGAAAACAATATGAGAAAAAACATACCAATATGATTCCTTTCTCTTGGACTTGCTCTTGGGCTTTTTCTTCGGCTTGCAATTGTGCATCTACTTGTGCCATCTCTTTTGCTTAATTAAAAATGTGTCCAAGACTAGTGCTTTACTTTTCTATGTAATTTGTTGTGGTTCACCAATACATCAATATGTGTATTTATACACTCAGTACGAAAGCTTTAAACTTGTAATTTTACTTTTTTATCCACTAAGAATATATTCTACTTCTCCACTATAGTTTTCATTGATGTGCAGCATATATACTTCGTTATTATAAGGAAAATTTGCCAAGAATAATCTCAACTATCACCCGTTGGCCAGAAATAATCCCAACTATTAATTATTTTTTAATAATCCCAACTATTGATGAAGTTTTCTGAAAACAGTCCCACTCTAAGGTTTTTGAGTATTTTTTTTTTACCTTTTTTTTAACTTTAATATAGGTTTACCTAATTTGATGAAGGAAAGTTAAAAAAAAGGTAAAAAATACTCAAATAACCTGCTACAGCCGGTTGAAAATAGAGTGGGATTGTTTTCAACAAACTTCATCAATAGTTGGGATTATTAAAAACTAATCAATAGTTGGGATTATTTCTGGCCAACGGGTGATAGTTGGGATTATTCTTGGCAAATTTTCCTATTTATAATCATCTATGTATATTTTTACATGTGATCATAATGAATAATAAATTATATTTCTCGTATCTTCTATTCATGTAGCATAAGTATATGATTCACAAGAATATTTAAAGTTCACTTTATATGGTACAATATGGATTCATTGAGATTGTAATTATTAACTTCAATCTAATAAACATTTATTAAGTGTATAATTGAAATCATATATAACAACTTTAAATATTCTTACCCAATATAAAGATAATAGAACAATCAATACATGCTATAACTTGTGTTCTTTGTGCATGGTAATTAAATTTAATTCGTGCTATATGATTGATAAAAGTAAAACTATTTGCATTAAAAAATATATGATAAATTCATTGAAATCCATAAATATATTAAGCTATTACAAGAGATAAGTTACCATTAATATAGTTATTTGAATTTTTTTTTTAATTTAGGGTTAATTAGCACAATTTAATCACTTTAATCCATAGTTTCATAGACACATCCAAGAATCAATTCATACTTAACTAATAGATTAAAACCCTAACCCTAGAAAATGGTTCTACTCACTAGACATGGTAAATGCAATGAATATACTAATTCAAATTTAATGCTAAACATAAATGACAATGAATTAAAGGCTAAACTAAAATGAGCAATGATGGAATACTTGATAGCAACAACAATAAATTCAAATCAACAATGATAATGAATAAATTAACTCTTGTATTAAAGGAAGATTAAAGAACAACTATTTAAAATCTAACAAAGAAAGCTTAAACTAATACAATGGATTAAGAACAAAGGAAGTTGAAAGACTAAAGAAAAACTTACAAACTTGAAGAATGATTAAGTCTTAAAGGCTAGATTGAAGAACAATAATTTAAATCTAATGCTAAGAATAGTTAAAAAAAGCTAATTCATGAAAACTAGAGGAAAAACTAAATAAGAGTAAGAAAGAGGAAGAGGGAAACCCTAATAAGTCATTAAGATGCTATTTATACTAATGAGGCAATTTAACCCTAAGCCCAATCAAAAGACTAATTATCAAAATTCCCGTGCAAAAATCAGAAGCAAAAGCCGAGTCGGCTGCCCATAACAGGACAAAACCGCCGACTCGGCGGTTAGGACTGGAAAACTGCAGCAACTTCAAACCATCGCCATTTCTTTCTCGGTTGTCGAAGTCGGACATATAATATACCGTTGGAAAGCTCTTGAAGTCTAGTTTCCAATGCCACAAACCTTGCATATATACGATATTCCTATCAAAAATTATGGCCAAAAGGGTAGACATGTATCAAATTTCACCTTAAAACTTTTGCATTAACAACACTTTTCTACTCTTTTACTCTTTTACTCTTCATGGCTTGACAAAATTGATAGCTTGATATGTTCTTTGAGCACTGTAAACATGGTTAGCACCAAAAACCCACAAAAATGACTCAAGATTGCACAATTCACCCATTTTTCCGTAATATGACCATGGAACATCGAAATGGAGTGAAAACACACAAAACGACCCTAAACCGCCTCTAAACATCGGAAATAGGCATAGAAATGCAAGCGATGAGTGCAAATAATTGCACTTATCAGACTCGTTTTGAAACGATTGCTTAAAACTCTTCTTCATAGAGTAACGAAAAAGAGCCGACAACACAATTGTCAACCAAAACTCTTCTAGAATGGGTTTCCCAACTTTCACACTTCATGTGTATAAGGGGAATTATGTGGATTCATGTTAGGGGGATGAGAAATAGCTTTTTTTATTTAAAAAAGTTTCATTAATAATAAAAAATGGAAAAAATCAATTTTTAAATTTTATACGTCATTACCCGTTTGGTCAAACTGACCGACCTGGAACCGGGGGTGACTCGACCGGGAAATGACCCGACCCGAAAATAACCCGACCGAAATTAATCCGATCTGTATTTCATTTGATCAACCGTTTTTCTAGGTCTACCTATAATCCAAAAAAACATAAAAAATATAATTGACGGCTTGTATTTTATTTTAAGATCACTACCATATATAGAATTATAAGATAAATAAAACTATTGGTAGTATCTAGTATAAGATTAATTAAATGATTGAAATACATTTACTTAAACATAATAAGTTATTATTGGAAACTATTCCAAAAAATCTTGTGTTTGTTAATTACGTTAAAATGTTTAGAGAGTAGTGCTATACACATCCACTCAAGAAAGTTTTAAAAAAGAAAATACGTAAATTGAGATCAAGAATGTTTGGCGAAGGCATCACGAACTTGGCATTACAATATAAAAAACATCTCAAAACACGTAAAAATACATGATTTTTCTTGTTCTAATGAGTGGGAAAGTAATTGGCTCTCATTTCATTAACAATTTTCCAGATTTTTCTTTTTTGCAGGTACTCGTTCTACAGGGAGTGTTTGGAAAATAAATGTGACCTCTTCTAGGGATTAAAATCTAAAACTCTGACGGCCCGTTTGGTTAGTGGTACTATATGATAATCGGAATGATTTATAGTGTAAAATTTCATCAAAACTTTCATGTCATTCCCATGGTAAAAAAAATTTGATCACAAAAAAGTTTTTTTGTTCACAAATTTTCATTACCTCCTAATACCACCTCTCTCATTGGTAATGCATTGGAATTAATTTTATGAACAAAATGAGATGATTGAAGTTTGTCAAGCATGACCATCAAGATAGCCAAAAGAGTTTTTAACTAAAATTACACTAATTTTTCATTCTCATTGCCACGATTTATTACCACCTACCAAACGGGCCATTATGATAAAGTGAAAAAATTGCCTTGGCCAATATCCTTACTAAGGATCGGATTTGGGGGTAGGCAAGGTCTGCAAATGCCTAAGGCCCAAAGTTTAAGGGGCCCAAAGTTATTAAACCCTTTAAAATTATTATAAAAAAAAAGTAAAAAAAAAAAATTAAATCTAAACCTACCCCTTCTTACCGTGAAACTGGAAATGAGAAAGTTGGGTAAAAAAAGGAAAGCCAATTAATGCACATTAATATCATTAATTCAAGCCTCTTTAATTCGAGTAATTTACGGTGCAATTTACGGGAATGGCAAAATCCTCTCACTTATTCCATCTTCCATTTTGAAGTTCCAATCATCTTTTCCATGGTTTTTCTTCTCCCTTTCTTTATTCTTTTCTTTCATTATTCCCATTTTTAATTTAACTTTGATGGAAATATATCTCTTAAAAATATCAACAATTTACCATCCTTAATTAAAAAAAAATCCGGTTATTTTGGGTTTAATTTGCAAATATATAGAGATAATTTGTGGCCATTGATGAACACAACAACTTAACAAGTTATTTGGTAATTTTTTTGCTCCTCCTTAATTCTCATAAATTAATTTTACATATTTACATTTCATCTATTAAACTTTGTTTCATGAATTATGAGAACTTTTTTTTTCGATTATTAATTTTATTTTCTATGAATTTTAAGTTAGATCTGTTTTTAATTTTATTTTTTGATTTATTTTATTTTCGACCATTTATAGATGATTTTATAATTGATTGTATTTTTTTCGATTATTAATTTCATTTTTCTATGAATTTTAAGTTGGATCTGTTTTTATTTTATTTTTTGATTTTTTTAGAATTTCTTTTATTGCTGCCATTTATAGATGATTTTATAATTGATTGTGTTTTTTGAGCCCATGAAAAATAATGAAAAAATTAGTTCACCTATGGTTTCTTTTGATCCCAAAGATTGGGTTAATATTGATAATAAATCAAGAGATATTATTGTAGAAAAGTATCAATAAGAGAATCAAATTTTGCAATTCCTAATTAAAACCTATTTAAGATCTTCAATGTCAGAAAAGAGATCGAATGGTTTGACCATATTATCAATTGAGAAAGAATTATTAGCAAAAATTGAGACAAATATTATTACTGATTTTGCTTCTCAAAATGTTCGTATGAATAATTTTATGTGATTTTTTTTGTCCTTGTAGGTGATGATACAAGGAGGAGCTTGCTTTTAGGATTGGAGTGGATGAAGATAGATGGAAAGTTATTGAATTTTGCTTTAGTGCTTGTTCTTAGGACAATTTGTAATATTTTATGAACAATATGTATTTTGTTTGATTATTTGTATTTTCGTGATGAAATGTTTAAATTTTCGAAATATTTTTGAAGGGGCCCTATATTTCTATTTTGCCTAGGGCCCATGAAATGCCAGGAACGACACTGATCCTTAGAGTTGTAAAGAACTAAACAATAGAGACGTACGCCCTTTCTAGGGATGAATCCTGTAATTCATTTTGGTCCTCCATTATTGTTTTCATAATAGTGCTTATTCACTTTATCTTCAAACTCAAGTTAACCCTTGCTTAACTTTATTTTGTAAATATCTTTTTTGAAATCTATTAATCCCTTGACTACTTCAGTCAATACTTTGACTAGTTCTGTAAAAGTTTGCCATACTCTACTCTACCCCCTTTCATCCCCTTGTTGATGCACAAATCCTGATTCTTATACAGTCTTGTCATAAATCATGATTTCAAAAGGAAATAAGAGGCTAATGGTTTGCTCGTATGTTTTGTTTAAAATAAACAGAGAACAAGAAGACCTTTTATGTTATTGCGCAAAATACACACATACATGACGAACATAAAGAAAATACAACATTCACTCATGAATATGATTCAGGATCATACATGAGAGGCCACGTACTACATTAGTACAAAAATATGGCTTATTGAAATTTAAAACACACAAAGTTGAAGGATAAAATTTAACTGAAGACTGTTTGAGTATTTTATTTTTGCCTCAAGATGAAGACACTCTTAATATAATATGGTAGCTCAGTACATCATCATGCTTAGTCTGAGGATGGCAGGTCCTGAAATTCATACGATAGCAACATAATATTAACTATTTGAAAAACAAAAATAAACAACAGCTTACAAAGTTAAAATTTTAAGACATAATGTAACCTATATAATACATACCATCATTAGTTAAATTTTAGTGCAACACCAAGAGACTCGAGAAACGTATTAGCCCTACCAAAAACTCCAACAAGAGGCTGACTAGCTTTAATTGGTGAGTAAAAATCCGTTACATTAGTAACATTGGTAGCACTTCCATACGGTCCAAGGGTACGCTCATTAGTGTGTACGTAGATTTGGGCAATAACTGGGTAATGGCCGATATAGAATGCAGTTTTTCCGCTAAAGCCAAGAATATTCTCAGAAGATCGCAAATCAATCTATAAATAAAAATAAATAAATTATTTTAAAAAAATAAAATTCAAGTGTAGTTATATTATTGAAAAAAAATAAAAAAAATTTCATTAATTAATGTGTATTTACATGAGATTGAGATCCACCGTTTCCACCAAATTTGACATTGTTATGACCGCCATCTGGCCTCCGGTACCTGAACTCAATTGCGTCCACAATCCAACCATGTCTAATTGTTACACGAGTGAAACGCTCACCATAAAGAAGTTGCCAGTCGAAGTTTTGGGGAGACGAAGAACCATATGGCCCGTATTTCACAATTCCTTGTTTCTGATAATTTTTTGTAAAAACAAGATTTTTAGTATTATTGTTAATATCAACAAACGTATTACACACAAAGAAAACAATATGAGAAAAAACATACCAATATGATTCCTTTCTCTTGGACTTGCTCTTGGGCTTTTTCTTCGACTTGCAATTGTGCATCTACTTGTGCCATCTCTTTTGCTTAATTAAAATTGTCTCGAAGAGTAGTGCTTTACTTTTCTATGTAATTTGTTGTGGTTCACCAATACATCAATATGTGTATTTATACACTAAGTACGAAAGCTTTGAACTTGTAATTTTACTTTTTTATCCACTAAGAATATATTCTACTTCTCCACTATAATTTTCATTGGTGTGCAACATATATACTTCGTTATTTAATTATAATCATCTATGTATATTTTTACATGTGATCATAATGAATAATAAATTATATTTCTCGAATATTTTATTCATGTAGCATAAGTATATGAATCACAAGAATATTTAAAGTTCACTTTATAAGATACACTATGGATTCATTGAGATTGTAATTATTAACTTTAATCTAATAAAGCATCTATGGATTCATTGAGATTGTAATTATTAACTTTAATCTAATAAATCATTTATTCTGTGTATAATAGAAATCATATATAGAAACTTTAGATATTCTTACCCAACATAAAGATAATAAAACAATCAATAAATGCTACAACTATTTGCATTAACAAGCATATGATGAATTCATTGAAATTTAATTAAACATTTTAAGCTATTACAAGATAAGTTACAATTAATATAGTTATTTCAATTTTTTTAAAAAAACCATGTAGAATAAATTAGTTAATGTTTATATATAATATAAATAAAATGAAAATTATTTTTTATGAGGTTTATAAGAAATGCACTATACTAAGACAACTTAGCTTTTATAGTCATGTTGTTTTTGGTTTTTCTGTCACTAACAGTTTGTCCAACATAAGAGTACAATTCTATTTAATCGCTCAATGTATATTATAAAATTTTAGTTTTTTTGTTGGATATTTTATATTAAGCATTTCTTTGACAAAAGGTGTGGTTGTATTCGATTGAATAATTAAATGAAGAATAATAGGCAACGCATATAAACGTAGGTAACTATAAGTGATTTTGAAAGAGGAGATGAAGGATTAATAATATGACGATACGTGTGTGGAAGATGACGGAATAAGAAGCTACATGATCATATTTTCAAGGAGGAGGAAATGTCTCTTGACTTTCTTCTTCATTCCACCAAGGTAAATATTTACCTAAAAATGAGAAGACTTATTCCTTTATTTCTTCCTTTACCTTTGAAACTATTTGTTACCTTTGATCACAGCAAAAATATCTTCTTAATTTCTACTATAATTATTGTTTTCTTTGTTTAACTTCTTTTTTTTCCAATATTTCTTTACTTCCAATACATGCAAGACCAAAAATTTTCTAATATGTAACAATTTAGTATCCATAAGTATATTAACATATTTTAGTATAAAATGCACTCAAACTCATGAATAATTTTAAATTATAAATAATTTTAAGTTGAAGAAATGAGGGTATTTTAAGACAACGAAACAAACAATTGAAGTATAGAAAAGTAGGATTAACTATGAAGAAGTAGAATTCATTCTTGTCTCTATTGGAGGAAGTATCATCATTTAGTGCCAAGGTCCATTAATTGAATGTCACCTAATTTTAGCCTTCCCTCTGCCTACCCTATAATTAGACTTGGAAAAATTTGATCCGACTTGAACCCGACAAGACCCTAACCCAACCGACACGAAAGCGACATAATAGAATTAAACATAACCGACCCAATAATTACCCGACCAACCCGTTTTGACACGTCCAATATAAATTTTTGGAGTAATCTCAATGTTAGAATTCATTTCAAACAAAATTTTAGTTTTGAAAGGGTAGGACGCTGTCGTACGTGCACAAATTAAAATTATATTTTTCCCTATGACAACTTGCTATATATAGTAAGTGCTAAATAGGGGTTGATCGATAAGTTGTGATTACACTACTAAGAACTTAAAAATAAAATAAGCTTAATATAAGAAAATGAAATATGTAAAATAAATAAAGAGTAAATCAATAAGAGAAAATAGTAGGAAACATGTATTTCAGTTATTGCCAAGATCATTTTTTTTTTGAAAATGAAAAGCTGTCATATATGATAGCATTAATTACAACTTTTATATTAATAGGGGGCTGTAGGATTTATGGTATCCTCATAAATCCTCTGTCAGCCCTTTTATATTAGGTCACTATTTGTACCCAAGATAGTAAAGCCCTAGTGTTCATTAATCCGGTTTTAATAAATTGACTGCTTTACTTTTAGGAAGACTTCACTAACCATTAAACTTAATTAAGAAAATACCCTATAACTAAACTAAATTTAATATTATGTAAACTCTAATAATAAAATTAGATGCAGTAATTATTACTAGCTGTTTCTTAAATAAAACTAACTAAAAAATGTTCAATTATTTTAAAACATTAACTTATAAAAGAATAATTAAGTGTACCCAACAAAATTAATCTTGTATAAATTTAGAAATAAAGACTAGTTTACAGAAATACTCAATAATAATGTTGCATAAATTAAAGACTCATTTCAAATATCGTGAAAATAATATGCCTAGACATTAATATATATTACTACAAAACAATTTACTCCAAATTAAACATGATAGAATAGGGAGAATAAGAGAATTTCATTAAGTAAATCAGTTTAATACAAAATAGGAGACTTGAGAATATTATTTTTAATTTCTCTTTTCTCTCTACTTAGTAGTATATGAGAATATTGCACTCTCTGTTTGTGGGATAATAAATCCTCGATTTATAAGGTGGGAATTAAGTAGAGACAAAAATATAGAAGTCAATTCTAATTAAATTTCTTCTTCTTTAATCATCCAAATTTCAAAATATTGTGGTGAAGAATTTAACACATGAACCATAGAAATAGGGCAAGCTTCCACCACCTAGCAAGAGAAGTTTAGTTGAAATTTGCTTATTGATATTTAATACTCCTTCCGACTCATTTTAATTGTCCAATTTTTTTATTTGTCAAATCATATCAATTATCTCATTTTCTTTTTTATCTATCTTTTTTACCTAAATATCCCACTTTTACAACTCCCAATACCCAACTACCATCTTTACAGTTAATTTAATCAATAAAAATACTCAACTACCCCCACTTTTACTACTCCCAATACCTAATTACCACCTTTACAATTAATTTAATCAATTAAAATACCCAACTACCACCTTTTTTATGGGCCCCACACCACCCTTAATAACCGTAAAAACCCAATGGGACATCTAAAATGATTCAGAGGGAGTATCACTTTTTGAGTTGAGTTATATTGTAATTATTCCGCTGATTACTACAGCTGTTTTCTCATAATTGTGAGCTGAAACAGGCTTTGTACAAAACATAAAAGTTGTAGATCTTTTTGATTATATGTCTGTAGCGTCAAAAAACGGCTTAATTGGAGTCTGTATGAGTGAGAAATGCCCATTTTAAAACTGGACTGTCATGTACTTTGCTACTTACGTTTTTTCTTCGTTTAGCTCCAATTTTCTCATTTCGTTCAACTTTATTTTTAATCAAAAATCCAACAAAATGTTAATAAAATTATATAAGTGTAGATACTAACTCATAAATTAAATATACACTAAATATTATATATTACTTATATAAACATAGTAAAATCGTACATAAAGAGGAATAAAAATAATAGTATAACTTTTAGCGTTTAACAAATTCGCCCACACTTATCCTTTGATCGTCCTCGATCAAATTAAGTATTTTAACCATTATCGAATTTGCATTTAGCATATGCAACAAGCCATTTAAGCCCCTAGGTTACCCCTAGTGGATGAGTTATGATCTTGTGAGAGTTTACAGAAGATATACCCACAAAATCTCAGAATTTTTTCTTCCAAAAATATCTTTTATGAAAGTATGACTAATTTCAAAAGTATTTTTCTTAAGGAAAAATTACAAAAAACTACCTATTCTAATGGGTGACTTGCAAAAAACTACCTATTCTAATTTTTTTTGCAAAAAACTATCTTATATGATACTAACGTTTGTAAAACACTACCTCTTGACGGATTCAGTTAGTTGACCGTCAAATATTACTTTGACTTGTCATGTGACTTGCAAATGACCTTCTTTTATAAGGTAAATTCTTTCCTTTATGAAGCTTTAATCTTAGACCATCAATGGCTTCCAATGGAAATCCAAATTCAAATTCAAATCCCAATCCAAATCAACAAGATCATTTTGATATGAATATATTATTTAAACCCACAAATTCACCAAATTTTCATCAGAAGCGTCATTCCTAACATCTAACACTGCTGTTTTAATCAATTCAGCATTAATTTTTAACTTTGTACTCTCACCCTTAATCTGTTTTCCATTATTTTCCAAAATTAAACCTTCCTCATCACATAATCCATTACTTTCAACCCCATTTTTAGCAGCCAATCTTCTTTTACTCCTATAAAGACTTCTTCTTGATGAAGATGAACTATAATTCCTATTCTTTTCCTTAAATTTAAACCTCTTACCGCGCCCATTAATATTCAATTTCACAAAATTTCCTTCACTAACACATTTAGGTCTTTTTATAGGCGCTATACTAATTGAGCTAGACTCACTATTTAACCCATTTCCTATCAAATTTCCCCTTTTCCTACATACCCTTTTATTTAAATTACCTTCACAATCAACCCCCGTTTCAGATTTCAAAGCCAACCCAGATGGTAAAACGGGATCTTTTTCACTATTATCATCAAAATTTAGATTAATTTTCTTCGATAAGAAAGAACCAGACTTTGATTTGTAACAAGAATTAGCCTTAACCATGAGTGGACTAGGGAAAAAAATCTCAGGAACATTCGATATAGGTCGTTGAATTGGGGGAGAAAAACATGGAAGGGGAGTAGAATTTGACGATTGACAAATTGGGTTTTTAATTTGTGGAAAATCTGAGGGTTTCGGGTTGATTTTGTGGGGGCTTGAAAAAGGGTTTTGTTTGGTTTTTAGGGATTTGAAAGGGTGTTTTTGTTGGATAAATGAGATGGGTTTTGAGGGAAGCTTTTTAGGAGGAGGAGAGGGAGTTGGGTTTCTTGGAGGAGTTGCAGATATGTGAGAGCCATCAAAATCACTATCCGACTCCATTGATGAAAAACTAAAGGTTACAGAAAGATTGGATGTATGAACATGAAATTTAGTGTTCTTCCCTCTTCTTTAATGGTCACGTGCAAGTCACGTGCAAAGTCAAAGTAATATTTGATGGTCAACTAACTGAATCCGTCAAGAGGTAGTGTTTTACAAACGTTAATATCATATAAGGTAGTTTTTTGCAAAAAAAATTAGAATAGGTAGTTTTTTGCAAGTCACCCATTAGAATAGATAGTTTTTTGTAATTTTTCCTTTTCTTAATTAGAAAGAAACATAATATCTAGCTATATTACAAAAATCACGCTTAATCATATATTTCTATTGAATCCAATAAATATTCTATTAACTAAATAATACAATACAAATTACAACTTGGGAATTTGTATAAACCCCTTTGTGTGATGACAAATAAAGATTACAAGATGATAAAAGCAATAAACTTATTGAAGATATTTGTGTAACGACAACCGTTACTCGAAAACTTGATACGAGTTGAAGGCGTGTACTCACTATCCTTTTATGATATTTCCCCCACAAAGGTACTTGGGTTGTTGTTTGGAAATTCATAACGAGATACAATCAACACAATACAACCTTAGTACTTAGGATGTATTTCGTAATGACAATGTGTTTAAGAAATTATAAGCAATGGAATGCACAAACAAAAGTTAATTACTCTTTTGTATGCACTAGACAAATGAGAGAGTATAGAAGAGAAGAATTCAGATTTGTGGTGCCAAGAATTCTTCAACCAAAGGCACCTATTTATACTCAAAGAGTATATGAGGAGCCTTTGATCATAATCACCCAATTGAATGTGATTCAATGCCATCATTATCATCCAATTCAATATTAAGAGTTAATTAGCATTATTTTCCATCATAATCTTAGAGATTATGAGCATTAAGGAGGAATCCAAGACATTTACTACAAAGAAAACGGGAAGAAAAAGCCAACGGTACAATCCAGACCCCAAACGCCGAGTCGGCGATGGGTCCTTTAAAGGGACCGCTGACTCGGCTTTTGGTCTCTGACCAAAATCCCATTTTCCAGTAGCCTACAGCCGACTCGGCTGTGACTACTTCAAGGGGGTCGCCGAGTCGGCTGTCAGCCTAACTTGGTCCCCCTTGTTCTTTGTCTTGTCTTTTCTTATAATGTCTTTTCGGACCGCGTAATTTAATACGAATTTGTCCCACTACTTTAAAATAGCTTCAAGCAATATATTACGGACTATATATTGTCCCACTGCCTTAGTAGTACTTGGTGATTAAATTAAATACTCAGGATTATTATTATACACTAAATGTTCAACAATCCTCCCGCATTTTGGGTATAATAAGCCTCTCATTTACCAAAACTCATAATACATTTCATGCATCAACGCTAATATCCCTACGGATTGAATTAACGCCTAGTACAACACACTTAACAAGTGATCGAGCCAGAATTGATTTCCATAAGGAATTGAATCAAATGACCCTTCCAACCACTTGAAGATGTAGTACACACAAAACAAATAACACAAAGTTATTAACTTGACACATTATAAGGCCGTGTCTGTATCTTATTCATAAGTTTATCATAGTCATTATGCCAATCTTGACGACTTGAAGCGGCCACACTTCAAACTTATATAGGTAGGTTCTCATTACGTATAAAACATATCCCCGTGACGTGGATATAACACCAAGAGCTCTTCAACTCTTGATCTTGAGAACTTTCAAGACGACTACCTGATTCCATCACGGTACAAAGCAACGATGGGTCATAGAACGAGTTGCTTTATCAAAAACCAAGAGGACTTTACCACATTGAATTCAGACACGATGTTATTCATGCGTGAATTGGGCTTTCCCAAATGATTTTACTGACATAAAGCGATCTCATCTGAGGCTTTACCAATTGAGTCTCTATTCATGGTTTTCGTAAACGAATCCGCCACATTGAACTTAGTGTTCACATAGTCAAAAGTTATGACCCCGTTAATGATAAGTCCTTGCACTAGGCTATGCCTAAGAGAAATATGACGAGACTTACCATTATATACTTGACTATACGCTCTACCTAAAGCCGTCATGCAATCCGCATGGATTGCCACCGGTGAAATTGGCTTAGGTAACAAAGGTATCTCAAACATGAGATTCCTCAACCACTCTGCTTCACTAGCTGCTGAAGCAAGAGCGATAAACTCAGCTGACATCGTAGAGTCGGCTATACATGTTTGTTTCTTTGAAGACCAAGAAATGGAACCTCCCCCATAAACAAATACCCATCCACTAGTGGAAGAGTTATCCTCTTCATTAGTGATCCAACTAGCGTCAGAATAACCTTCTAGAATAAGAGGTTCTCCGTTATACGCAATATCATAATCCTTGGGACGCAACAAGTATCTTAATACTCTTCTAATCGCCATCCAATGATGGGGACCTGGGTTACTAGTAAATCTACTAAGTTTACCCACCGCAAATGCTATGTCAGGCCTTGTACTAGTCATAGCACACATCAAAGATCCTATGACCTTTGAATACTCCAATTGTGAAATTGGTTGACCGGTATGTTTAGCAAATTTCATACCCGGTTCCATAGGAGTAGAGACCGGCGCTTTATCAAGCATATTAAACCGCTTAAGTATCTTCTCAACATAGTGAGCCTGACTTAACTTAATACGGTTCCCTTGCCTTATGATCTTAATGCCTAAGATCACATCAGCCTCCCCCATATCCTTCATCTGAAAGGATCTAGACAAAAAGTCCTTTGTCTCTTGAACTTGTGCTTTACAAGTACCAAAGATAAGCATGTCATCAACGTATAGGCAAATGATAACGCCATTACCATGGCTATCAAACTTGCTATATACACACTTATCGGCTTGATTCAACTTGAATCCAAAAGACAATATAGTTTCATCAAATTTTTGATGCCATTGCTTAGGTGCTTGTTTAAGTCCATACAAAGACTTGACAAGTTTACACACCTTTTGCTCTTGTCCTTTCAAAACAAACCCTTCGGGTTGTTTCATATACACTTCCTCATCTAACTCCCCATATAGAAATGCGGTTTTAACATCCATTTGATGTATTTCTAGATGATAAACCGTAGCTAAGGCTACCAATAACCGAATAGTGGTTATTCTTTCAACCGGTGCATATGTATCGAAACGATCGATACCGTGCTTTTGTCTAAAGCCTTGAGCCACTAAACGGGCTTTGAATTTATCAATAGTACCGTCGATTTTCATTTTCTTTCTAAAAATCCACTTGTAACCAATTGGTTTACAAGTCGGAGGAAGATCCACTAACACCCAAGTGTTATTTCCCATGATGGATTGCATCACATCATCGATAGCCTCTTTCAAAAAGCACTATCATGTGATGCCATAGCATCGCTATAAGTCAATGGGTCACCTTCCACATTATACAAATATGGAACGCTAGAAGATACTTCACTTCTATCACCTTCAACCAAGTATACTTGGAAATCCGGTCCAAAGCTCTTCGCTTTCCGTTGTCTCTTACTCCGTTTAGGAATAGGATCAACTAAATCAAGTTCATCTATTTGTTGACTTTCATCAACATCTAGAAGTGAACTTTGTTGACTATCATCAACACTTTCATTGGTACAACTTTGTAGATTTCTTTGTCTACTTAATGATGAAAATCTATTTTCATCAAAAATCGCATCTCTTGACTCTGTAATCGAATGAATCGATATATAGTCCTTTTGTTCTATAACATAGAACCTATAGGTTTTGCTATGAATAGCATAGCCTATAAAGATGCACTCAAGCCCACGTTCACCGAGCTTCTTTTTCTTGTTGCCGGGCACTCTTACAATGGCCCTACAACCCTAAACCTTAAGATCGCTTAAGTTTGGTTTCTTTTTGTACCAAAGTTCATAAGGAGTTTCCTTATTCGTTCTCATTGGAACTCGGTTAAGAATGTGACAAGCCGTCAACATTGCTTCACCCCAAAATCCATCACTCAAACCCGAGTAGGATAACATGGAATTAACCATCTCTTGTAGAGTACGGTTTTTCCTTTCCGCCACACCATTAGATTGAGGTGCATAACCGGCGGTTGTTTCATGAATTATACCCATCGAATTAAAATAAATTGGATCATAATATTCACCTCCTTTGTCGGTTCTTAACCTTTTAAGTTTACTTCCAATTTGTAATTCTACTTCATTTTTGTCAATCTTAAAATGGTCAAGGGCCTCATCTTTTGTATGTAAAAGATATACATAACAAAACTTTGAGAAACCATCAATAAAAGTTATGACATACTTTTTATTTCCCAAAGACGGCGTACTATGAAAATCACAAAGATCACTATGGATTAACTCCAATATTTCGGTCTTTCTTTCAACACTTTTAACGGTGTTGTAGTGATCTTATTTAACATGCACGGTTTGCAATTCTTAGACATTTTAATGCACATAGGAATGAGTTCATGTTTAGACATAAAAGAAACTTTGTCAAAATTTACATGTCCTAATCTAACATGCCACAAATAATGCAAATCATCCTTTTCATTATCATTCAAAACATTACATATTGCATTTTTATTCATGTCTAAAGAAAGTTTAAATAAACTATTACAAAGATAAGCCCTACCAATAAACAAATTATTCTTAGAGATAATACACCTATCGGCTTCAAACACAAGTTTGTAGCCCAATCAATTCAAAATAGGACCTGAGACTAAATTTCTACCTATTTCGGGTGTAAAATACACATCTCTTAAAACTAAAAGATTCCCCGAAGTAAACAACAATTCAACTTGTCCTTTTCCTTGGACCTTGATAGGTGCATTGTTCCCCATGTAGAGATGCTCCCCATCAACAACCTTGTTAAAGGTTTTGAACCATTGCGTAGAGTTACAAACATGTCTCGAAGCCCCCGAATCGATCCACCAAGCCAAAGAATCATCCTGCAACACACTAATATTAGTATTCATACTTGAAAAACTCATATTAGAATTTTCATCAAACATTGCAAGATTACCTTGAGTGGATGGTCCCTTGCTTGTAGAAGCTTGACCATTCCCTTTGGCTTTCTTTTGCTTGTTCTTCAAGACAAAGCAATTCTTCCTTCGGTGCCCGGGTTTTCCACACTCCCAACATACCTTTTCGGTATTGGGAATAGTGGCATTCCCCTTTGAAGAGTCATTTCTCTTCCTCTTATCTCCGGGACGGGATTGTGGTTTCCCTTCCCCAACCATATTAATAGTAGGTACATTAGGATTATCATCCTTCCGGTTCTCATGAACCCGAATGCTAGACTCAACAATGATATGTTGTCCAAGATCGGAGAGTGTAATCTCCTCTCTTTTATGCTTTAGAGCATGTCTAACATCCCTCCAAGAAGGAGGCAATTTGTCTATTATGCTTGAAACCAAAAACACCTCATCAATTTCAATTTTATGCAATTTAAGGTTAGCATGCATTCTTTGAAGTTCATGAAATTGATCAATAATAGGGCGATCTTCAACCATTTTATAGGAATTAAAATTACTTACAAGAAACTTCTTGGAGCTAGCATCCTCCGCCATATATTTGTTCTCCAAGGCATCCCACAACTCCTTTGCGGAATCATGGTATTGATAGATATCAAACAAAGCGTCTTGCATACCATTGAGGATATGTCCCCGGCAAATAAAATCATCATTGTCCCATTTGGACCTCTTTCGATTTTGTTCTAGGACCTCCGCTTCCGGATCATCGGCCTTAGGAGCATCCGGCTTTGGTGAGCTTATAACATAAGCCACGTTCAAGGTAGTGAGCATTAACATCATCTTCTTTTGCCAATGTCTAAAGTCGACGCCGACAAATTTCTCTAACTTGGCAAAGTTAGAAGTGAAGTCTTTCATGGTTGCCATCCGTGAAGAGAATTATATCACAAAAGATTATTAGGGAACTAAATAATACAATACAAATTACAACTTGGGAATTTGTATAAACCCCTTTGTGTGATGACAAATAAAGATTACAAGATGATAAAAGCAATAAACTTATTGAAGATATTTGTGTAACGACAACCGTTACCCGGAAACTTGATACGAGTTGAAGGCGTGTACTCACTATCCTTTTGTGATATTTCCCCCACAAAGGTACTTGGGTTGTTGTTTGGAAATTCACAACGAGATACAATCAACACAATACAACCTTAGTACTTAGGATGTATTTCGTAATGACAATGTGTTTAAGAAATTATAAGCAATGGAATGCACAATTACTCTTTTGTATGCACTAGACAAATGAGAGAGTATAGAAGAGAAGAATTCAGATTTGTGGTGCCAAGAATTCTTCAACCAAAGGCACCTATTTATACTCAAAGAGTATATGAGGAGCCTTTGATCATAATCACCCAATTGAATGTGATTCAATGCCATCATTATCATCCAATTCAATATTAAGAGTTAATTAGCATTATTCTCCATCATAATCTCAGAGATTATGAGCATTAAGGAGGAATCCAAGACATTTACTACAAAGAAAACGGGAAGAAAAAGCCAACGGTTCAATCCAGACCCCAAACGCCGAGTCGGCGATGGGTCCTCCAAAGGGACCGCCGACTCGGCTTTTGGTCTCTGACCAAAATCCCATTTTCCAGTAGCCTACAGCCGACTCGGCTGTGACTACTTCAAGGGGGTCGCCGAGTCGGCTGTCAGCCCAACTTGGTCCCCCTTGTTCTTTGTCTTGTCTTTTCTTATAATGCCTTTTCGGACCGCGTAATTTAATACGAATTTGTCCCACAACTTTAAAATAGCTTCAAGCAATATATTACGGACTATATATTGTCTCACTGCCTTAGTAGTACTTGGTGATTAAATTAAATACTTAGGATTATTATTATACACTAAATGTTCAACATATTCAACAAACTAACAGAAAATGTTATGCATCTTTAAACTTGTAATATCCTCTTTTTAATTTTTCCATGATATCACAATTTTAAAACCAAGTAATTACATGGTACTAGAAATCCATTGGTTGATCACTCTTCTATATTAATTAAATAATATCATATTTTGTTTTTCCTTTTGAACTTCTCCGTTCATAATTTATTTATTGTCCTTTTTGGACCTACTTATGCCCTTCTTGAGCCATGATCAACCAAATAGGACATATTTATGAGATTGATTTTTGACCTATTGGCACAAGGTTTTCCTTGTTTTTCACATCGGTTTCTCAAGGTATATACTTTTTTCTCTCTCTTTTTTTTTCACTTTACATTTCGTCCTCTTCATCATTCAAATATTGGTCATGGTGTTAATTGGAAGATATCCTTTCAACATAGATATCATAGTAAATGAGTAAAAACTTCATAGTATGTGTGATACATAAATTACTTTAAATTTAATTTTCATTAATTTTTGTTGATTTAAGGATACATGTAGCATAACATTAAATGCCTTCTAGGGATTAAAATCTAGAACTCTAAAGGAAAGTGATAAATGAGACTTTGCTAAAATCATTAGAGTTGTGTAAAACGAGACTTTGCTGAGACGGCTCTTGAGCTGGCTTAACGGAGGATTTTTGCGTTTTCAAATAAGATCAGCATTATTGTTGGGTTTTCTTATTTGTAACTACAAACAATATCAAAAACGCCTTGCTAAGAAGTTACAGGTGATCTCTTGAGAGACCGTCTTTTGTAAAGACGACTCTCAAAAGTCCAGCCCAAATCTATATTTAGAGTTGTAAGAATATATATTTAGAATTGGATTAGGCTTTTGAGAGTCGTCTTTACAAAAGACGGTTGATTAACCCTAAATTTGCCCTTGCCATGCACCTTATTTATTTTAGCTTGTTTACATTCGATTTCGTTGATATACATGTGTTTTTGTCAGATTTACGCCATCTTCGAGGGTAACATGTGTTTGCTCGTGTTTTCACAGGTTTTTCGTGTATTTTCGAGCCAAAGCATGATAGAGATGTTGGTTCCTGAGCCTCGGAGGCCTTGAGGGAGGAGCGACATCGAATGAAGTACTAAAGGATAAAATCCAAGCCAAGACAAGGAAGAAAAAAGGATATTTGCATGGGAACGACCACTCGTTCCCCAACCTTGAAGAAACATGCCCAAGAAGGAGATCAGAAAGTTGAACGACCATTATCGTTTCCGTGGGAACGTCAACTCGTTTTCATGGGAACGACCACTCGTTCCCCAACCTTGAAGAGCATGTTGAAGGATTGAGATCAGAAAGTTGAACGACTACTCGTTCCCTAGCCTACATGTAATATTTGAGATATTTTTAAAAAAATAAAATAAAAATAAAAATAGAAAAATAAAAATAGAAAAATAACTCTTAATCTTCCAATATTTTTTTTTGCCTTGTTTAATGTTTACACATTCATCAAATATCAATAATCACTAACTTTATATAAAAATAATCAACAATTTGTTTTTAATTTTTCAACCTTTCAACCTTTTACTCTTTTTATTATTAGTTATGATGAATTTATTACTATTTTTTTCTCTCTTTCATTTTAACATTAGAGAAGAAAGTTTAATCTTTAACAACTTAATTTATGTTTAAGAAATATAAATTGTATTGAATTCAAAACAAACAAGATGTACTCTCCCTTTTTATTCCGCCTCTTCCTTTTCCTTTCTCCTTAATTATTATCCAAAACATAGTATAAATAACTTTGACATTTTTCCTTAGACAAACATAAGAAAGATTACTACCTTCTTTCAAGCACAGTACATTATTCAAAATCAAACTTGGTTGGCCACAAATTGGTGCAGTACATAAAAAGTGGCTTATTGAAATTAGAAACACTGAAGAGAAATTACAATATTATTATGTTATGGTAGCCCTCCAACACTTTATCATCCACATATTTGAGGTTGAAAGTTTCTGAGTTTGTCCAGGAAACAAAAAACAAAGTGTTAGTTTTTTTTTTTTGGAAAATAAAAAGTGTTAGTTGAAATTAAGCTAAGTGTGAAAATATATATATATATATATATATATATATATATATATATATATATATATATATATATATATATATATATATATATATATATATATATATATATATATATATATATATATATTATATATATATATATATATATATATATATATATATATATATATATATATATATATATATATATATATATATATATATATATATATATATATATATATATATATATTGTATATATGTATATATGTATATATGTATATATGTGTGTGTGTGTGTGTGTGTGTGTGTGTGTGTGTGTGTGTGTGTGTGTGTGTGTGTGTGTGTGTGTGTGTGTGTGTGGTGTGTGTGTGTGTGTGTGTGTGTGGTGTGTGTGTGTGTGTGTGTGTGTGTGTGTGTGTTGTGTGTGTGTGTGTGTATGTACTGTGTGTGTGTATATATATATATATAATACTTACCGTCCTTCATTAGTCGAACTTTAGTAAAACTCCAATGGACTCGAGAATAGTTGCCATGCCTACCGAAAATGCCAAAAGAGGGAGACCATATTCGTAGGCGGTCACAAATTTAGCTACATTTATAATATCCATACCAAATCCATACGGCCCATATCCTTCAACGTATAAGTTGGTGTGTATCTTAATTTGGCCAATAACAGCTTCATTGCTCTTTAAATGGTATCCATGTATCCCACTAAAACCAATTGGGTATTCGTTTTCTTTCAGTTTGATCTACATAAAAATAAAAAGTAAAAAAGAAAAAAGAAATGTTTAGTAAAATAAATTAGAAGGAAATTAGAAAATTGAAAAAAACCAAAAAGAATAAATTTGTGATGAGTATTTACAATAGATTGTTGTCCAGCATTTCCACCGAATTTGGTAAGAAAAGTGCCTCCATCGGGTCTAGTTATGTTGAACCCAATTGCATCAACAATATTTCCATGATTTATTATAACTTCACTGATACGATCCCCATCAAAAAGTTGCCAGTTGTAGTTGCGAGGCACCTTAGAACCATAAGGCCCATATTGTACAAACACTTGTTTCTGCAAAATTTTATTTTTTATTTTAATATATACTAACGAGTATAGGTTAAAAAACAAACTAGATTAGTACCCGAATTTTTAAGAGAGATGATTTTACGATGAGATTATTTTATTTGGTTAGTTTAATGTATACTTATTGTATTATTTAAATGATCACTGATAATTTTAAAGTGATTACAAATTCTTGTGTTAGACACTCTTATATTAGACTAGCTAGTGGTCATTTACAGTTTTAAAATGATAAGTGTTTATAGTGGGTCGATTCTGAAATAAATGGATGCAGGGGCGAAAATTCATTGGGGCGGGTAGGGGCTTCGCCCCTCCGAGATTTTCGGTAAATTTTTTTTAATATATAATCGTTATTTTATATTTTTAAAAATTTTAAGCCAACAAATAAAAGCAACACATTTAAAGAAAGAGAATGAATAACTGAAATAAAATAAAAAAAAATTTATAAGTAATAATGGAGTATCAAATTAGGAGTGAAATTAATTATCATTTAAAGGTTTATTTTATATCTTTTAATTGAATTTTCTTTTCTTTATTTTAATAATTAGTTTGAATAAGTGAATACTTGAATCACTGGAAACTCATAACAATAAAACAATTAATTATGAAGATGGTTTAGTAATGTACGTTTAGAGACAAATGGCAAAGACATATAGTGTCAATGAGATTATATACAATTTTAAAGTACTAAAAGAGCGTCGAACTTTACTATGATCAAAATTTACGTAATAATTTTTTGTTGCATTGATTGGCTATATATATTAGTTGAATTCAATTTTTTTTATCAACTCCGCCCCCCCTAAAAATTTGTTCAAGTTTCGCCACTGAATGTATGTGTGGAAAAATAACAAAAACGGACCTATATATATTATAACTAGTATTAAAAATGTAGATATGTCTGTCATATAATTCTTAAATGATAAAAAAAACTACTCATAGATTGTAAATTTTTTAAGTGTCTACTTTAATTAACTAGAATTTTTGGGGCCCTTTTTAACTCTGAACTCTAGACAAATACCTACTTTGCCTATAATCAGAATCAACCCTGTTTTATAGTTTTAAAGTGATCACTTGTATCATTGAAGTGATTATATACAATCTTAAAAAGATCAATAAAAAAATAAGCTAATTATATGAGTTTGTCTCATGATAAGACGGTCTCATATCAGACTAGCTAAATTTAATAATGCAAGTATAAAAAATAATTTGACGATCAACATACCACTAGGAGACCCCCTTTTTTGCCGTGTTCTTGGGCTTGGGCTTGGGTTTGAACTTGGGCCATTTTCTTTGCTAAGAAATTACGTACTGATGACAAGTACTTTATAATGTGTTTTGTTTGGGTAAAATTTCAATATGTGTATATATACACACAAAAAAAAGATTCAAAGTTGTGATTTTACGCTTTGGTCCTCCAAGAATATATTCTATTACTCCATTTTCTTTTGTTTAATTGATTTTCATATCGCATATATGCTGAATCATACCGCACCATCATATCTAATAAATATTGTTTAGTAGCAGAGTTTAAGTGTATGTGACGTATAAACCACATCCATACCTCTCCAAAAAAAGATAAATTAATAAGTAATTTGGATAAACAAATAACAATATCTTAAACAATGTTAAAAACCTTGTACTACTTTAATAATGTGTAAAAATAAACTTATCGAGTCTTTACTTGTTTTTTTATAGATTGAGGGCAGGAGCCAAAAGATGTGGTTATATCATATTTATGCAGATTACAAAATTATTTTTGTTTGAATAATATGCATATGACAATTAAATATCAAAAGAGATATATTTAAATACAATTTTCTGGTTGCAATGCGTCGGAACTACGCGGAAGTTTTTATAATAACTTTATGCTTTCTTAATTATGCACGTTATAGTTTCCTTTTACTCTTCAAATACTTGAAAGCAGGACCGTCTCCTTTGTTTTAATTTGCTCACAGCATGCCCTATTTGTACCTATTATAAGTATTTTGGTATGTTCTGGGCAAATAAATAACAAAGGTTAGATTATTAAAAAATAATTCAAAGGTGGGATTGTTCATAGCAGATTGGTAAAAGGTTGAATTATTTATATCAAATTTTCCAATAATAAATCAAATAAGTATAAAAATAGATTTTTGGAGCGCCTCCGATAATGCGGCCATCTTCTTTAAATCACTTTGCGCATGCTAATCAACGACTATGTGTAAAAGCTTACTGCTTCGCTACCAAAACTTCAATTATAAATAAAAAACAAAAGAATAATGATACCTGACTGAAATAGTTGAATAATATTAATAATAGCTTGACAAATAGATGAGATGACTCAAATTAGAAACTCCTGAGTTTGAGATGTATGTTTGGACCAAATTAAAGGGAGGATTTGAATTAGGAGGGCCAAATGGTCGATATACAAGCAAATTATATATACTATATAATTCTAGTTATAAAAGAATTTTAAATTATGTAGACTGAAATGAATTTTAATCATTATGGTAAAAATTTTATTTAACAAATGGAGTTAAAGCTTCTCTATAATTTTCCCATTTGAAAAAAACTAAGGGTTTTTGACTGTATATATTTACCTAGTAAGTCTTCAATAAACACTATTATCATTAGGATAGCAAGAGTATAAATTAATACACACACTAAAAAGCATGAATGAGAAACTATGAATGATAAAGAGTAATGACATAATAATATAAATTTATTAGTACATAAAAAAATTTGTTTAAATTCGATTTCAATCCCTTGATCTTAGATTACAAATGTGCTACTCCAACCAATGAATTGCAATAATTTTTGTGATATTTTTTCGCCCTCTTTAAACTATATTCCTATTATATCCCTTAACCTTTGCAGGTCTTAGATGCTCCAACTAACGTGTGATTTAAAAATTGATATTACCGTTATTGTTTTAGTTAAGAGTTAGGTAGGAATATAGTTTTTAACTTTAGAATTTGAGGGTGATAGGGTAAAATTTGTTATACTCTATGATAAAAATAAGCATCTGGTTACGGAGCACTTTTTCTTGGCGTTTAAGAGTAAACCTTGCATTATTATACTAATCTGATCCAAAAAAGTGTATAATCATGACAAAAATTATATTTAACAAATGGAATTAAAGTTTTATTTCTACGAAAAAGAGGATTGATAAGCTTATTCGAAAAAAGTCCACTATGATAAGGAAAATTAAATAAGAAATTCTTAATCAAAAAGAGAGATTATGTTACATAAAGAGTATGCTAAGCCCTTGACTTGTTTGAGCCAACAATCATATACACATATTATAACACAGGATAATCTATGTCACGTGTCAGACTATGAAATATTTGTAATTTATGACTACTTCTAATTTATGACTACTACTCCTTAAATACGATTTTAATAATAATAAGTTACTGAATTGTAAAGTCATTCTTATGACTACTCCTAATTGATGATTGCTACTCCTTAAATACGATTTTAATAATAATAAGTTACCGAATTGTAAAGTCATTCTTAATAATAATAATATAATTCTAATTTGTGAGCACTAAAACTTTACAACTTGCCTAATAATAAAGTATATCTCTTAAGACAATTTAATACTATCTATTGATTTACCAAATTTGCCACCCAAATCAATACAATAGTTTTTTTTTTTTTTTTTTTTTTTTTTTTTTTTTTTTTTTGCATTGAAACTCTTAAATATCAATTAAACTTAATTATATTGAAATTTTTAGTGTTCTTCAATTTATCTCATCAACTCAAATAAACTCTTTGTGATCTAAATTTAATTATATTGAAGATGAAAAGACAAAACTTTAAGATTTTTTTTAGTGCTACATACATAGCTTGTCTTATTTATATGATTGAATTTTAAAATTTGCATCCCACATACTTAAGAAAGCGTAGATTGAGAGTTGAGTTCATTGATTATTTCAATTAGTATGAAAATTGAGATAAAACTGGAGAAAGCTATGAGTTTTTGTTTCATTGCTATGTGAATATGCAATTTTATCTCAGAAATTTCATAGGTGTAGATGTGGGATGAAACAAGGCTTATAAATTGTAGAGATCAAATTTTAAAAAGTTGATTGGAGATGGAATGGATACAAAGAGAAAGAAGATATATTGATGAAGATGATTTTAATTTATTTTCATATCGACATGTTGTGTAGTTATGGATGTCATAATAATCAAATATATGTTATTTTGATCATAATCAAGTTTAGTAAGCATATGAGTAGTTTTTAGTTGAAGTATCACTCCTTTCTAAGGGTTAGTAAATATTTTTGATTAAAAATATCAATATTAGGTTATTTGATAATCTTAACATAAATTGAAGATATTTTGTATTAGTTGATATTTTTTTGTTATATTAAAGTTGTATAGATATAATTGTTCAAAATAATATCCCTATTAATTTACACAATGTTTGAATTAATATTATGTATTTTTTTATAAAATAGTTTTATAATCAAGTACATAGCACGGATAAATACCTAGTATTAAATAATAAGAAACTCTTGCACATGGGTTAGTCGATCCTAAGAGACGAAGGAAGCCCGTCGAGGGGAAAGAAGGGAACCCAAAAAGGCAAAAACAATGTGATTTATATCCCTCAATTAGTTTTTCCATAATCCTACATCAAAGATAAGGTTCACTACTAGGGATGTTAATTTAATTGATTGTCCAAATGGTAACATAGGGGTACTTTTGATTGAAAAATCTCTTGGCTACCTTGATGGCCATGCTTGACCACCTTCAATCATCTCATTTTGTTCATAAAGTTCATTCCAATGTATTACCAATGGGAGAGGTGGTATTAGGTGGTAACGGAAATTTGTGAACAAAAAAACTTTTTTGTGTCAAAGTTTCATTACCATGGAAATAACATGAAAGTTTTGATTAAATTTTACACTATATATCATTCCCATTACCACCATTTAGTACCACTAACCAAACGGATCATAAGTGAAAGTTAAAGAGAATATGTAAAAATCCTAGAGTTGTAAAAAACTCAAGGGTGGAGAAGTAGACCCTTTCTTGGTATGATCATTATAATTCACTTACATTCTCTATAATTGTTTTCATAAAAGTTATTATTATGTTTCATGTTACAAACTCATAGTTTGAGTCCTAACTTTATTCCGCAAACAGATTTTTCTTTGAGTTTCAAGGCGTTAGCCGTTAACTGTTTCAGTCAAAACCTTGACTAGTTTCGCAAAAATTTGTCATACTCTATTAAGCCCCCTTATTCATTCTTGAATCCTTATGCTTAGAGCATCGTGTCACAAATTTTAATCTAAGAAATACACAAAACAAGTAGACTTTATATATCACTGCTTAAAATACACACGTTCATGATAAACATAAAGAAAATACAACATCACTCAAGAATATGATCCACGATCATACATGAGAGGCCAGGTACTAGAGTAGTACCAAAATGGGGCTTATTGAAATTGAAAACACACCAAGTAGAGGACACATTTAAACTAAAGAGTGTAACATAATACGGTAGCTAAATGCTTCATCGGCATCAACATCATGCATGTTGCTTATTTTGAGATGTAAGATCCTGAATTTAACACAGAAATCGATAAAATATTAATTAAATGGTAGTTTACGAAGTTAAAATTAATAAAAAAGGAGGCAAAGTAACTTATGTAATACATACCATCCATCCTTAGTTGTTTATATCCTTAGTATCACTCCAAGAGACTCGAGATACCTATCACACCTACCAAAAACTCCAACAAGAGGGCGATCACTTCGAGTTGGTGAGTAAAAATCGGAAACATTTGTAACATCGGTAGCACTTCCATACGGTCCAACGGTACGCTCATTAGTGTGTAAGAAAATTTGCGCAATAACAACACGATTCGCACCAATTGAGAATGCAGATTTTCCGCTAAACCCAAGAATAATCTCAGAAGGTCGCAAATCAATCTATACATGAAAATTAATTAATTATTTAAAAATAAAATGTTTAGTGTACTTATATAATTATAACAATAAAATAACAAAAGGAAATTGGATAAAAAGTTTACATGAGATAAATTTCCACCATTTCCACCAAAATGGACATCTCTGTTCCCACCATCTGGTCTACGTGCCCTGAACCCAATTGCGTCGACAATCCAACCATGTCTTATGGACACACGAATAAAACGTTCACCATAAAGAAGTTGCCAGTCGAAGTTTTGAGGAGACGAAGAGCCATAAGGCCCATATCTCACAGTTCCTTGCTTCTACGATTTTTTTAAAAAAACGAGTTTTATAGTATTAATATAAGCATAAACTAATATTTTTCATACAAAGAACACAATATGAGTAATAGCATACCAATAAGATTCCTTTTTCTTGCACTTGTTCTTGGACTTGTTTTTCTTCTTGGAATTGTGCTTCTGCTTGTGCCATCTTTTTTGCTGTATCACAAATTACTTGATGGCTAGTAATTTAGTTTTCTATGTGATTTGTTGTGGTTCACCAATACGTTAACGTGTATTTATACACTCATTAAGAAAGCTTCGAAGTTGTAACTCAACTTTTTGTATTATTCCACTAACAAAAATATTCTGCTCCTCCACTTTATCTTTTCATTTGGATTTTAGCATATATACTACTTTCGGCCCGTTTAGTAGGTGGTAATAATTTGCGGTAATGGGAATGAAAAACTAGTGTAATTTTGATTAAAAATTTTTTTGGCTATCTTGATGGTCATGCTTGACAACCTTCAATCATCTCATTTTGTTCATAAAGTTCATTCCAATGCATTACCAATGAGAGAGGTGGCATTAGGTGGTAATGGAAATTTGTGAACAAAATTTTTTTTTTTTTTTTATCAAAGTTTCATTACCATGGGAATGACTTGAAAGTTTTGATGAAATTTTATACTACTCCCTCCAATTCAAATTACTTGTCCAATTTGGGTTTGGATCGGATTTTAAGAAAAAATGGTAGTGGGGTTATTTTAAGTGATTATAATAATTGAAAATATGGTAATGGGGTATTTTAAGTGATTATAATAATTGAAAAGGTGGTAGTGGTGTATTTTAAGTGATTATAATAATTGAAAAGGTAGTAGGTAGGGTATTATTAAATAATATAAGTTGGGGTAGTTGGGGGTATTTAGGTAAAAAGTTTTACCAAAAATAGAAAGTGGACAAGTAAAGAGACTTTACCAAATAAGGAAACTGGACAAGTAATTTGAATCGGAGGGAGTATAAATCAATCTCATTACCACCATTTAGTACCACTAACCAAACGGGCCGAAATATATTTATGATTATCCCTTTATAGTTTTACACGTGATTCAAACAAATGATAAAATTATATCTCACGAATTTAAAAAACATATAGAATAAGTTTATGATTTATATGCATCTTTATTCTACACCACACAACTGCAAGTAAGACATTGTTTTTATATATTCTACTGCCTTGACATATATACAGCTTTGCTTCATTACTTAGTTTTGGATAATTAGGATTTTAACATGATAGTGATTAGTGATTATCAACTTTGATGTATAAGAGTATTTGTTCTTTGTATAATGGAGAATATATATAAACTTTAAATATTCTTACCTAACATAAAGATAATGAAAATTAAATAAAATTTATAATTTGTAGTCAGATTTTTAAGTTGTGATCAAATAGAACTAAATTTTAGAAGATAGACAAGACAATTTTCATTAACATTGTATAGGATAAAATCACTTAAATTTAGTTTAACCAATATATTATTATAAAACATTGAAGGGACAAATAAATGATGACTACCATTACTAACAAACAGGATCGGTTATGTTGAATTAGAAGAACAAACTGAAAAGACAAAATTGAAGAATACCTGATTCCATAGCTCGGTAGATAATCTTGAAAATGAGAGAGTATGGATCTTCTAGATTAACACGTATCCCCTAGAGTGAAGACCCTTAATGTTATCACTCTTAATTCTCTCTGATAATGGGATGTCAGGAGAAAAGGAATATCAGTAACCTAGGGACCATAACTTCTATATATATAATAACCTATGACTAGTATTCAGCCATAATAGAACCCAGTCATAAAATGAGTCTCTACACATTTAAGGCCCACAACCTATTAATACATTTAAGCCCAATCCTTTTAACTTTAATTAGATCACTTTAAGCAGGGCCTAAAGACACAGTTTTAATAAATTATAATGACATTTATATTTACATATAAGCCCAACTTTGGACTTTGGTCCAACAAACATAACTTACAAGTAATATACTTAATTTCCAAAAATTTTTTAAAAGTATGTAGAATAAAATAGTTAATGTATATATTTTTATGCAAAATTGAATAAGAATGAGATTTATGGGATTTATAAGAAATCATACAATCTTAAGGAATATAACTATTGGCTTATATCTAGGAACCAACTCAACCAAAAGCTTAAGCTGATGGTTGAGGCCCCAAGATATGTTATATACTCTAACAACTTAATTAAATTACATGGTGTTGGAGCAATCACCAAATCTCCCTCATGTGGAGAGGCTTCGGGGTGCCGTGATGATGGCGCAACGGAGATCAATGCGCGAGAGTGCACCAAAGAGGGTCTCGGAGTGTGCCTTGATTAAGGAAAGGCACTAATTAAGGGGACATGCGCATTGATCTCCATTGCTCGAGTGAGTAGAGCTGTGAAGGGGAACTCGAGCTTTGGGTCGAGCCAAGAAGAGGAAGCAAGACAAAAGCTCTGTGGGAGTCGGCTCGACCATGTCGAGCAATAATGCCTAAGTCGAGCATGTGGGTCGAGTGTCAATGCAGCAACAGACAGTAGGTCTTGGAGTACCGCTCGACCAAGTCGAGCGAATGGTACAGACACGTCAGAATGCTTTTCTGTTTTGCGGGATTCCTTTTTTCGGCATCAAAGGTCTTTGCTTTGGGCTTTTCTAATAATCTTTAGGGCTATATAAAGAGTCTCTAAACATTATTAGATATAAAGAGAGAGTCTTATACACATTAGAGAGTTAGGGTTTAAGGACCTTAAGAGAGTCTCTTCTTCTTTGTATTTCGATGCTAATTCGAAACAAAAAATATAATAAAGTATAATTGCTAGTTCGTCTTATTTTGTGATCACTTGCATAAATAGAATTTTGAGATAGATTAAACAATTAGCATTAACTAGTAAACGATAAAAGCATTTAATTTTACCTAAATACAATAACTTTGATGTGCAAATTTTATTTAATCGCAAGTGCACGGTGTACGTGTTGTCACTGATCGAACACAAGGAAGATAGGACAAGAAACTTGCTAACTTCTACCAAAAATATTGCTTGAAGAAGAAAAAGTGTTTGATTGGCTGTAATATAACAAGCTAAAAATGCAATAAGAAAATGTGATTAAATTATATGATGACAAGATCTAGGGTGTTGGAAAAATCCCCTAAATTCTTGTATGATCAAACTCTTATAAGTGTCTATGAAATGTCGGACTAATTATGTGATTAAATATGATCTTGTTAATCTCAAACTCTCGTTCTGTTGATTAACTATTAGATTTAGACCTTACTATTTTAATTTTCACACGCTAGTTTTATAGAACGAAATAATAAAAATTTATCAAAAGTTCACCCTAAAGCAAAGTCGATCCTTATCTCACACGCTAGTTCTATTGACTAGTCCGGCAAAGCATATTTAATTTAGGGTTGATTAGGACAATTTAACCATTTTAATCATAGTTTCATAGGCACAATCAAAAATCAAATCATACTTAACAATCTGGTTCAAACCCGAACCCTAGAAAATGGATCTATTCACTAATTATAATAAAAACAATAAATAAAAACCCTAGAATGAAACTAAGTATGATAAGATATGATAATAATGAAATTTGCAAGGAAAAACAATAATTAAATTATAAGACACACAATTAAAGATCCAAGAGCCAAAAAAATATGAAGAACAATACTACTTTTAATAAATGATAATTTCTAAAAAAACCAATTAAAGTTTGCGAAGGAAAGATTAACTAATACACATTTGATAAAGAAAGATTAACTAATAACAACAAAGTAAATTAAAGACAATAAATTACAAGCTTACAAATATTAAAAATGGTTTTCAATGGAGAAAGATGAAGGAGGAAGGCGGAGAAGAGGGTTTTAGTCTCCCCCGTTGTGCTCCTCTCAAGGAGGCTTAACCCAATTGTCTCTTATTAACCCCCTAAATATACCCTAAGAAGTTAATTAAAATAAAGATAAAAAAATAATATAAAAATAAAGTAATTGGGAATGATTGCATGGAAAAATCAGAAGCAGTAGCCGTCTCCGCAGCCACTTCCACGGCCAGGAAGCCGAGTCGGCGCTTTTGGCTTACAACTTCGGCAAACTTCAAACGGTCGTCATTTCTTGTTCGGTTGTCGGAATCAGACATATAATATACCGTTGTAAAGCTCTTGAAGTCTAGTTCCGAATGCCGCAAAACTTGCATTAATCCAATCTTCCTATTAAAAGTTATGGCCAAAACAGTAGATATGTATCTAATGTCACCTCAAAACTTTTGCATTACAAACACTCTTCTACTCTTTTGCTCATTTTCTTTGTATAACATTTTCATCCAAGCTAGAATCTTTCTTAGTATAAACTTCATCATCATTAAAACCATAAGAATTATGCTTAAAATAATCAAAACCACTCAAAATCTTGGCTTGAATATAGTGTTTCCAAGGATGCAGCATTTTGTTTTGTTTGTTATTTGTTTAAAGATGATAATATTGGAAAAGATGCTTTTGTTAATGATGGTTTTTGTGATTGGAGGAAGCCAAGATCATTTAATTTACATGTTGGTTCAAACATGAGAGCTCATCGAAATGCAATGATATCTCTTGCGAACTTCAAGAATCAAAAGTGCTCAATTTTGTTAGCTTTAAACAAGCAAGATGAAGAAACAAAAAATAAATATCGAACAACATTAGAAGCTTCTATTAAGTGTTTGAGGTGGCTCTTATTGCAAGGTTTGCCTGCCCGTGGTCACAATAAAAAACATGATTCACATAACAGGTGTAAATTTGTTGAACTTTTGAAGTTATATGCTGAAGGTAGACTTGATGTTGAAAATGTTGTTTTGGATAATGCCCTTGGAAATTGTATGTTGATAGCTCCTATAATTCAGAAGGATATTATTAATGCTTGTGCAAAAGAGAGCACTAAAGCAATTATTGATGAAATTGGTGATGAATGTTTTACTATTCTGGCTGATGAGTCTGCTGATATATCTGATAAAGAGCAATAGTCTATTTGTTTGCGTTATATTAGGAAAAGTGGTGAAGTAGTGGAACGATTTCTTGGTATTGTGCATGTTCCTAATACCACCTCCTTAGCTCTTAAGAATGCAATAGAATCTTTGCTTATGGAGCATTCTCTTACACTTTCTAGAGTTCGTGGTCGGGGTTATGATGGTGCTATGCTAGCAACATGAAGGGTGCTATTGGTGGTCTTAAAACTTTAATTATGAATGAATGTCCATCTACACATTATGTGCTTTGTTTTGATCACCAACTTCAGTAAACACTAGTAGCCGTTGCAAAAAAAAAATGAAGATTGTTGTTGGCTATTTGATGAAGTTCTTCCCCTTTTATTGAACTTTCTTGGTGGCTCACCTAAACGAAAAGAGATTCTTCGTGAAAAACAATTAAGCTCATATTGCAGAAGCTTTGTCATTCGGTGAACTCTTGACAGGTTGTGGTTTGAATCAAGAACTTAGCCTAATTAGGCCCGGTGATACTCGTTGGAGTTCTCACTTTAGAAGCCTTAAGAATGTGCTTAGTATGTTTCCAACAATCTAGAGTCCCTTGAAACAATTGCAAATGCTCATGCTCATGCTCATGCTCATGATCATTCCGATAAGGTTAAAGCTTTGTCAATCCTAAGTATGTTAATGACATTTGATTTTGTTTTTATAGCACTGTTAATGGGGTCTATTTTTGGGTTGACGAATTCATTGAATATGACTTTATAAAAAATGGATCAAGATGTAGTTAATGCGATGAAGTTGGTTGTTAGGGTTTTATTTTAATGCCGCAAGCGTACGGGTGTCGTAGCACAATTACGGGTCAGATCATAGGGAGACAGGATTAATACAAGAGTCGTTTAGTTAATCACTTGAAAAGCAGAAGATTTGATTTTTGTTTCTATAAACTATGTGAGAATGCTTAAGAAATATATTGATATCAAGATAATAAAAGGACTAGGAAATAGGAATTCACCACTAATAGCATGTGATTATTTCGATTAAGATTGCAATTGATACCGTTGAATTGATTTACCGATCTAACTTAATCACTCCTTTTCTGGATGGTAATCAAATTAAAACAAATTAAATGGGTTCTCTCAATCTCAACTTTCGTATTTTGATCGATTAACAACACAAGATAACATACTATTCAATCTCAACTTTCGTAATTTTGATCAAGGCGACATATTAACTTGATTTCATCCAAGACTAATAATATTCTCATCCTTCAACTTTCGTGATTTTGGTATTAAGAGAAATTAAAAGACTTTAACTTTAATGATCATACATAACAATTTAATCAAACCAATTCAACATCACAATCATCAATCCTTATCTAACAATCACACACATATTAGGGTTCAAATCCGATGTCCTAGCATACAAATCTACTCACTAATTATAGTTATAGAAATTTTATGACAAATAAACTATCATGAAATAAGAATTAAAACATAATTTAAAAACATGAAAATAAAGGAAATACCTTGAAAATGGAGATGAAGAACGGTATGTAAATTGCTAATAAAATCCAAGAGTACAATATTGAAATTCTTAAAGGAAAGCTTAAACTAAATCTATGGAATACAAAGAGGAAGACTAGAGTTTGAAAGAAAGAAAACTGAACAATTAAAAACTAGGTTAACTTCCACTTAAATAGTGGTTCCAAAAATTAGGAGAAGAAACGGTTGACATTCCGTCAAAACGCAGAGCGACGAGTCGCCACATTATGAAACAAAATTTGCAACAATTCACAACTATAATCCCTAAACACCACTATAACTTCGTTCACGGAGCGTAGAAATTGCACTTATCATTGGTTGATAGTACCAAATTGGGATTACAAAAACTACGAGATAATGGTTGGGAAACTCACTTGAACAAAGTTACGTCATTTTTAGTTGGGCATGTGATGTGCAAATTTTATTTAACCGCAAGCGCACGGTGTACGTGTAGTCGCGGGTCGAACACAAGGAAGCTTGGGACAATGGACTTTACGATTTAAGTTGATTAGATTGCTAAGGGAATAAAAATGATTGATTGGTTTGAACTAACAACTACGAATGCGATAATTGAAATGTGGTTTAACTATATGATGATGAGATCTAGGGTATCGGGCTTCCCCTAAAGTCTTGCATGATCCAATTCTCATTAGTGTCTATGAAGTGTAGGATTAATTGTGTGATTAAACTTGATC
This sequence comes from Amaranthus palmeri, assembly GCA_019776075.1. Lineage (NCBI taxonomy): Eukaryota > Viridiplantae > Streptophyta > Magnoliopsida > Caryophyllales > Amaranthaceae > Amaranthus > Amaranthus palmeri. The sequence goes on from JAAKBH010000373.1 coordinate 318,889, forward strand.
TTGTTAATCTCAAACTCTCGCTCTGTTGATTAACTATTAGATTTAGACCCTATTACTTCAATTCTCACGCGTTAACTTTATTGAACGAATTAATAAGAATTTAACTAAAATTTACCCTAAAGCAAAGGCGATCCCAATCTCACACGCTAGTTCTATTGAATGGTTCGACAAAGCATATTTAATTTAGGGTTAATTAGCACATTTAATCACTTTAATCCATAGTTTCATAGACACATCCAAGAATCAATTCATACTTAACTAATAGGTTCAAACCCTAACCCTAGAAAATGGATCTACTCACTAGACATGATGAATGCAATGGATATCAATTCAAATTTAATGCTAAACATAAATGACAATGAATAAGATGATGAAATGGAATGAGCAATGATGAAATGCTTAATAATAATGATAATGAATACTAAAACAATAATGGAAAAAGACAATTTATTATTAAAGGATGATTAAAGCTAGAATTCAATGTTCAACTAACAAAACTTAAACTAATACAATAATTCAAAAGCAAAAGAAGAAAATAAACTTACAAACTTGAAGGATGAATAATTCTCAAAGGCTAGATTAATGTTCTTGCAAAGTAAAATAAAGCTAAAAATGAAATTAAAGGCTAGATTAATGGAAAATTAAGCAAAACTAAGTAAAGTTCAAGGGAGGAAGAAGAGAACCCTAATCAGAATTAAGGTTCTTATTTATACTAACAAGGGTAATTATGTAACACCCCGGCCCCTCGGACCGCTGGTGACTACTCATGGAGACTGTAGACTAACCCCACAAACCAACACAAGTCTTTCCAGCGCACTTTGGCCTCACTCGTGCGCACCCGAGAAACTTCCCAGGAGGTCACCCATCCTAAGATTGCTCCCCACCAAGCACGCTTAACTGTGGAGTTCTAAGCAAATGGGCTCCCTAGAAAAGAAGATGCACCTTGTTGATATGAGTAGTCTATCAATCTCTTTTCAAGCTAAATCTGGGGTATCACACTCACCCCCACTTAAGAATACAACGTCCTCGTTGGACCGTCATTTCAGGATCTTTTCCCCCGCTAGGTGCGCTGAACACACAATCAGCCACGGTCGCAGGGTTGCTCTGATACCATTTGTAACACCCCGGCCCCTCGGACCGCTGGTGACTACTCATGGAGACTGTAGACTAACCCCACAAACCAACACAAGTCTTTCCAGCGCACTTTGGCCTCACTCGTGCGCACCCGAGAAACTTCCCAGGAGGTCACCCATCCTAAGATTGCTCCCCACCAAGCACGCTTAACTGTGGAGTTCTTAGCAAATGGGCTCCCTAGAAAAGAAGATGCACCTTGTTGATATGAGTAGTCTATCAATCCCTTTTCAAGCTAAATCTGGGGTATCACAAATTAACCCTAGGCCCAAAGAAAGCCCGGAGAAAAACACGCCAAAAACCTCAATTAAACATTAGCCGAGTCGGCTGAGCAAAAGAACATCCCACAGCCGAGTCGTCCTGAGCTTCTGGAAAAATTAGGATTTTGTCAGACCACTTTCGCCGAGTCGGCGACACCAAAATTTACCCCACAGCCGAGTCGGCTGTGTCTTCTGTGAAGATACTGGATTCTTCATCGAAGACCGCCGAGTCGGCGGTTCACTTTTTCCCCTCGTCGCCGAGTCGGCGTTTACTCTCTGGAAGAATTGTGGTTTCTGTCTTCAATAGCCGAGTCGTCGAGGCTTAAGGAGGCACCTCAGCCGACTCGGCTCTTTGCTACTGGATAGTGGTGATGCTAAAATTCACTCTTTTGATCGTGACTTGGCTTGATTAATAGCTTGACTTGATCTTTGAATCCTGTAGACACGATTAGCATCGAAAACCCATAAAAATAACTCAAAACCACACAATTCACCCATCTTCCCATACTTTGACCATGAGATACCGAAATAGAGTGAAACCGAATGAAATAACCTCGAATCGCCTTCAAAACATCGCAAAGGAGCATAAAAATACAAACGATTAGTGCAAATAATTGCACTTATCAGCATGAAATTGATATTCCGAATATGGAAGATATATATTTTAGCCAAGTAGCTGGAAGGAGAAGGATTCGTAGTAAAACTCCTCGTGTGACAAATCTTCATCATTATCGAGTTGAGGTTTTCTTGAGTGTGATTGATCTACAGTTGCAAGAACTTGAAGATCGGTTTAGTGATAAAATCAAAGATTTACTTATTTATATGTCTTGCTTTCATCCTTGTGATAGATTTTCATCCTTTGACACAAGAAAATTGCTTGAACTTGCTAAATTTTATCCAAATGAATTTCCAAAAGAAGATTTGATATTCTTTGAAGAATCACTTCAAAGTTTTATTGACGATGTGAGAAATGACAAGCGATTTTCAAATGTGAAGAATCTCAATGAACTTTCCATAAAGCTTGTAGAGAAAAAGAAGCATGAGAGTCACCAAGATGTGTACTTGCTTTTGAAATTGGTATTGCTTCTCCCTGTGGCAACAGCAAGTGTAGAAAGATCATTTTCTGGAATGAATCATATAAAAAACAAAGTGCGTAATAGTATGGGAGATCAGTTGTTTAATGATAACTTGGTCACTTTTTTGAAGTATAATTTATTTAGAGATGTTAGTCTTGATGCAATTGTGCAACGATATCAAAATATGAGAACTCGAAGAGAACAATTGTAGTTTTATATTTTGTTATCTTGTATTTAATTATGTTAGAGTTTAATCTCATTGTAATTTGTAACTTGTAATTTAGAGCAATGATAGTTATTTGGAATGCTCATTATATAAACAAAGTGTCAGCCGTAATTTATTTCAACACGTCGGTGAATCACGAATGGTGTACCCATACTTTTGAATCCAGGGTCCGCCTATGACGATCCCCATCAAAAAGCTGCCAGTTGTAGTTGCGAGGCACCTTAGAAAACAAACTAGATTAGTACCTGAATTTTTAAGAGAGATGATTTTACTATATGAGACTAATTTATTTGGTTGGTTTAATGTATAATTATTGTATTACTCCCTCCGAATCATTTTAGATGTCACATTTGAGTTTTCACGGTTATTAAGGGTGGTGTGGGGTCTATTAAAAAGGTGGTAGTTGGTTATTTTAATTGATTAAATTAATTGTAAAGGAGGTAGATGGATATAGAAAATTGGAAAAGTGGATGTATTTAGGTAAAAAAAATAGACAAAAAAAGGAAAGGGGACAATTGATATGATTTTGCCAAATAAGGAAATGGGACATCTAAAATGATTCGGAGGAAGTATTTTAATGATCACTTTTAATATTAAAATGATTAAAAATTCTTGTGTAAGACGTTCTCTCCATGGGCACTCTCTAACAATCTCTAAGTAGTCTAATTAATTTAACTATTAGCATATGAACTCCCTATTTTAAGGTTGTCTCATCGAACTAGATTAGTAAACAAATTTTTAAGAGAGAAGGTTTTACGATGAGATTATTTTATTTGGTTAGTGTAATTTATGCTTATTGTATTATTTAAATGATCACTTATAATATTAAAGTGATTACAAATTTTTTTAGTAGTGTCGTTCCTAACATAGTATGGGCCCTAGGCAAACTGAAAGAAATGAGCCTTTCTTATGAAGGGTTGATTTTGAAATAAATGGATGTGTGGACGAATAACAAAGACAGACCTATATATGCATTATAATTAGCGTTAAAAATGTAGACGCGTCATATAATTTTTAAATGATAAAAGAACTACTCATAAATTTTAAATTTTTAAGTGTCTACTTTCATTAATTAGTATTTTCTAATTCTAGGTGAAAACGATGACGTATTAGCGATCGAACGACGAGTTTCAACCACTAACACCACCAAGATCGAAATATGTGAAGTCTTGTGTTTACAAATTACGCAAACTATAACTCGATGTTTGTAGGAATAAAATGCAATAATAAAATGACACAAATGTTTAAGGAGGTTCACCCAAAATTGGCTACGTCCCCCGTGGTGTAGTATCTCTCTTATATTATCACAATTTGAGAAATTACAATTAGAGAAGAGATGAGGCTAAGTGTTTAGGCTATGGGGTATTTTGTGGATTTGTGGATGTGTTTAATCTTTGCTAGATCCCACTATTTATAGAGTAAAAACTTAAATGATAATTACTCATGTTAATACATTTCATGACTGGAAATAATGAGTGTAGTAAATGAATTGAAGACCTCCAATAACGCACCAAGGAGCAATGAAAAGACAGCACTCAAAAACAATTGAAACGTCACAAAGTAAAATCTAAGCTGCTGTACAATGAGCTCGTTCGAGCAGTGCCAAGCTCGTTCGAGCACCTCACCCCTGAAGTTACTGGATGCTACTGTTTCAACGCCTCGTTCGAGCAATGCTTGGTTCATATGATGCCTCGTTCGAGCATCAATCATCAGAGAATGTCCCTTTAGCTTCTTTACTCATTACCACTTCATATTACTCCTTAGCTTAAGTTACCCATTTAATTACAAGTAACTTAATACATTCATTCTAGCTTTTAAACACCATATTCAACACCCATTAATCTTACCCATTAACTTACTCTTCTAGGATTCCATCCTAAGAGTCACACTTGATTTATTTTGGTGGACTCAAGTCACACCATTCATAACAATCTCCACCTTGACTTGAGTTCACCCAAGTCAATGGCACTCTAATTCACTCCATAACATAATATAACAACTTACACCACTACATACTCAAATTAAAAATAAAACAACACATGTGCTTAAACATAACACATGCATTAAAATGCCCACAAAGGGCTCCCAAAAGAGTATGAAATCAATTACCAATCAAATCCACATATCCCATGGACTCATTGGGGTATGTTGGAATTATTCTCGAACATTCGTTGTTTGAAGAGGTACCATGATCATTATTTTCATGCTCGGTTGAAGTAGTGGACACACAAGCCGAACTAATTAAGGTTGAACCCACAAGCATATACAAGCCATTATTAAGGGATCCTTTCATGATCATTTTAGGACCCTTGCCAACCTTCAACACTCCACCTTCACCAATGCATGTATAACCTTCTTTATCCAAAATACTAAGGGAAATTAAGTTTTTACTCATACCTGGAACATGAAGGACTCCGGTCAATGTTCTTTCAACACCATCAAACATGACTATTTTAACATCTCCAATACCAACTATCGGACAACTAGTCTCATTGCCCATAGTGACTTTTCTTCCATCAACCTTTTGATAAGTTGAGAAGACCTTTGCGTTAAACGTCATGTGTCTCGAACATCCCGAATCCAAAATCCATGAGTCACCACCCTTGTATTCATTGGTAACAACGAAAGCACCAACATCATACAACTCACCTTCAACATAGCTAGCTTCGGCGGCGATAGCTTCTTTGGACTTGCTTTCATTGGATTGTTTGGATTTCAATTTCCAACAATCTTTCTTGAGGTGGCCTTTCTTCTTACAAAAGTTGCAAATCATGCCCCTTTTATTCCTACCCACATCCTTCACAAACAAAGCATCATTGGGATCTTTGGACTCCTTTTGAGCAAATTGAGAATCAATAAGGTCCTTTTGTGTTAAGGCCTTTCTAACATCCTCACTACTCAATGTGTCCCTTCCATATAACAAGGTTTCCCTAAAGTGCTTAAACGAAGGTGGTAGTGAAACCAACAATAAGATGGCCAAGTCCTCATCATCCACTTTTACATCAATATTTTGTAAATCCATTAATATTGAGTAAAATTCATCAAGGTGCGGTTTCATCGGCTTCCCTTCTTGCAATCGGAGATCATACAAACGACTCTTTAACAAAAGTCGATTGGTAACACTCTTTTCCATGTAGAGTGATTCCAATTTATCCCATATGCCTTTAGAAGTTTCCTCCTTTACAACTTCTCTCAAAACTTCATTAGAGAGACAAAGTTGTATGGCGGAAAGAGCCTTCGCATCCATTTCTTCCCATTTCGCCTCACTAGTGCCTTCGGGTATCTTCTCTATACCACCAAGTGCTTTATGCACTCCATTTTGTATCAATATTGCCTTCATTTTGACTTGCCATAAGCCAAAGTTAACGCTCCTATCAAATTTTTCAATATCGAGTTTCATGGTTGCCATGTTACACCAATACGACCTCTACACGACGATAATAACAACTTGGCTCTGATACCAATTGAAAACGATGACGTATTAGCGATCGAACGACGAGTTTCAACCACTAACACCACCAAGATCGAAATATGTGAAGTCTTGTGTTTACAAATTACGCAAACTATAACTCGATGTTTGTAGGAATAAAATGCAATAATAAAATGACACAAATGTTTAAGGAGGTTCACCCAAAATTGGCTACGTCCCCCGTGGTGTAGTATCACTCTTATATTATCACAATTTGAGAAATTACAATTAGAGAAGAGATGAGGCTAAGTGTTTAGGCTATGGGGTATTTTGTGGATTTGTGGATGTGTTTAATCTTTGCTAGATCCCACTATTTATAGAGTAAAAACTTAAATGATAATTACTCATGTTAATACATTTCATGACTGGAAATAATGAGTGTAGTAAATGAATTGAAGACCTCCAATAACGCACCAAGGAGCAATGAAAAGACAGCACTCAAAAACAATTGAAACGTCACAAAGTAAAATCTAAGCTGCTGTACAATGAGCTCGTTCGAGCAGTGCCAAGCTCGTTCGAGCACCTCACCCCTGAAGTTACTGGATGCTACTGTTTCAACGCCTCGTTCGAGCAATGCTTGGTTCATATGATGCCTCGTTCGAGCATCAATCATCAGAGAATGTCCCTTTAGCTTCTTTACTCATTACCACTTCATATTACTCCTTAGCTTAAGTTACCCATTTAATTACAAGTAACTTAATACATTCATTCTAGCTTTTAAACACCATATTCAACACCCATTAATCTTACCCATTAACTTACTCTTCTAGGATTCCATCCTAAGAGTCACACTTGATTTTTTTTGGTGGACTCAAGTCAAACCATTCATAACACTAGGGCCCTTTTTTAACTCTGAGCTCTAGACAAATACCTACTTTGCTTAAAATCAGGAACAACCCTGTTTTATAGTTTTAAAGTGATCATTTGTATCATTAAAGTGATCATATACAATCTTAAAAAGATCAATAGAAAAATAAGCTTATAATAAGAGTTTGTCTCATGATAAGACGGTTTCATATTAAACTAGCTGAATTTAATAGTGCAATTATAGAAAATAATTTGAGAATGAACATACCACTAGGAGACCCCCTTTTTTGCCGTGTTCTTGGGCTTGGGCTTCTGCTTGGGCTTTGGCTTGGGCTTGGCTTGGGCTTGGGTTTGAACTTGGGCCATTTCCTTTGCTAAGAAATTACGTACTAATGACAAGTACTTTATAATGTGTTTTGTTTGGGTAAGATTTCAATATCTGTATATATACACACAAAAACAGAGATTCAAAGTTGTGATTTTACGCTTTGGTCCTCCAAGAATATATTCTGTTACTCCATTTTCTTTTGTTTAATTGATTTCTGTGTCGTATATATGCTGAATCATACCGCATCATCATATTTAGTAAATTTTGTTCAGAAAGCAGGAGTTTAGGTAAGGGTAGGGGATGCACCTCTTTCTGCAAAGATGTGTGAGACATGTGGAGATGATTTGGACTTGTGAAGAGAAAAACGTATGATGCACTAGTGAGAAGGATTGAAAACATCATTGTGAAGGATAGGAGAAGTCGAGGAAGACATAGAATAACGTGGGAGGAACAGTTGAAAAGTGACTTATATGACCTACACCTCTCGTAGTACATGACAAGGGATAGGGGTAGTTGGCGATGCCTTATTCACGTCTTAAATTACTGAGTCTGTTCCAGTTACATGTCGTTGCCTTTGTTCCTAGCCGTTTACATATCACCTTTTTTCGCTTTTATTTTTATACCTTTCTATTTCTATTTTATTTATTTTTTTATTTTAGAAATAGAAGCTACTGGATACATTCTGACTTGTTGCTCGACCAAACAGAATAGTTCGCTCGGGTTGAGCGGAGGTCGAGCGACTATCACATCCCTCCTGGACAGTTTCTGCTCGACTTGAAAAGTAGAACATCTTGCATTAAACCTTTACACTTCTTCATTAAGTCTCATTAATTCATGCTTTAATCATCACATTCAACACCATGTTAAGTTACCAACTTATATCACCAATAAACAACCTCATAGGATTACATCCTAAGATTCACTCATGAATACACCTTTTAATTTGTGCACTCAAATCACACTTAAACACAACAGTATATTATTTGCTTACAGCACCTCTTATCACATGTTACCGCCAACTACATTTTATATCATTCTCGTATCTTAATTCATTTTCATTATAACCAAGTACCAAAGGGACTTTAAAGCTTCCTTGGACCATAACAATTTTGTAACAAAAAATTTACTCGTAAAAATATTAGATTGTGATAAGGTTATAAATGAGTCAATAAATTAGTGACATATGTTTCAAAAATTTCTAAATTGCATTTATTGACTATTTATTTAGGAATGATAGAGTAAAAGAATAGATTTCCTGTCCTAGGAGTATAATTCAAAGGGGAACAGGTGGTGTATTCTTTTGGACAATATTAGTCGAAAAATGTAGCTTTCCTACAACTAACATTCTTCCACACACTCCTCTATCGACTATAGTTAGAAATGTTCAAAATTAAAACCATTAATCGAAATTGAGTATCATCTAATCAGACAAAATTAACATATAAATAAATACTAAGTCAGATTGTTAACATATTTACACATACTCAAGAATTGAAATTGACCTGAACTGATATATTATGCAATAACTCAAATCGATATAAATGTTGGAAATACTTCACATGTGATGTGAGACAAGATCCCACATCTATAAAAAAGTGGGTTATGGACTTGCATATATACTTGGTAAGCCAATCCTCCTATTGCCATATGGTTTTGGGAAATAATGAACCTCACCGAGTGTATGTGCAAGTCAACGCTCTTGACCCGTGGGTTTGTAGACCCGAGCCCACGGGTTTCCCGTGTCCACACGAGTGGGCCACGATGAGATTATACGACGAATTGTCACGGCCTAATAATAAAACCTATCCGAACACTCAAATGACCTCTAATAATATGTCTATGAATATAACAAAAAATGATCGATCAATTCAATACATATGTTGCTCTACCCCACCTTCATAATTATATGTGTATGAATATCTCTAAATTGACAATATATGATAACAATGCATGAATCTAAGGCAATAGACTTTAAAAGAGGTAATCCATTTACAAGTTGGATTGAACAAAATTTGTTTAACTCGTAAATTAAATCGGATTAAAACGTTTTTAATATTTGGCCTGGTGTACGATAATCTAAACAGTTTGGTTAGTTTTTTTAAAGTTTGGTTTAAGGTTTGTTTCCGATTTTTTATTTTCAGACTAGATCAGACCATAAAAGGTGTTCGGTGGTCCTCCCTTACTCTCCCGAAGAGTCTTGGTGGCCTTGGTATTGGGGATATTATGTATAAGAATTTAGTATTATTGTTTAAGTGGTGGTGGAGATATTCTGATGCTGATGATACATTGTGGAAACGTATTCTGATGTCCGTATATGATATTCATGGTTTAAAAGCTTCGTCTTCTGCTTTTGGGCATGTTCGAGAGGGGGTGTGAGGGCAGTTGCTTGGTAATGATCCACAGACGGTGAAGGTTTGGGAGGTTGTTGAGGATGGGTTATGCGTGCGGGCTGGGGAAGGGCGTTCGACTTTGTTTTGGATAGATAAGTGGTGTTCTTGTGGTCCGTTGAAGTTTATGTTCCCTCGTCTTTTTATGTTGTCAGTGCAGCAACAATCTTTTGTTTATCAAATGGGGGCATGGGTTGACAATCTTTGGGTTTGGGATCTCAGATGGCGTCGGAGACTTTATGACTGGGAGGTTGAAGATGTGGGGAAGTTGGAAGATATTCTTGTTATGCAGTCCATGCGCCAAGGATGTGGTGATCGCATCTCGTGGCAGTTTACTGATTTACCTTCCTTCCCTGTGCAGAGTATTATGGAGAAACTTTATGAGGGTGTGGTGCCTCTTTTGTCGAAATCTGTGGTGAGTCGAGTTTGGTGTAAGTTTTACCCTCCTCGGGTCCAACTTACACTTTAGTTAGCTTGTTTAGCTCGTTTGAAGACTCGCGATAGGTTGGTTGCTCTGGGGGTTCTGGATGTTAAGCAGGCTGTGTGTCCATTTTGCCAATCCGATTCTGAGTCTAATTCTCATGTGCTATTCTCTTGTGGATTCTCGTGGCGTGTTTGGATGTCTATTTTGCGGGACTGGGGTATTCAAGGGGTTTTTTCTTCTCGTTGTGACTCTTTGATTGTTGAGTGGGATGGGTTAATGCGGAGTCGTCGGTGGAAACATTTATGGAAGCTTACTTTTGGTTGTGTTGTGTAGTCTTTATGGTTCGAAAGGAACAGTGTCGTCTTTGAGCAAAAGGTCCCGGATCTTCAGAGGTTTTTATGTTCATTGCAATTTCGGCTTCGGGTATGGGGCAAAGAGTTGCTAGGGCATGACTGTGTCTCTTCTCCGTTTGGATTGTCTTATATGTAGGTGTGATGGGGTTGGGCTTGTCTTTGTTTTTGTATTGGTGTATTGTTTTGGTTTATTTGCTGCGTTACAGCTGACCGACTGAATATTCGCATAGTCCATCCCTATGCTGTGTCTGGATGGCCTGTATCCTGTCCTGATCTCTCCAATGGCTTTTTCCCCTCGCGGGGTTTTTTTTATGTCGGCGGGATTTTTGGGTCATGGTTTCAGTGTTGTTTTTTTTTCCTTCTTAATTGATTCCTACTTTTCGAAAAAAAAAACCATAAACGGTACTATGTGATTTAAAGTCGCCATAGTTTTTTAAAATTAAACAAAGGTTGCTACCATCGAAACATAGATTTTTATTATAGTAGTATGTACTTGAATGATGTTGATAAAATCAACTAATTACAAATTATTATATTTAGTGATTATAGGCACGAAATATTTGAGTAAACATAGATATTAATATGTAAAAACATAAAAAACATCGTAGGCCAAACAAAACTTGACCAGACCCTTGTAGAGTGGCTTAGTATGGTCTAGTTTGTTGATTTAAATAGCCCGATCTAGTCAAGAAATTTTTCCAGATCGAAATTTTCAGTTTGGTTTGATTTTAGCATTAGACCTGATCAAACCAGATTGTGTGCACCCCTACTTACAAGTTTTTCTCTTTGTCAGATGTATAACAACTTACATGCGGTCAATCTTACCTATTAATAAAAATGTTGGAATATCACAAATATCATCCTTAGGGTAGCCTTGACAAATGAAATTACTTCATCATACATACTAACTAAAATGTTGGAAAATGAAAAATGTCACCCTTAGGGGAGCTTTGAAAAATGTGGATGATAAATAATTACTTGACAACATTTACCTAATTTAGAATCAGATTTTTTTTTAAAAAAAAAAAATTAGAGCCCAATTAGTTTATATAATTTATTTATAGCAATTCTATATGTCTAACCTATAATTTGATATATTTGATTAAATAAATTATAAAATCTGATTTTTTTTTTGCCTTAGAAAAGTGATGTATTCGATAAAAACGAAAGTGATGATAGTTGATTAAATGACAATATTTATATGATTTAAAACCTGATTTTTTAAAAAATTGGAGCTATATGAGTCAAAGTATTTATATAAATTATTTATAGAAATTTTATATGCATAACCTAGAATTTGATATATTTAATTGAATGAAAAGTTATGTATTCTATAAATAATTTTAAAAAAGTTATGTATTCGTTAAATTTAATCACTGTAATAAATATTTGTATTATTTTATTTTAGAGTCACTACAACATAATTTGCTTTGAGTGGGATATATTTATCGACATTTAATTTGAATGTCGCTACTTCATATTTCTACTAATATATATAGAGGCTTTAGTGACATTTATTAGACCCTTTAACAACATAATAAAAAATTACACTAAAGCTATTTGCGACATAGGATCTAGAGACATCATCACAAATGCCACAATAGATTATAGTAACAATTACATATGCCACTAAAGACCAAACAAAATGTCACTAAATTACTTTATAGTGGAACTTGAAATAAAACCAATAATTATTACACTAAAAATATAAATCAGTGGTATTTATTTTAATACCACTAAATTTAATGTCGCAAAAAATTAAATTTGTTGTAGTGAATTATATTTTAATATATTTAATAATAATAGATTTGTACATTGCTCAAGTTTGTATGATAGTAATAAATATTTCAATTGCTATCACAAAGAGTATGTGTTATTGTTGTAATATAATTTTGAAAAAATAAAAGTGACATAACAATGCTTGATTTGTTTGGCTAAGCACTAAGCTAACTCTGGAAAATTCTTGTATTTATATGGTGACTTGTGACCATCAGCTTCAAAATATTTGAATTTTATGATCAACTCTTATTATATAACAATAAATTGTTGCATCAAATAATAGCCAACAAAATATTTTTCAATAATATAGCTATAATAATTTTTAGCTACTTTTAAAATAATGGTGAAATTGACTTAAATTTAAATTTGAATTTATTTATTCGTCAAACACTAAATTTAAGTGAATTCTATATATCCAAATAAAATCATCGTTCACAAACATAACATTATTCATTTTCAAAAATTGCCCAAGACTTAATTATTCAATAGAGAATCATTTCAAAAAAAAAAAAAAAAAATTATTCAATAGAGAATCAGGTTTTTCACTATTAGAGTTAAACTGCATTTCTAGGAATAATGATCATGAGTTTGATTCTCAACTAAATTTCTCCTACCCTCCACCTATTCTATAATTAATAATAAAAAAGTATTCAACATATGGTTAAAAAGACTTTTTTTTCTTCTTTTTATTATGCTAAATAAAGCATAAATGTTATTACAATTTATTTTAGTTAATATTTATAACATAAATATAATTGCTATGGTAAATGGTGTAGATTATTATAAATACCAATTAATTAAAATCAGTTTTTTTAGATGATATAACATATCCAAGGACTTTATATATCAGTTTAAGCTTTTGGTTAAATTGGTTCCTTGACATGGTATCAGAAGCCAGGGTGAGGGTGACAAGTGGTCATCACGGGCTCGAAACTGATCCTTTCCTCATTTAAAGTGGAATATTAAGAGCTAACTTTTAGGAGGTCCTGTGTTGCATCCACACTTCTAATTCAAGGAGCTCTTGACTTCTAATTCAAGGAGCTCTTGTGTATGAAGGCGTATTAGAGTATATATAACATATCCAAGAGCTTCTACCATTAACTTAAATTTTTGGTTGAAAAGTTAGGATATGTTATATGATCTTACGAGTATAAATCATAAAGTTCCAAAATATCTTACATGAACATATTAGCTGCGGAACTAGGAATCTAGTGTGTGATATGTATATTCCTTTAATTTATCACAATCCAGAGTGCAGAGAGCCCAGTATGTTCTCTTTGGTGCATGCATGAATCCAATTTTTAGCACAAAATACCCCATCAACATTATTAGCGATGCTGAGAGGCATAAGAATAAATTTTTTCTGATAAGGTCTTGAGATCGAGTTTTATTTTGCTCTTCTTTTCCCTTAGTTAACCCTATTATCCAAAAAAACATTATTAGTAGTTTTGAAAATTAGGTTTTATCCCAGTTGTAACAACAATCATCTTTCTCAGACAAAATCTATATCAAATCTCACTTAACATTACTCTTTCTTCGGTCTATCCGATCATCCAAAAAACATTATCAGCAATATTAAGAATTAGATTTTTTCTCAGTTAGAATAAAAATTACCTTTTTCATACATGGTTTTAATATCAAATTTTACGTAGTTTTCCTCTTTTCTCAGTCAATCCTACAATTTAAAAACATTATTAAAACTTTTTGGCAATTAATTTGTTGTTATGTTTTACTGCCTTGTCATAAAGGCAATAAGTTAACACAAAATAATGAGAAAATGAGAGAACTTTTAAATTATTGACTTATACTATGTGACAATATAGTAGGACTTAAATAGATGTATACCACGTTACCCCTTCGTTGTCTTGGCCCTCCTTTGCTACCTATACCAATTAATATGTTTCTCATGTATTCATTTTTAATTAATTTAATTCAAAAATATGGCATACATTTAAATTCCAAAATAAAAAGCATTTTAAAGCTAAAAAGGGAAGAACCATTAATACATTAAAAAGAAATTTGCAAGTTCAATTTTTTTTTTCTCCGTGCACTTGCCATTGACTCATTAGTTTTAAGTTTTTTTATTCAGAGAACAAATTAGATTATTAATCTCTACAAGCAGAATTATAAAAAAGGAATATAGATTAACATCCAGATAATATAGTAGCAATCTAGTCGTTGTAGGTTGTGCATATTATTTAAAATTACTTAAAGACTAAAATTTCTAAAGTTCAAAGCTTAAAGTAAATTTTCTAATTATGAATAAAAAATTAATCTGAAATACGAGAATTTTAAATTCTAGTCTACAGTAAATAAGTTTGATTTTTTTATTTAATCGTATTACATTGCATAATTGTAAAAAAATTAGATACAAGAAATTAATTTGTAAGGAAAACAATTATATGGGGTGTATATAATGAAAACATAAATAGAACATATGACGAGTATAAAGTGACTATAATGTATTTAATAACCAAATGACTAATTTTAAATCTTGTGTTCTTATCAGCAAATCTGAATATATATTTAGAAATGTGAAAATTTTAATAGACATTTTGTTGATTTATGTTGCCTTGTTAGTTTTCTCATAGATCTAATTGTAATTCACTATTATATATGCTTTATGGTGTATATAGCATTGTTTTTTTTTGGATTATTTTTTTTTAAATTCTAATACATTATATACTTCTTTGTAGCCACAATCTATTATTTTCCCGTGGCTCCAAATAGACTTGGGTCAGATTTGAGTAGACAAAATACTTGATATTAAATAGTATAAATGATAAAAAATTTATGTAATTTAGCTAGGAAAACTACTTGTATACTTCTCAAGATTAAATGATTATGTTTACCCAACTCAACTCATAACTATTTAGAGTATTAAATGCTAATGAAAAATTATAAAGAAAATCCATGTTTAAGAAAATTATACTCATTCTTTTCATAACTATTTAGAATCGAATACTAGATAAAATAGTAATTGGATATTTTTAAACACCCATACAATCATCCCTTTTAATGATATACTTGCTCTGGTTTTTAATTGTTGCTACAATTTTATTTTTCACGCTATTCAATGCACGATTTTAATCTTTAACATCTTTAATTTCATATGATAAAAAAATTTTAAAAAGTTATATTAAGAAAATACACATAAGTCCAATCAAATAAGATGTCACTTGATTATATTTTACATTATACATAGAGAACTATATATCAAATATAAGATCAATTGGTAAACAGTTTTTACTACAGGAACTGTAGTAACTAATAAATCCGGCGGAAGTATACAAATAACACAAATAATACAAACAAATAATACAAACAAATAATAAAAAATTTTAAAAAGTTATATTAAGAAAATACACATAAGTCCAATCAAATAAGATGTCCATTAAAATTTTGTTTCATTTATTTGATATTAGTACTACTTTTTGTTACAATTTTGATTACTTATGTACTTATATTTGAATTTTAAGTCTTTTGTCAATTTTTATTATTTTTACGTGTAATAATTTCTATTATTTTGTCATTTGTTTATTATTTTAATCGTTTATATCTATTTATTGGGTACAATACTAAAACATATAGCATAATTTTTTGTCTTCTACTAAATTGTAATGGTTGACAAAAAATCTTATTCTTTAAAACATCAAGGACGCATTTGATAGTTTAATTTTGGTAATAAAAATGAAAAACTAGTATAATTTTGGTTAAAAATCTCTTGGTTACCTTGATGGTCATACTTGTCGAACTTCAATTATCTCACTTTTTCATGAAATTCATTCCAATGCATTACCTTTGAGAGAGGTGGTACGTAGTAGGTGGTAATGGAAATTTGTAAACAAGAAACTATTTTGTGATCAAAGTTTCATTATCATGGGAATGATATGAAACTGTTGATGAAATTTTACATTTCAATCATTCGCATTACCACTATTTAATACCACTAACCAAACAGGCCGTAAAAAGTAATTAGGATCCCTATATCCTTTGTTTTGCCCTTGCTATTTGGTGTCCAATTGTCAACCTCTCAAGAGTATAATGTGAGACAGAATATTATTAACTATTCTGTGTATATTTGCTTTTATTCTGTTTCCTTTTATTAGGGCCTAGATTATTCCTAAGATTATTTTCTTACCTTATTAAGGTTGATGTACATGTATATAATCAAGGGTGTTTTACCCATAATACTTAATACAAACAGTATTCCCAAACAATTATTTCCGCAATATTGAATTCTTCATGGTATCAGAGCTTTAGGGTTCAGATCCGGGAAACCCTCAAAGTCTCATCATCTACCTTTCTTTCTTACCTAAAAAAATGGCCGACAAAATGGAAGACCCAAACCAGAAACAGCTTGCCCTTCTGGAACAGATGGAACATATGTTTCAAATGTTTCAGACATTAAACAACCAGACATTAAACAAAACCAGTAACCCAACCGAAACACCGACAACTGTTCGTGTCTCTGAAAAATTGACACATAACAATTACACCAAATGGTGTAAATTAATGCATGTTGCAATCAGTGGTAGAGGGCGGCTCAGACACATCACTGCCGCACCTCCTTCATTGGACGATCCCGAATATGCTCAATGGGAGCAAAGAGATGCAATGGTCTTAGCATGGATCATTGAAAATATAGATGGTGAGATTGTGAACCACTTTCTTGACTACACAACAGCCTATGGTTTATGGCAAGGGATAGAAAATCTCTTGGGCTGTGGTAGAGACGAGTTACAGATCTATGATTTAAGCTCAAAGGCGTCGACTCTCAAGCAAGGAAATGACAGTGTTGAAACTTACTATAGCAAGTTGACACTCCTTTGGAAGGAAATTGACCGGAGAATGCCAAATCCAATGGAGTGTCCCAGAGATATAACTGAATTTAACAAGTTTATTCAGAGACAAAGATTATATCAGTTTTTAACTGGTATTGATGATACTCTAGACAAAGAACGAAGAGACCTTCTCAATGTCGACCCTCTGCCGACAGTGGAGGTCGCCTATGCAACAATCAAGCGAGAGGTCTCACGCCGGAAAATAATGCTCGGCGTCTCATCATTGGGTCGAGGACCCTCAGATCTTGGATCGGGACTCACTATACAAAAGCACCAGTTCCATAAAAACCGAAATGATGAGGACCGAAGGAAACTCCGATGTAGTCATTGCGGTGGCTCAAGGCACACTAAGGAAGAATGCTTTAAAATAGTGGGCTACCCCGATTGGTGGGACGATCTACAGCGGAGGAAGGCCGCCACCAAGGCACCGGCAGGCCGGACCGGCGGCAAGGCCAACCTCACTACTGCCGACACATCATCATCATATGAAAACTCAGGTATGGAGGTGGACTGTTATGAAGGAGATGGAGAAACAGTAGCCGAAAAATCAGAAATGCAAGGGGATGAGAGAGAAACAGCCGCACCTCTTGAGGAAGAGGGAGAAGAAACTTTCCAAAACTACTCCTTTTATAGCCAACCCAACTCATTAAACCCTAACCCTAAAATTACCCCACAAAAACCGGATGGGCTCTCATCAAATGCCCATTTTGTTTTTGAAGAAACCGGCCCAGTTTTCCCAAAAAGCAAACCCATTAAAACTCTTTTATCCACAAAAATACCTACCCATTCACATAAACAATCCAAGTGGATATTTGATTGCGGGGCAACGGACACAATGACCTTTGACCCTTGTGATCTTATATCTACACATCCCACTCACCGAACCCACATACAGACTGCTAATGGGGAACGTATTCCCATTAACCAAGCTGGACCCGCAAAAGTTTCTTCTTCTCTTAGTGTTAAAAATTGTTTGCTTGTGCCTAGTCTCTCTCATAAATTAATCTCTATAAGTCAATTGACTAAAGAAATGAACTGTATGGTGCTCCTAACTCGTGATGGTTGTTTTGTGCAGGATGCTCGGACCGGGACGATTGTTGGGAGTGGTACTGAACGAGATGGACTTTACTATGTGGACGAGGTGACTCACAATGGTAGTGCAATGCTTGCTCATGGATCTCCTACTACTCAACTGTGGACTTGGCATCGCCGTTTAGGTCATCCGTCTTTAGGTTATCTTAAACGTCTTTTTCCTTCCCTTAGTCGTTTTGATATGCCTCTAGATTGTGAGACTTGTGTACTGGCCAAAAGCCATAAACATTCTTATTCTCCTAGTACTAGTCGAACAAATAAACCTTTTGATTTAGTGCATTCTGATGTATGGGGCCCAGCTCCGGATGTTCATTCTCATGGTTTTACATACTTTGTTTTATTTGTTGATGACTGTACTCGTATGTGCTGGGTTTATTTTTTGAAGCATAAATCTGAGGTGTTTGATGTGTTTGTTAAATTTTATCATATGATTCATACCCAGTTTCATGGACACCTTAAAATCTTGAGATCTGATAATGGTGGTGAATATATTTCTCAAACTATGCATAACTTTTTCCAAGAACATGGCCTTATACACCAAACCTCTTGTCCCGATACCCCACAGCAAAATGGGGTGGCTGAACGTAAGAACCGCACACTTCTTGAAATTTCCCGAGCCCTCATGTTTGAAGCTAAAATGCCTGCTCGTTTTTGGCCTGAAGCCATTTCTACTGCTGCTTATTTAACTAACCGTTTACCTACCAAAACCCTCCACTTTCAAACTCCCATCAAAGTCTTTCATCAACTCACCACCATCTCATCGTCTCATTCTCTACCACCTCGGATATTTGGGTGTGTTGTTTATGTGCACCTTCCCTCACGGGTGCGCTCCAAATTTGAACCTAGAGCTGTTAAATGTGTTTTCCTGGGGTATGGGGCTACACAAAAAGGCTATCGTTGCTACGATCCCTCACAAAACAGACTTTATACTACCATGGACTGTGACTTCTTTGAACAGTCCTACTATTATACCCAGCCTCGATCTCAGGGGGAGAGTGAAGTTGAGGATCTCAGCTGGTTAACCCATCCAGTTGATAGTAGTAGAGGTCCACAAGAGCAAGTAGGCAATATCGCAGATGTCACTCTTGAAAACGCAGTGAATCTAAATCCTCAGGCTACTCAAGTCCCCGAGCATCCAGTTGAAGTTGAGGTAAACACTGATCCCGATTCTTTACCTGTTGATCTTACTAATAATGATGTGTCAGGCAGTAGTGGTCCCAGGAGATATGAGTTACCTGCCAGGAGTACGAGGGGAAAACCTCCTCGACGGTATGACCCGGACTTTGAATCTCAGAGATCCAGGTATCCAGTTAGCAGGGGCGGAGATGATCAACTCTCACAGATAGCCATTGCCTACAAAACAGCTTTATATTCCAGTGAGATCCCAAAGAATGCCGAAGAAGCCCTTGTTGATCCAAAGTGGAAGAAAGCTATGAATGATGAAATTGAAGCTCTTCAGAAAAATGATACATGGGTAAAGTGTGTGCTACCAGATGGCAAGAAAACAGTTGGTTGTAAATGGGTGTTCTCTGTGAAATATCATGCTGATGGAACTATTGAGCGATACAAAGCTCGTTTAGTTGCAAAGGGGTATACTCAAACTTACGGGGTGGATTACTCTGAAACCTTTTCACCAGTGGCAAAGATAGACACGATCAGGGTCTTATTCTCTATAGCAGCAAACAAAGACTGGCCTCTCTATCAGTTTGATGTTAAAAATGCTTTTCTGCATGGGGAGATTGAGGAGGAGGTCTATATGAAACCACCACCGGGATTCTGTGATGGATACGGTCCAGGAGAAGGATGTAGACTTAAGAAAGCTTTGTACGGCTTAAAGCAATCACCCAGAGCTTGGTTCGGAAGGTTCACAGCAGCCATGAAAAGATTCGGGTACAAACAGAGCAACTCGGATCACACTTTGTTCCTTAAGAAAAAAGGGGAACGTATTACTTGTCTTGTTATATATGTGGATGATATGGTTATCACTGGAGATGATAGAAAGGAAATCGAGGAGCTGAAAAGACAGTTGTTCCAGGAATTTGAGATGAAGGATTTGGGAAACTTGAAATACTTCCTTGGGATAGAAGTCTTGAGATCGAAAAAGGGAATATTCATCAATTAGAGGAAGTACATCTTAGATCTGCTTGCTGAAACCGGAATGATAGACTGTAAACCCGCAGATACACCGATGGTAACAAATCATGGTCTTTGTATGGTCGAAGGGGCTGAAATGGCAGATCAGGATCAATATAGACGGTTGGTTGGTAAGCTGATTTACTTGTCACACACAAGGCCAGATATAGCCTATGCAGTAGGTGTAGTTAGTAAATTCATGCACCGATCTCAGACTGATCATATGGATGCGGTTCTAAGGATCCTACGGTATTTGAAGGGAACGAGCAATAATGGGATCTTGTACTCAAAGAATGAACGAATCGATCTGATATGCTATACTGATGCAGACTGGGCAGGAGATCGGGATGATAGGAAATCGACTTCAGGATACTTTACCCTCGTCGGTGGAAATTTGGTTACATGGAAGAGTAAGAAACAGAAAGTTGTTGCCTTATCAAGTGCCGAGGCGGAGTTCAGAGGAATAGCCAAAGGTGTGACCGAGATCTTATGGGTTCGAAAACTCTTGAATGAGTTAAATTGTCATCAGAAACATGCCAGTCTACTATATTGTGATAATAAGGCAGCAATCAGTATTTCAGAGAATCCAGTTCAACACGACAGAACAAAGCATGTAGAGATCGATCGTCACTTTATAAAAGAGAAGCTGGAAAACGATATCATCAATCTTCCTCATGTCAAATCGAAAGATCAATTGGCCGATATTCTGACCAAGTCAGTAGCTTCAGAAGTCTTCAAAGATACATTACGCAAGTTAGGTGTCGGTGATCCTACGACCTAACTTGAGGGGGAGTGTGAGACAGAATATTATTAATTATTCTGTGTATATTTGCTTTTATTCTGTTTCCTTTTATTAGGGCCTAGATTATTCCTAAGATTATTTTCTTACCTTATTAAGGTTGATGTACATGTATATAATCAAGGGTGTTTTACCCATAATACTTAATACAAACAGTATTCCCAAACAATTATTTCCGCAATATTGAATTCTTCATATAAGAGTATGGTGTTCCTATTGTCCACCATTAAATCTTAAATGCAGTAAAATTATATACGACTATTCATGTGAGTTGGAACATTCTATCACATCTATGGTCGTTTTTTGATGCTAACCTTACCAAGTTTTAGAGCTCCAACACATCATATTTTGATGTACTTGTCCTCCTTTATTTGTTATGTACTTATGTTGGTCATTTCACTCATTTAAATCCACTTCTATTGATTAAAACTTATATAGCTCAATCAATTGTTTCTAATTTAAATTGATTTTTGAGATTTAATTTTTTTTTTAAAAAAAAAATTAATTTTGCCTAATAAAATTAAGGAAATATTACCTAGAATAATCTAACTATTTACTGATTTTCGTACAATAATCCCAACTCTTAATTAACCATGCATAATCCCAACTATAAAGGGTGCTTGCTTAGAATGCATCAAGGTGACTTCTTACCCGTACAACTAGTTATTTTGCTTATAAAAATAAAATAGTAAATATAAAATTAAATTATAAAAAAATTTAAAAATCTTAAAAAATTTAAAAGATGGATCTAGTAAGTTTATTTTTTTGATTTTAACATCTAATTTTTTATATTTTTATTTTAAATTTTATTTTTCCACATTTTGTGTGGCAATTAACCTGCAAAAAACTAGTCATCATCTGGCAACAATGTTCATGGCCACTAAGTGACCCTAAAATACAGATTATGCATGGTTAATCAAAAGTTAGAATGATTATAGAAATATTAATAATTAATAATTAATAATAGGTTGGATTATTCTAGATAAAGTTTCCTAAAATTAATATTGATTAAATATTTAATTTTCTAAACCGTTCCATATATGACTATACCTGTCAAACTTTGACCCGACACAGTTAGCTAATTGAATTTGATTCGATTGAGACATGATTGATCCGGCTTGTTTTTGTAAAATTTGACGAATTTTTTAAGTCTACATGAATATTTTGAACTTAGAACTTACTGTTTGGTTTTCAATTAACCTAGTTTGAGTCAATATATCTACTTACTTGACAAGTTGTTTATGCCCATGAATAATAACACCTAAATGATATACATTGTTTATAAGGTATATAAATGCTACAAGCTCAATGTTCTTGTGTTTTTTTTTTTTTTTTTTGAAAAAGTGTCAAAAAGTACCTAATAAAAATTTTTTTTTCAAAAAGTACCTAATAAAAAATTTTTTCCAAAAAATACCTAACAAAAATTTATTTTTTCAAAAGATCAATACCAACTAACGGTTGGGGTTAACTTTTCCGTTATCTTTTTTTGCCCATTTTTAAAAAGTACTCCCTCCTATTCACTCTACTTGACCCATTTACCTTTTTCACACATGTCGATGCAATATTTTAACCTTTAATATGTTTAATTGTGCCAAATAAAAATTTTCTTTTCAAAATTATATTTGGTTGAAATTGTTACTGTAAAAAAATATGAAAACCATAAATGATTATTAAAATGTTAAATAGTATTAGGAAAAATTTATAAGGACAATAAGAATTAAAAGAATATTAAAATTAAGGTGACCAAGACTAATCATATTCATAAAATATAATGTAAAAAGAAAGATTTTTTATGATAACAACAAATGGAATTGTGTAAAATAAAAAAAAATAGAACTATCAAAATATTACGGATGGAGTATATATTATTGAAAAATGGGAGAAATGTGTGCATAAGATAAAAAAAAAGTAAGTTAACATTATAGATGAGATTTAAAACATTATGGTCATAAACAAAAATAAAAATGAGACAAATTTAATGTAATGGATTAAAAAGAAAATAAGGCTAATTGAATGGAATATCTAATAGTATGATGCATTACATTTTGTACACATTAAAAATGGAGGGGAATGCTTAAGGCCGTTCCTGAGGGTAGTTTTGAGGTGCAAGCGTTTAGGGCCCAATTTATAACGGGGCCTAAATTGAGTTATTCCTTATTATAAAAATTTAGTTTGTACATAAGTATTTTATCATCATATAATCTTAAATTTGTATGTTTATTTGACATTAACGTGATGGAAAATATATGATGCATTGTTGGAGAAAAAAAAACCAAAACTTTACTTATACAAGGCCCTTCTTTTATATTTTGCCTAGGACTCAAAGCTAGTCAAGAAGGACTCTGGCTATCGTCTGAGTGAAATTAAAAAGAAAAAAAACGTGTGGATATAAATTAAAAGAATAGTAAATTAATTATGTTAGAGAATTAAAATTGTAACAAAATTAAATGTCAAGATCTCATCGATATAGCATGTACTTGATAACATCACCTAATAGGATAAATCCGTTGGTAGACAAGAGGCATAAAGATTGTTGAATTACATGTAGGATGATAAACTCAACGAGAGCCACGTATACTATAATTAATAATCAATAAGCACGATTTCAAAATCATCATTAATAGACAAAAATGATAATAATAAAATAAAAAATTAGAAAAAGTTAATTAACTCTCACCCTATATAATCCTACCATATAAGGGTGATTTGTTAGCTTCACAAATGAACATTATTTACCAAGACTTTCTCACACATATATATCCACCTAAAATTTCCGTATCCGTGATCCATAATTATTAAAATCTGCACATTTACCCCTACCCACCTAGTTGTGCATTTAACTCATCCTCTTTATTATAGCCAACTGTGTGTATCCATCATGGGTATACTCATCTTATATTAGTATCACATTCACTTCAAGTTCGTAGTAAATGCTCTACAAAATCGCAAATTTGTATATTTAATTTTATATCTTGATTTACTTAAGTCAAACAATATAATAAAATAAAATTAATTAACATTTTTGATTTTTATCAATAGCTTTAATATAAAAATACAAAATTGATAGTAAATTATAGATATAGCTCAGGCCAATATGAGCCAGGCATCTTTGTACGGGTCGGACGGGTGGATGTGAGGTGGGTAAGTAAGACATCATATCAACCACCTACACGCTACACATGGTGGGTAGAATTTATTATATACATATTGATAAGTGCAATTATTTGCGCTTATCCGTGCTATTTTTATGCTCCTTATATGAAGTTTTAGTTAAGTTTAGATAGGATATAAGCGATTGTATGTAATTTTGTCTCATAAGCTTTAAATTGTGTTTTATGTATTATATGAGGCGAAATTGGAGTTTTGTTAGGTCATGGAGCTATAAGAGGGTAAAGGCTTGGAGAAATGGCCTAAGACCCCTAAGATAAGTGAAGAAATCATGTCGGAAGAGCCTTAAGAAGTGAAGCAACGAGCCGTAGCCAAGTGCCAAACATTGCAACGACCCGCCACAAGCATATATATTCTACTAGTGGTTATGTTTTCTTGCTAGGTGGTGGAGCTATATCATGGAGATCATGTAAACAAACATGTATATATAGCGAAGAAGAAGCGAAAAGGCTTAGAAATCTCTTAATGGATGTACCTTTAGGGGATAAGAAAGATACCTCGGTATCTATCTTATGTGATTCGGAGGCCGCTATAGGAGTTTCTAATAGTAAGGAATATAATGGTAAGATAAGGAGCATCTAGATAAGACAGAACTCGGTGAGACACTTGTTCAAAAATAGTGTCATCGCGGTGGATTATGTGAAATCCTCTGAAAATCTACCGGATCCTTTCACAAAAGAATTATCAAGGAAAGTGGTCCTTGAAGCATCGAGGGGGATAGGTCTAAAGCCTAAAATTGGATGAGCATGCAATTTTCCTATCCCTATGGCCACTACAATACAATTTGCTTTTAGTAGGATATATTTAGCGACATTTAATTTAAATGTCGCGATTTAGGGACATTTATTAGAGCTTTTAGTAGTATATTAAAATATAACAGTAAAACTTTTAGCTACATAGGATCTAGTGACATTTCTCACAAATGTCACTATAGACTATAGTGACAATTACATATGCCACTAAAGACCAAATTAAGTGTTACCAAATCACTTTATGGTGGAACTTAAAATAAAAACCAATAATTATTACACTAAAAATATGAATTTGTGGCATTTTTTTAATGCCACTAAATTCAATATCGCAAAAAGCTAAATTTGTTGTAATGAGCATTTGTAGGCATTGCTTTATATATGAGGGATGAGTCCTTAGGCTCTTAATGGATCTTGGAATACTTTGTTGTGTACTAGTATTTGAGACGATCCACCTATGTGAGTGTGGAGGTTGGCCACCTCCTATGTGGAAGTTTGAGCTAATATTCTACTAGAGTACTCATGAAAATCAAGGTAGGTGCATAGGCCATAAAAATGCACTATATAACTTAAGCGGAGTTTGTACCTCTTTAGGAAAGGCATGTGATTTGAGGGTCTCAATTCAAATCTTACAAGTTCAAGACTTAGTTCACTTGTTTGATCAAGAGTCCTTGAAGTTCAAGACTTAGTTCACTCACAAGAACTAGTGGATTGTTGCCACATATCACTAAATAACAAGTTCAAGGCTTAGTCCACGTACTTAGTTATTATGTACCTTAAGTACATTTGGTAGGTGTGTTAACCTTGGGAAAGTCCCTCCTATTAACACTTGGGATAGTAGGGAAATAACTTTCTTAATTCAACGACAAGTTCGTGTCACACCATTCATTTCCAACTAAACACAATAGTTATATACATTCTTAGCTTCATTCTCTAAATTCTAAATTTGTTACCTTGAAGTTTTGGAATATTTTCTTCATATTTATTTCCAGCAATTTTAGAAAATTAAAAATATGTCTTCCATGACTTCTAGTATGCTTGCTAAGACTCTTACCGATCTTTCCAAGCTTGAACCTTTAGATGTTTCTAATTATAAGAGATGGTCTCAAAAGTTACTCATCTTCTTTGAACAATTAGAGGTTGATTATATCTTGTATAATGACGTAATAAAAGGAGATTCAAGTCTTTCTTCCACCACACTTACTGATGCTCAAAAGAAGACGGCGAAAGATGCTCTAACCAAACATGAAAAAGATAACAAACTAGTAAGGGGACATCTCTTAAATCACATGAATAATACACTCTTTGATTTATTTGTTAATTATAAATCTAGTAAAGAAATTTGGGAAACATTACTTAAAAAATATGATTTTGATGATGCGGGTAAAAAGAAGTATATTGTAAGAAAATTGATAAATTTTAAAATGGTTGATGAAAAACCTATAAGGCTCTCATGGAAGACTTTGAAGAGGTCAAAGATGGTGAGCATGTCTACATGGGGAATAATAGTACCGCAGGAGTTCTTGGCAAAAGAAAGGTTCTTCTTAAACTTCCTTCCGGGAAATCTCTTAGTTTAACTAATGTTTTGTATGTCCCCTCACTTAGGAGAAACTTAGTTTTAGGATATCTTCTCAACAAAGTTGGCCTAAAAATTGTTTTTGAAGCCGATAAAATTGTTATTTCTAAAGGAAGAGACTTTATTAGGAAAGGATATCAATTTGGGGGTTTGTTTGTATTCAATATTTCAATGTTTTGAATAATGAAAGTTCTTCTATTGCTTACTTGATTGAGTCTTTTATTATTTGGCATTCTAGATTAGGACATTTGAACTTTCATTCTATGCAAAGATTAAAAAATTTACAATTGATCTCTTTTCAATAGGATTATAAAACTTTAAAATGTCCTATTTGTGTGAAGCCAAATATTCAAAACGGACATTTAAACAAGTAGCATATAGAAGCACTAGTTTGTTAGAGCTAATACACTCGGATTTAGCGGACTTTAAAAATTGCACGAGTAAAGAAGGAAAGAATTACTAAATTTCATTTGTGGATGATTTCTCAAGGTACACTAAAATATATTTACTTAAAAGTAAAGATGAGGCTGAAAGCGTTTTTTTAAAGTATAAAGTCGAAGCTAAAAACCAACTTGATATTAAAATTAAAAGGATAAGATCGAATCGTGGAGGAGAATATAGCACCAAAACTTTGGCTAAATTTTGTGATGAACATGGTATTACACATGAAGTAAGTGCCCCTTATACTCCACAACAAAATGGCATAGCGGAAAGGAAGAATAGAACTTTGAAAGAAATGATGAATGCTATGTTGATTTGTTCTGGTTTGTCTAGTTCTATGTGCGGTGAAGCTATTCTTTCTGCTTGTTTTGTGTAGAGCTGTTCAAAAGTGACCCGACCCGAAAATCCGAACCGAAACCGAAAGTAAATCGACCCGAAAATATCTTCCGTTTTCAGGTTTTTCGAACCGACACTACCCGAACCGATGTTGTACCCGAACTGGTTGACAACCGAAAATGGGAAAGCTGAACCCGAACTGTAACCGACACATAACCTTTAACCGAGATTACCCAAACCAAAAAATGACCGACCGAGTCATATCCGACCCGAAACATGCTCGAAACCGAACTCGATCCGGCTAAAATGGACTTAACCCGAACGAATTTTAGATCGAATTGCTTTAAATCTGAACTAATTTTTAAGATAGAAGTATGATATACTTATATTCAATCATTTTATTAGTTAATCTAATAAATACATGATTTCATATATTTAGAGCTAATAATCAATGGTCAATGTTTATTAAACTACTTTTAATTGTACTAGAGGAAATTTTATAGAACTTTATATTTTTAATTTTCGGTCAAACATGTAAAAGTAACAAAGTAAAAATGATCACTAATTGATTTGCATTTTAACTATTTTGTTTTTGATCGATAGTAATTAGTAATACGTAGCCGAATTCTGTTTTCTAAAAAACCGAACCCGAACTGTACCCGACAAAACTGAACCAATTATTAACTGATGACAACCCGACACCGATTAACACTCGACTCGAACCTCAACCGGCACCGAACCGATGCTAACCCGATAGCTCGAACAACCGATTTTAACCGAACCGTGACTAACCGACCCGACCCGAATGTGACCGTCATAACAAAACGCCGAAACATAACCGATCCGAAATACAACCAAACCGAATGACACACGTCCGAAACCGACCCGATCACCCGAATGAACACCTATAGTTTTGTGCTTTAGTGAGTACCACATAAGAAACTTGAAAAGACACCTTTTGATCTATGGAAGGGATCGGATATAGTCTTATGAAGTTTGAAAATAATATATAATTATTTTTCCATTTCATTCGTAAAAATGAATTGTATGAAGCTTTAATTCATAAACTTAACCTTTGGAGATGAAAATTTTATGCAAAATAGCAATGTAGGTTTATTGTAGAATATTACGATCCTACGATTCGATTTCACGTATTTGAATTATTTTAATTAGAATCCCAATTTTACAACTTTGTACACATGTATTATTTTTGTGTTGCTACCCGCCTGTGTAGCTTAGCGGACGGGTAGTACCTATCAAAATATCAATTTTTTTAAAAAAATTATTGTCCAAGCCCGCCCGTTTTTCGAGCCAGTTGGGTTGAGCCTGGCGAGTAGCCCGTCCATGAACAACTATAACCTGAATGTTTACTTGCAATATCCTTAAATGTCTACTTTACAATATTCTTAATGCTTACTTATGTCATCCTTAATGCCTACTTACATCTTCCTTAATGCCTACTTATCGTATCCTTAATGCCTAATTACAATATTATTAATGCTCATCGATAATGGCGTTCAAAAATATCCGATCCGAATTATCAGATCTGGAATCCGGTTTTAAAACTGGATAAATTATTCAATTTTTGAAAACTGGACAATTCAAACCGGGTATCCAGTTTTTAAACCGAATATCAGATTCAGATCCAAGTCAACGTATTGGCAAAATCGAGTATCCGAATATCCAGTTTTTTACTTTTATACTCCCTCCACCCCAAAATTATTGTCCACTTTAGGGGTGTGCAAAACCGGACAGGCGGTCTGGTCCGGTTGCATCCGGTCCGGTCTTCGGGTCTTACATATTTGACATTCTAGGTTTCCGGTCCGGTCTAAACCCGGAAAAATTTGGGTTCGACCGGATGCACATAAAAATAATTTTGAAAATGAATAATATTTATGATTATTATGTGTATACTTATTTAAAGGTCTTTAAATATTTTATTTTCAACACAAAATAATTTTTAATTCAAATATTTAAATTTTATAATAATTAATTTGCTAATTTATTTTTAATCTTCCATTTTTAATTTATATTTGGTATAAAAAATTATTTTCGGTTTAACCGGACCGGATGGAATCCAGGTTAGACCAGGACCGAATCGGATGGAACCGGTCCGGTCTCCGGTCTTAACATATTCGAGATTCTGGTCCAATCGGTTCCGCTACGGGTTTGTATCGGTGAACACTCCTAGTCCACTTTTCTTTTTGGATCAATTCACCCTAATTGTCCACTTTGTATTTTTGGTGAAGATGTTTTACCTAAATATCCTATATTAACACAATTAAAGACCATAATACCCCCACTTATATTGTTTAAAATGTCTCAACTATTACCTTTACAATTATTATAATCACTTAAATACCCCAACTACCACCTTTACAATTATTATAATCATTAACATACCCAACTACCACTTTCTTAATATGTGGGTCCAACCCAAAGTGGACAATAAAAAAGAACTGGAGGGAGTATTATATTTTTATTTTGGAAAAATTACAAAAAACTACCTATTCTGAAGGGTGACTTGCAAAAAACTACCTATTCTATTTTTTTTTTACAAAAAACTACCTCATATGATATAAACGTTTGCAAAACACTACCTCTTAACGCCTGCTGTTAGTTGACCGTCAAATCTAAGTTTGACTTTGCACGTGAGTTGCACGTGACCATCTTTTAAAACCCAGAAACGTTTTATTTTTTTATTTTTATGTCATTTCCCTCCCTTTCTCCATTAACATCCACGATCATTGCAAGATTTTAAAACCCATTTGCACTCCATCAATTGAATGTTGCATTAATCAAAACATCAAATCATCAGGTAAGTTATTTAATTTCTATTTATTGCTCTAATCCAACCTCACTTGTCTGAATTCTCTTATAAAATCCTTCATTTAGTTTGATTGCATGGTACCATTTCATTGTTCTTCCTTTCTCTGCGTCTTTCCATTTTAATCTTCCTTCTTCTTTTCGTTTGAAATTTCAAGTGCTGTTCAAAAGTTTTTCTGGTTTATGGGAAAAAAAAAGATCTTATTCAAGTGAAAAAAGGGTTGATTTCAAGTGGGTAACTAAACAAGGGTAAATTCTTCTTTTTGATTGTTGTTTCTAAATTAGGGTTTCTGTTTTGTGTTGATGATTTTTTATTGTTGTATGTGTTGTTTATGTGTTGATTTTTGATTTTTCAATTGATTTTTATGTTGTAGAAATTTTGCACATTATTATTCCACATTCGAGATGATGAAGCCAGTGAATATTCGTCTGTATTTTGGTGGGTTTTTTGTTACTAAAAATTGCAAAACAGAATACAGACATTTAGGGCTTAGCTTGCACCCAAATGTAGAAGAAGTTTGTTATTTTGAGATGGCTTATTGGATTAGAAATGAATTAGGATATCCTGATGTTGGTAGGATTTGGTACAAGAGGAATGGGTTTACTATGTATGCAGGAAGGGCAGAAATCAAGGATGACAAAAGCATCCCTGATTTCCTTCAAAGCCCTGAACATGATGGTTGGTACCATCTTTATGTTGTTCATGGAGGTGATGATAGAGGTGAGGAAATCAGTAAAAGAAAATCAAAAAAGAAAATTGTGGAAGCTGATGTGGTAGATGACATGGATTTGGTTGATGATGTGGTGGTCATAGATAAGGCTGATGTGGCAGATAAGGTAGGTGGTCTTCATGTGGATAGTTGTAGTGGTAAATTGAAGAGGGGACCACAACTAAAGGACAATGTTGTAAATGCACCCTCAACATCAAAACCTAGATCCAAAAGGCATTCAAGGGTATGTTCACAAACCCATACAAGTACCCAAACACTTATTCAATGCTCAGAAATCCCTCCCAAAATACCCACTGAACATACACCAGAAAACATTAGGGCAAGTGAGCTTGAAGAGAGTAGTGACAGTGAGTTTAGGTGTGGTTCTGGGACTGAGTCAGAGGAAGCTGATGATGATGTGTTTGCTGAGAATGTAGACTTTGAGTTGGATGAAGTAGGGCTGGGTGATGAAGAGGTTAGGCAAGCAGTTGATAAGGAGGTGAATGAGGAAGCTGATCAGGAATCTACTTTGTTGAAGGTAATGAACAAGTAGGTAGTGATGATGAAGAGACCTTGAAGGACTTTGAGGATGGCAAAATATCATATCCAACCTTCAATCCTGATGTTGATTTCAGAGGAAAGATTAAGTTGTCCCTTGGATTGAAGTTCCCTTCCAATTCTGTTTTTAGAAAGGCTTTGAGGTATCATGCAATTGAAAGTGGTTATAACTACTATTACCTACATAATGGTAGTAATAGGGTGACAGTCTATTGTTACAATAGATGTGACTGTAAGAAAGAAAAAGCAAGGATAGTTGGGTGTATTTGTGGGAAAAAGAGAAAGTGCAGCTTTAAGGTTCATGCAATTAGGTTAAAACAAGAGGAGACTTTTCAGATAAGGACTTATGTTCCAGAACACAGTTGTGGTCATCAACATCACAACAATAAGGTTAGTGCATTGTACTTAGCTGAGAAGTACTTAGAGGACTGGAGAGAGAATCCTACTTGGGAAGTGAAGGCTTTTCAAAAAAGAGTGAACAAATAGTTGGGGTGTGAAATAAAATACTCTAAGTGTTATATGGCAAAGAGGATTGCTATAAGGTTGATTTTTGGAGATGCTAATGAAGAATATGCTAGAGTTTGGGACTATGCAGAAGCTATTAGGGCATACAGTCCAGGTAGTACAGCAATTGTTAAATGCATAGGCATTGAGCATCCACCCCCACTCTTCCAAAGAATATATGTGTGTCTTCAAGCTTGCAAAGAAGGGTTTATAGCAGGCTGCAGGCCAATCCTTGGGGTTGATGGAGCTCATTTGAAGGGTCAATTCCCTGGTATATTGTTAACAGCTGTTGGGAAAGATAGTAACAATAATATATTTCCTGTGGCTTGGGCTGTTGTAGAGACAGAGAATGAGGAAACATGGACTTGGTTTTTGCAGCTACTTAATGAAGATCTAAACTCTGTTGCTGAAGATAGGGGACAGTCAATTACCTACATAAGTGATAGGCAAAAGGTAGTTCTACTCATTTCCTTATATTTTGCATCAACTGATTTCCTTGTATTTTGTATCAACTGATTTCCTTATATATTGCAGGGATTGTTGGAAGCCTTTAATAAGGTAGTTCCACAAGCTGATATTAGATTCTGTTGTAGACATATTTGGGCAAATTTCAAAATTAAATTTGCTGGAGAGTTGTTTAGACAACACTTTTGGAGTGCAGCTAAAGCATTCAATAAGGTAGAAATTCTTCTTTTTTTAGATTCCCTTCCAATTCTTGATCATCAACTAACTGACTTGGTTTTTACAGTCAACATTTGACCAAGAAATGGCAGCTATTAAAAATATTTCTGTAGATGCATTTGAATACCTTAATGCTATTCCAACCAAGCATTGGTCAAGACATGCATTCCCAAATAGGAGCAAGTCTAGTATGTTGCTGAATAACTGTTGTGAGTCATTTAACAATGTACTTAAGGATGCAAGGGCAAAACCAATAATTTCCTTGATGGAATGGATTAGGAGGTATGTTATGCAGAGGAGTGCAGCTAAGAGGGAGGGTTTGAGTAAGTTTGAGGGAGTTATTATGCCATCTGTGTTGAAATTAATACAAAACAATGAGAAGTCATGTCATGGTGTTAGGGTTATACCTGTTGATGTGTTTGAGTTTGAGGTGGATGATGGAGAGGAGTCTTATGTTGTGAACTTGAGTAATAGGACCTGTCTTTGTGGTAGGTGGACCCTAATTGGAATCCCTTGCAAGCATGTAATTGCTTGCATTGCGATGAGGAAATTAGACTACACTGATTATGTCCATGAGGCATATCATGTCAAAACATATGCCCTAACTTATGCACCTAAATTCCATGGGATGCCAGGCCATAAAATGTGGCCAAACTCTACTTGTCCTAGGCCATTACCACCCCCTTTTAGAAACATGCCTGGCAGGCCTAATAAGAGGAAGAGAAGATTAGAGGTAGATGAAGCAAGGGGTGGGAAAAAGCAAGGGTCTGTGGTCAGGGAGTACAAACAAAGGAAATGTAGCAATTGTGGCAGCTTAGGACACAACAAAAAGAGGTGTAAAAATCCTCCCAAAACAACAACTTCCAAGGAAAAGTCAAAGGGAGGGAGGCCTAGGAAGTGTTTTGTGTCCTCAGCTACACCTCAAAGCTCAACAGCCCCTGCAGCAATAGCCCCTACTGCATCAACAATCCCTACTCCTTCAACAGCCCCTACTGCATCAACAACCCCATTTGCACCAGCAGCCCCTACTCCTTCAACAGCCCCTCCTGCACCTCAAAGCTCAACAGCCCCTGCAACTGCAAGCTCTGTTGCCCACAATGCTGCCAGTGCCAACGCAAGAGTGGTAAGGAAGAAGTCAGTTACCCATGGTTACAAAAAGGGGAGGAGTCAGTGCCAATGGTGATTTCAACCCAAGGTTCAACAAGTTCTCAACAGCATAGTTGAAAGTGTATTGTAATGTGATTGTAACATTTGGTAGTTTATGTTTTAACTTTCATGTTTTCTTGTCTTTGTAAGATATATGTACTATGTGTCCTCACTTTTGAACAATCTACTTTAATGTAACATATAAGTACTATGTATGAACAATTATGGTATGGAAGCAAGTAATATTTAAAGGATGTTTTATAATTAGCAAAAGTGTTACAACAACATTGCCAACAAAAAGAAGTACAGTTTAATCTAACAATTACATAAATTTCATTAATACAACCAAAAATAAGAAAAAAACCTAATAAAAACCCTAAAATAAAGCATGAAATCTCTTTTCCAAGCTTTCTCTCCTTCTTCAATTTCTTCTTAAGCCTTTTGTTTTCAGAAATTGCTTGTTCTTTGTCATGTTCCAAGCAAGAAAGCCTTGTTGTCAATATCTTGATTTCAGTTGACAAATTTCTCTTCTCCTCAACAAGTGTATTCGTTACTTTTCTTTGCCAATCAACCATTTTAGGTTCATCAATCCACTTAAACTTCTTGCATCCCCTCAAATTCGTGTCTGGATCGAAAAATTGGCAAGCATAAAAACGTCTACCTGGATTTTCTTTGGTCCACGAAGTTCTCTGTGCAAAGGGAAATCCGCATCCACATCTGTTAACCTTGGATTGTTTAGAGTGAGAAGAATCCATGAATTGTTGATTTGAGCTTCGCAGAACAAGAGACAAATTAGGTTTTGGGTTCTTAAGAAATTTGGGGAAAAAACGTAATTTGGAACGTTTATGTTTAAAAGAATTAAAAATAAAGGATTTAAATAAAGTCACGTGCAACTCACGTGCAAAGTCAAACTTAGATTAGACGGTCAACTAACAGCAGGCGTTAAGAGGTAGTGTTTTGCAAACGTTTATATCATATAAGGTAGTTTTTTGTAAAAAAAAATAGAATATGTAGTTTTTTGCAAGTCACCCTTCAGAATAGGTAGTTTTTTGTAATTTTTCCTTTTATTTTTTATTTTTAAAATATACAAATATTTTTTCATAATTTTTTTTGTTTTGGTTGTTAAATTTATTGATATGTACAGTTTCAATTATAATTGGATTGTATAACTAATTGATGTTCATTAATTTAGACTTTTGAAAATCCAATCATTTTTCCAAAATGATTTGTATTCTAAGTTTAAAAAATAAACTTTTTTTATAAATATTTTTAAAAAATAAGCTTCAATCTATAATTTATAACTAATACTAAAACAAAACACGCTTACATCATCAACTTTCATAATTGCTTATGTGTCACTTCCTTATTAAAAATTTTCCTCGTAAATTAAATCATGATGTCATTATTATTATGATCTTTGACTTTATTTTCTTATTTTGAGTATATTATTTTTCTTATTAATTATTTTTTTAATTTTTTGGGTCAAATCATATTTAATGTATTAGAAAACTATATAGTATATATTTCATTTATTTTAATTGTTTATAAAATATTTTCAATTTTATTTGTTAAATAAATATTATTTATGTGTATTGGATATTTTGAGATAGTCAAAACGTAATATACTCTTATTAGGATTTTGTTTTTTTTATTTATAATCTTGGCACCTTAAATGCAATTATTAATTCTAATATGATTTTGGTTGTGACTATCTTTATATATTTTATGAGAAAAAATTATCTTTGTCATTTAAATATAATACACTAATAGGTCAGAAAATTTGATAAAACCGTGCACCGCACGGGCACTATCTAGTAAAGAAACAAAGCGAAATGAAAATCCAATCATATTTCCAAGCTGATTTGTATTTGTGTATCCAGTTTTCTTCAGATAGTAATTTTCACTATCCGAAAAACCGAGTATCTGGATTTCCGGATCCAAGTTCCGATATCCGATTTTAAACACGTCTACCCATCGATTATGACTCTCGGTAACTTACTCTACATTTTTTTATGAGCCATCTAATAAAAGATAATTTCTAAAAAACCGTCCCACACAAGATAAATAAATCTCCTTATAAGCCGAACAACGTCCCCTTAATTTAAATACCCAATATATCATCATCATTCATCACCAAAATCAAAATAAGTAGTTGAAAAGAAATAAGAGAAATAAATTGTGATCATCATATCAATATCAAATTTCACTATTACATCTTATCACCCACAATAAATTTCAATATCAAATTCTAAAAATATAATTAATTATTTCATATTAATTTCACCTATAAATTTCTCTTTTCTTTTTTCAACCACTTCTACCTTATTCTCTTTCTCCCTTCTAGTTCTACCATTTAAATCACAACTCCATGAGGTTCCTTTTCGAATGCGTGACTTGCCGTAGCTCCGTCACAAACACCCATTCTTCCGACGTACCATCGTCTCCGGCGACGCCTACGACGGAGGAGACCCGTTCACTTGTTACTTCCGGGCCGGTAGTGTCGAATCGTAGGCGTCGGAAAAGAGGGACGACTAGAGGTTCTTCGTCGGCGGCGGATTGGAAACCGACGCTTTTTGCGATATCGGAAGATAACGCAATATCTGCTATTAATACTTCTCAGAGGCCGGTTAACCGGAAACCGGTTACTCCGGTGGTACCTCGGAATCCTAGGAATGTTAAACGTTGTGGGTCTTCTTCATCGGTTCAAGTCAATGCCCGTACCCGGTCTTATGATTATGGGTATGAATATCATCCTCTATCTTTTATTTCCTTTTCTATTGAATCACTCTTTATTAAGTCTTTATTGCATGATTGGTGTTTTTTTTATAGTGAAGTGATTTTAATAATTTGAAAATTATAATTTTAAAGTTTAGTTCTTTTTGCGAATTATAATATTAAATTTTTTTTGAAAATTACAATTATTATGTTATAAAATTTACCATATTTAGGCGAAATTATAGGAATGCGATTAACTATTCTAAAGTTTTGACAACCAAAATGCTCATAATCCTATGAATTGACTTGAATTTTAAGATTGTAATTCACAAACAGTTGTTCTTTTTAAGTAAGTTCAAAATATTTTAGTTATATATAATATACTATTCCCTTTGTTTCATTTCAATTGTTCCATTTACTTTTTGTCAACGTACTAATTCAATACTTAATAGCGATAATTGTGTATAATTAAAAATTATAAGAACTAGATATTAATATATCTTATTTTTGAGACGAATCAAACAAGATGTCACATATCAATGTATGAATTAAGATTAAGATATAAATTCAGAGTGATTGATTTGGCAAGAGGGACTTGAGGTTGGGGAATGAGATTTGTAAGTAGAATTATAAAAAGTCTCTTGTTTGTTTAGGGGGATTGGAAATTGGAAGAGGAAGAGACTTGAGACTCAGGAAGGGAAAGTCCCACTAAAAAGTCTTGGCGGAGGGTGGTATTTGGAGATGAGACTTAGAAAATGTATTAAAAGACCATTTTGCCATTAATAAAAGTAAAGAAATCTAAGAGTAATTAGGACAATTTTATATATAATAATTAATTTTTATCTAATTCCTTATCTATTTATATCATTTGCCAAATAAGCAGATGAGACATTTATTTTCAAATTATCAACCTAATTCTCATGCTAAAGTCTCATTCTAAGTCTCAACTATAGTCTCATAATTCTCATTCTTACATGCCTAACACCCCTTAAAAGCAAATGAGATATTGAAAAAGAAACGGAGAGGGTATTATCATTTTTATTGTATTTTTTGTTGTAATAATTATGTGAATCAATATCGTACCAAAAAAAAATTATGTGGATCCGTAATTATATATTGATAGGCACATCCATTATTGTTTTTGTTGTACTATACTGATTGTCAAATAATTATCACAAATTTTAAAATGAGTCAGTTTTATGGTGAAACTATATGTATATTTAGTTTATGAAAGTGATCACTTACGATTTTAAAATAATCAATTATAAAAACAGATTAATTATATGATGAGTATGTCTCATTATAAAATGATCTCATACATGACTTGGTGATCATCATTTATATTTATTTTTCAACTTTTTAAATTTTGTTGGGCGAAGAAAACAAAGTTGAAAGGATACACAACGACATGGAATGAAAATAGAATATGAATACATTTATTAAATTTAAAAAGAATATGATGTGATATCACTATCATTATTTATCATGTAGTTTTAATAAAATTATTTTATGTAAATTAATTTGATTTGTCTTTTTTTGTTTTTTTAATTATTTTAAAAATCATTTATTTATAAACAAATACTCCATTACTCAATGTAATTTTATTATATAGAAGTAATAATGTACTAGACCTGGTACGTATATAACATTATGGATAGTATATCAATAATAATTTTGGAAATTCCACGTGGTAACTCTGAAGTTTTGGGTTCTTCACGTGGTAACCAAAACTTTTAAAAAATCCACATGGTAATCCTGAGGTTTACCATATTGTTCCATCATGACCTTTTTGCACATAAGACGTTAGCAAAACGTTAGAAAACATTATTTTCGAAGCTTTAAGGCTGTTGTCCACCTATATATGCGACTTATTATTTTAAATGACCTCAATTTCAACCATTTCCCCCAAAATATAAACCTAAACTCTACCATCTTTGGATTTGGGGGAAAAAATATGATTTGGATGAAAAATGGTAGATTTGAGATTTATATTTTGGAGAAAAAAGGTTCAAACTGATGACATTCAAAATGGCGAGTCGCATAAATATGCATACAACAGTGATAAAAGCTTCAAAATTAACGTTTGCTAACGTTTTTTTCAACATAAAGGTCATAATGGA
Source organism: Amaranthus palmeri (assembly GCA_019776075.1). Lineage (NCBI taxonomy): Eukaryota > Viridiplantae > Streptophyta > Magnoliopsida > Caryophyllales > Amaranthaceae > Amaranthus > Amaranthus palmeri. The sequence goes on from JAAKBH010000373.1 coordinate 357,527, forward strand.
ACATTTACGTAAACCTCAGGGTTATCGCGTGGATTTTTTAAAAGTTTGGTTACCACGTGGAAAACCCAAAACTTCAGGGTTACGACGTGAAATTTCCCAATAATTTTATGTGGACTTTTTAAGTACCTATTTCACATTTTCTTTTAGAGTCCGCTTGATTGCGTGTAAATATGTAATGAGTAAATATAAGTCCAAGTAGAAAAAAAGAGTTAGTTAGATAGGTGATTAAAGAAATTTGATTGTTAGAGAGGTAGAAAAATTAGTTAGAAAATAATGAAAAATAGATAAAATAGCAATTAGCTAGTTATCATATTTTGAGGCACAAACTTATCCTCGAAGAGGATGGGCAAATCTTTTCCTCCAAATTTATGTGTAATTGATTTATAAGAAAATTCTTTACAAGGCTTCATGTAGGGGTATGAAGGGATAATTTGAAAACTAGAAACATTAATAATTTATCAGAAAAATTGTGAAAAAAAATCAACTTGTCACTAATTTGCTATCAATAATCTTAGTTATGATTTAATTATTCGCAGAAAATGAGTGAAATATTAAATTAGTTTTGATAATTTTTCCTAAATTATTGTAGGCGGGACACATATAAATTTAAAATTAGATAAGGTAGTAAGGTGACTTAGAAGCAAGTGTAAAGATTGTGGAAGAAACTAATAAAATAATTATTAATTTATCAAATGATAACCATCAAAATGTTTAAATGTAAATCCATTTGCTCAACTTAAAGACACACTAAATATTAATTAATATTTTCTTTCTAAAAAATTTCAAAACACCATGAAAATTAATGAAATAAATAATGGGTGTCATAGTGGATATGTATCTCTTGTTGAATAAAATGGGCTTTGCATGAAGTATTTGTACTTTTAGTTTGCACATGTTTAACCTTTTCTACTAGTAATTGGTCCACTCCCACTATAAATTATGAATTTGTAATGTTAGATGTTATTACTATTCCCAATAGTAGTACACTTATGATTTATTAATATTTATATTTTTTTGAATATAATAATATTTATATTTTTTGTCCCTACATTAAAAATTTTTTCTTCCACCCTAGTGATCGATTAACTTGACCCAGGTATTACTCCCTCCATTCCTTTAGTATTGTCCACTTTAAAGTGGGCACGCAAAATAAGGAAAAATAGTAGTGGGGTATTTTTAGTGATTATAATAATTGAAAAAGGTGGTAGTGGGGTATTTTAAGTGAATATAATACTCCCTCTGTTTTCATATGTTCTTCTCACTTTCCCCATTTGGAAATTTTTAAAAGTTCTTCTCATTTAGAATCTTTCTATTTTAGTAACCAATAGAATTCAAGAAAATTATTACACTTACACTCTAATCTATAAGAATTAATTTACATTTTAATTTCCAATGCATTTACTTTACATACACCCAATGAAATTTAATGATATTATTACACTTACACTTTAATCAATAGAACCTTTATTTTTTATATTATTTTACTCAACTCTCATAGTATCTATTTTGTAATTATAGTTTATATTGGTTTCTTCCCAGATTCCAAATGGGAAGAACAAATGAAAACGGAGGGAGTAATTGAAAAGGTGGTAGTGGGGTATTTTAAGTGAATATAATAATTGAAAAGGTGGTAGGTGGGGTATTATTAAATAATATAAGTTGGGGTAGTTGGAGGTATTTAGGTAAAAAGTTTTGCCAAAAAAGGAAAGTGGACAATTAAAGAGGGATTACCCAAAATGAAAATATAGACAATACTAAAGGGACGGAGGAGTATTTGTTAAAATCATGTATTGTTAGATCTCTTCAATTGAGATCATATATTCATATCCACCCATGAATTAAGTTTTAACCATAGTCAAATGATATTGACGGATTTAATCGGTTATTTAGGTAGGCAAATGACACACTTATAAAATGTAAGAATTATATAGTACGAAAATTATTAAAAATAAAAAATAAACTTGGTTGTATTGGTTAGGAATCACGTTTCACACAAGATGCTAGCGATCTATTATGAGAATGTTCAACTTGTTCAACAGTACAGGACCTCGAAATACTAGAAGCCTTAATATTGAGTTACGTAGTCTATGCTAATAAATGCTTAAAAATACAAAGTTAGAAAAATATCATAATGTTCAAAATTGCACAGAGCCAAAATAATTTTTCAAATTTTACCCCGCCCTGTTTTGGATATAATTTTAATGAGGTTATAAAAAATTTCCTCATTCTTAAATGACTATACTTAAATAGTAAAAAAAATATTTAATTGAACGCAATTATATTAAATTTAATAAGACTAAAATGACAATTATAAAATATTGTAAACTTTTGTTAACTAGTCTTAAGTTTTTGATGGAACATTCCAAGGAAATGAAGATTCTTCATAGAGATACTAAATGCCAAAACTTTTTGGTGGATAAGATTTTATTTTGAAATAATATTTGAATGATGGCTAACACATCAAAGTTTATGAATCCAAATATTATGTTTTTGGAGAATTTTACATTTAGACCTTTTTAGATTGTGATCTAATTTATTTGTTGAAAATCTTAATGTATTAATATTGAATTACAAATATATAGGAGTAAAATAAAATAAAAAAGTAATTATCGAATTAATAAATTCAATACAAAACTTATACATATAATTTAACGTGTGTGTTCAACTCATTCTTTCAATAAAAAGATTAGAGATTTTTTTAATCACATTTTTTATTGCCTTTCTAAATATATTATTACCGTTTTATGTACATATTAAAATTGATACTATAGGATGAAACATCTTGTCAAACTGAACAAGACTTAATGACTATATTTTTCATGTATATTAAGAAAATAATAAAATATAAATAAAATTTAATTATTTTTTTAATGTTGTAGGCTTTTTAAAATGGAAGAAATTATAAATATATTTAAATGCATGTTGTCATACGTGCTATAAAGTTGTAGACCTGCTTAAAGTGTTGAATTTAGTCCAACTTGTTCATTAAATATTACTCATTATAAAAGTATAGAATTCATAAAATTTTTAGCAATTATGTCGAAATCTATATTATTCTTATTATAATTCTTATATTTGACAAGGTCATTTCGTATATTCTATGAACGAAAAAATCCTTGTATTTCCTTGATTTTGCTGACAATGTCATTTTCGTATATAAAGAAATTTTACATGTTAATGACTCTCTACTAAAAAGTTGACATATATTTTTGGTTGTTATAGTATTGAATTTGCTATATGTTTTTGCCCATAATTTATTCTTTTTCTTTGATTTTTATTCCCACATTTAATTTATCTATTCATTTTATTGATATATTTTTCTCATATTCTTATTACAAAATATTAAGTACTTTTTTTTCTACCAATTTTACTAATTTTTTAATTACCCTATTATTAACCGATTCCACCCTTTTTAAACAAATGAATTACTAATTATATAAAAAAATCTTTTAACTTCATAATAAGATTATACTATCTCCATCCCACAATAATACTGACACTATTTTGACTTGACATAAGTATTAAGGAAATAGTTGACTGATAGTAAAATACTATAATCGTCCCTAAATAATAAAAAAAGTGTTTTTTTTAAAAAAATAACAAAAGTGTTGAAATCTAGAGTAAAAAAAAAATAGTGTTAAATATGATAATTTGTAAGTTTCTTATGACATAGAAATATATAATAAGTTATCAAATATTCTATTTAATTAACAATAACAAGTTGGATTCATTAATTAGCCGTAAATGTTTAGTATGTAGTTGTTTATAATAATAATAATATAAGATAATAATTATAGATCAAGTATCAATATCATTGTGGCGTGTGAAATGGATCTTCGAGATTTTTTAAATCAAAATCTAATCCAAATTATTGCTTCTCTATACATTATTAGCATTTGGCAGCCTTCATGTTCTAGATGGATAATAAAGAGATAAGAAAGAATTAGTCAATTGTTAAGCCAATCACTATCTTTTAATTGTTTTGACATTATTCATCATTAATTTATACTTTTTAGTATATTTTTAAGGTAAATTTACCTAGAATAATCCAACATTATCAGGATTTTCCTACAATAATCCTACCAATTGATTAATCATGAATAATCCCAACTTTAAGAGATATTTGTATAGAGTAAACTTGGGTAACTCGATGACCTGCTATAGTAGGTAATTCAAAAACTAAACTAAAAATTAATTTAAAATTAGAGAAAATTTTAAAAATTTACATATAAAATTATGATTAATAAAAAAATTATAAACTTTTGAAATAATTTTTTTGACATTATATTTTTTAACTTTTTTTGTAAAAAAAAACTTGCTATAGCAAGTCATCCAGTTACCGGGTTCAATCTAGGAAAATACACCTCAAAGATAGGATTATTCATGGTTAATCAATTATAAGTGAGATTATTCTAGGAAAATCATGAAAAAGTTAGATTATATTAAGTAATTTTTTCTATTTTTAATTCTTAAGTCATAACATAATTCACCAATATATCAATCATGTGTTAAATTATATTCTTAATTTTTATGTAAGAACATATAAATGAGATTTTGTATGATTCATTATCTCGATATAGATTTTATTAATATTAACTTTTAATTATTTTTCAATATCCTTAAGTAATTAGAGATATAAACAATAAATTAAAACTCCGGCTTTAGCATGTATGAAAAACAAATTATATTGGTGTAGTCATTACATCATTGAGTACTATAATAATAACAATAAATGACACTATTATCAAAACATTATGAATGAAAAATATTACTCCCTCCTATTCAGCATAATTGTCCCATTTGCTTTTTGCACTCTATCCAATGCACTTATTCGATCGTTAATATCTATAATTGTGTATAATCAAAAATTATGAAAAGTTGATATAAATAATCCTTGCATTAAGACGAATCAAACAAGATCTCACTTGACTATGTTTTAACTTATAGATTAATAATAAAATGCAAATTAAGAGTAAGAGATGAACAGTGCCCAAAAAGCAAATGGGACAATTGTGCTGAATAGGAGGGAGTATAAAAGAGTAAAACATAACAAATTTTAGAGGATGATGATGCCAGAACAGTTTTGATTTATTTATAGTCATAAAAATATTCAATACGTAATCGATATTTAATTAGACCTAATGACTCATTAGTTCTTTATAAGTCTTGAAATTAATTCAAATAAATAATAAATTATGCTAAAATAGTTAGAAAAGGTTAATGAGTCTAAATTTAAAAGAGTCATAAAAATTATACAAATCGGAGCGAGGATGTGTTACCACAACTTGAATAAAAAGTAGCAAAAGTAAATGATTAGGTGTGGTAATTAGATTTTTTATTTGCTTTTTAATTTAATTTTGAGTTTTGTTTTTTAGTTGGTTAAACAGTCAAAAAAATATTTGGTAAGTGAATAGCTTTTAAGTTGCCTGAAAATTGATTAAAGCCAAAATAAAAAAACTATCCATAATAGCTTTTTGATTAGCTTTTGTTTAGTGCCGTATCCGTCATTTCAAAAGCCCTGAGCAAAATCTTAATCATGCGCCCTTAAAATCTAAAAGTAAGTTTCTATTACATTTTGGAATTTGTAAATTTGTTTATCAATACTTTAATAAGTGCAATTATTTTTTATCAATATTTTAAAATATTGCTAAATTTTTATAATTACATGGAACCAACAACTATTAATCATAAATTCAAATAGTTATTCCTTTTAAGTTTAAAGTGTATACCACTGTTATCACTTATCTTAATTGAACAAATAATAAAAGTAGTACATTAAAAATAATCATCAAGAGAGATTTTATTGCTCACCTATAATAATTTATATTTAGTATATTGTAATCATTCAATACTTGTTGATAATACATATATTTATTAGTCCTTTTATATAATTATTTTTTAAAAATAGATAAGATGTGAATACATTAAATTTAAAACTCTCCTTATCAATTTAATTTTGCTACACAATACACAAAAGCCTTCCTTTTTATTTTAACCGTATAGCAAAAATATCAGGCCCTCGATAAATCGGGCCCCTGAGCAGTAGCTGATGGTACTACTTCGAATAGTCAGCCATGCTTTTGTTAATACTTCTAACTGGTCAAACTTACCCTTAGCTTTCGTGAACAACTCTAGCTTGTCAGAGTATATAACATATCCTGGAGTTTCAACTATCAACTTAAACTTTTAGTTGAGTTGATTTGAAACTATTTGCCAAAGACACCCTCAATATTTTCCTTTATATTTTCTTATACTAACCGTAGCATATTTTGGCGTAATGATGGATAGCTTATTTATACTATCAAACTAAATTTATTTAATTGAACGTTTTACAGGAGAGAACCTTTGGCAATGATGTTCCCGGCATTTACGGCAGCTCCATTCATGTTTTGATAAATTTACAATATATTTGTAAGCTATTCTCCTTGTGAAACTTGTGTAAGTAAATGAATTTCAAAGAGGAATAGCTAGCTACTATTATATATGGGAATCCCTCTTTGAGTTAGTGAATTTCAAAGAAGAATAGTTAGCTTCAATAATAACTTATTTTTTTTGAAGAACTTCAATAATAACTTATTAAGTGTTCATATTATTTTTAATTTGTCGTTATGGGATAAATCATCTCAATAATCTGGGGGTTGTTGGCTGCTCGTTGATGAAGAGCTTAGCGCTGGGTGGTGATCGACAGTTAGGGTTTGGGTTTGGTGATTGTCAATTACGGAGGCATGATATTAGAATCTCGATTTTGTTGTATGATTTTACGACTTTGCTATCTAAAAACAGACGAGTGATCCAAATCTTAAGTAGAGTCTTAGTATTGGTTGTAGGATCGTACGATTTCTACCAAGATCAAGAATGTGGGTGATAAGATTGTAAGGATAATAACATGATCCTACGATCCTATAATCCAACAATTCAATCTTACAAGGGTAGTTCCAATCATAAATAATTACTAAAAGAATTTCTTTAAATACATACCTAATATTATAAGTTTATAAATAATTGTTAAAAGAATTTCCTTAAATCAATTAAAAGATAAAGTCAAATAAATCTTTGATTTATTTACAGTTTAAAACTTTAAAACTGAACTAATATGTATAATTGCGACTAATAATCAATCATCTTACAGCATATACAAGTAGGATTTTATGATCCTAAGATCACCGATTTTAATCTTATCCCTTTATCGATCCTAGATTTGAGGATCCCAATTCTAAACACTTTATATGGAGGTATGTTTTTTTTTTCCCTTAAATCAACTAAAAGATAAAGTAATAATGATCACTAATTAATTTGCATTTTAACTATTTTGCTTTAAGTAAAGGGAATCTTGTCATCAATTAAAAAATGACTAATTTAATTTGATATTAACTCGATCGATAGTAATTAGTAATACGTACCCGAATTCTTTTTTTTTTTTAAAAAAACCGAACTCGATCTGTACCCGTCAAAACTGAACCACTTATTTGCCGATGACAACCCGACACCGATTAACACTCGACACGAACTTCAATCGACACCGAACCGATGCTAACCCGACTGCTCGAATAACCGTTCTTCAACCGAACCGTGACTAATCGATCTGACCAGAGTGAGCCCCATCGTAACAAGCAAACCAAAAATAATCGATCCGAATTAAAACCGAACTGAATGACATATATATGTCTGAAACCGACCTGATCACCTGAATGAACACGTCTAGGCAAATAACAAGAATTTATATTTGGATTTAAGTCAAATCCACTAATGTTATGAAAGTAGTTAATTAAAATGAGGATTTGAAGATGACACCCCAATCCTTGTCATTCTCAAATTCTTCATTATAATTTCATTATTGAAATCCACAATTTGCAATAAAATGTGTGTTCTCAAACAAACTCTATATCATAATGAAACTGTATTATGAATGAGGCATGAGTTGAATTTGGGTCTAGTGAGACCCATATCCAAACCCAATATTTTTATTGAACCTAAAACATTCAAATCCATGGGATTTGAAATGTTTGGACCTTAACCCATACTATTAGGGTGTGACAATTCAATGGTTTAGATGTAAGCTTAAAACTTTTTTTTCTACAAATCTATATAAATAGGCAAATATTCTTTATTAAAAGCGTCTCTAAGACAGTTTAATATAGGCTGGTCCAATATAATTTATTAAAAAAAATAAAAACAAAAGATGTAGTTAAAATTTTTTAAAAATATAAATGATTTTGGGCTGCTTGTATGAGTCCGTTTTACAATGAGATGGTTTCATACAAAACAGGTTGTACTTATACAAACTAAGCATTTTTATATATGAAGTTTTCTAACATTCAAGTTTCTAAACAAAATTGCCATACTTTAAATTACATACTTCAACTAAGTTGCAAATCATACAATTTTCAAAATATAACAAAATTCCAAATAAACCGAATAAATACACTTAGTATTTATTTATACTACTAGGGACGAGGAAGACCTAAGAAAACTTGGGACGAGCAAATAAGAGTGGACTTGCGTGAGTTAAACCTCTTGGAGGACCTGACTAGGGATAGGAGTAGTTGGAGGCGTCATATCCAGGTTTTAGACTCAGGCTTTTCTCATTAGAGTCTTTTTAGGCGCTCGTGTCTCTTCTTGTCTGCTATAGTCTCTTATGTGTCATGCTTAGTTCCCTCGTCTTAAGTCTTTTTGTGTTACATGCATTTGGATCTTTTATATGCCCTTTTCTCTCATCACGTGGCAGGTATGTATTCTCTACCTTTTCTTATCTTTTCCGGAGCCGGGGGACTCCTTTCTTTGGCCGTGCTCTCCTTCACGGGTATGAGTTGCCGCCATCCTTCCCTCCCCAGACCCTGTCCATAGATTTTCTATGTGCGGGATATACTGGATAGGATGATGATGATGATGATGATACACTTAGTATTTATTTATCTTTCTACTAAAATTTTCCTCATTTTACGACTAATGCAAAATAAGAGGAATAGAAAATCAGTATTTTCATCACCATTACCATAATAATGAAATGAATCTATTCAATGCTGAGTAATCTTTTTAGTTACAAGATCTATACCTCTAGCATATACACAATTTAGAGAAATTTTCTATACTTGTACATCCTTGAGTGTAGATTATCTTGGATAACTCCATTGATTTCTCTATTATACGTACGTACTAATGTATATGAAAAAATAAAGTTAAGTGAAATCTTATTTGAATTATCTAATTACATGCTTTTATAATATTATTTTTTTATAATAATTATTGTATATATATATATATATATATATATATATATATATATATATATATATATATATATATATATATATATATATATATATATATATATATAACAATTATAAATGATAAAAATAACACATTAAATTACATAAAAAGTCAAATATGATTAGTGTAATGAAACGGAAGAAGTACAATCTAGGCCTTTGGAGTTGAAAAGACGTAACACTTATCATGTTACCTTAATAAACATTATGTTAAATATTTGCATTAATATGCTTATTCTTACATCAAAATCCTATAGTGCCTCTGTTGCATTTAATTTGTAATATTTTTCTATTTTAGTCTGTCTTATTTAATTTATATTATTTTTATTTTTGGATATAGCCTATTATTTCCTTTTAATCTCATTTATACATTTTTATTTTTTTAATTTCATTCATATATTTCATTCTCTCTTTTTATTTATCACCATTATCCTCCATTTTCTTTAAAAAAAATACTTTTCTCTTTAACGTAAATTATTCGGGACAAAAGGAGTATATTCTATTTTCAAGTTGAGCTCCACTAATGAATGATTTACCATTCATCTTAGAAATTTCAAAATTGTTACTAAATCCTTAAATCTTCATTCACAACATTGTTGATATATATAAATTGAGAACGTAAATTTAAGCATTTTTTAACCTTTTTTTTTTAAGAAATTCAAGAAATAGATTATAAAAGTCGTAAGTGCATTAAAAGTAAGATGGTACTAGATTGTAATTTTCTATTAAATTTAATTAGATAATACCCGTGCGATGCACAATTTTATTAATTTTTCTGACTTATTTGTATAAATTAAAAAATAAAAAAATTTACGGTTTTATGTTTTAACGATTTAAAAATATCCTATATTGTCGAGGCTGCTGGTTCGTGGTGTTTTGTAGCGGTTGTGTCTTAATTGGTGTTTAGTATAGCTTTTCTTGGTGTGTATGGTGCTAGGACAAGCGTGTATGGTGTTTTTTTTTTTTTTTTTGAAAAAACGTGGTTGCATAGCCCACCCGTATGCTGTTTTGGGTGGCCTGTTTCTTGGTCCCCCTCTTCCAATGGTTTTTTTCCCTACTAGGATTTTTTTATACCGGTGGGTTAGGGGTCCCAAGTTACAGTGTGGTGTTTCCTCCTTTTCTATAAATATATTCCAAATTTAAAAAAAATTCATTTAGTAATTAAATTATAAATATTTTATAAATTATTGAAAAAATATAATTTTTTTAATACATTAAATGAATAATATTATATTCATAATTAAAAAGTAGAAAAGTCAAACAATGACATCATCATTTTATTAAGAAAGTGACACGTAAGCAATTTTTAAAATTAATGACATCAGCCGTGTTTTGTTTTAGTAATAGTTATTATAGATGTATAACTTCTACATGGATTACATATTTAAATTTCAAATAAAAATATTTAAAGTGTTGGAAATCACCCAAAATAATTTGCATAAGTATTTTTCAGAGGCAAAAGAGTAAGACAAATGTTGACATTAATTTGCTTTTTCTTCCCACAAATTCTTGTGAGAGAGACCGTCTTTAATTGAATCGACTCATTATATATTTTTTAAAATATTTTAATAACACAATTAAGATATTGAAAGTAGGCATTAAAGATACGATAAGTAAGCATTAAGAATAATGTAAGTAGACATTAAAAATATGGTAAATAGACATTAACCTTTCATGACCTGGACTTGAAATATATGTCTCAAAAAGACGGCCATTCAAGGAATTAGTTGCTTTCTTCCTACATAAAACTAACTCCCTAATATCTAATTGGAGGCCTAAGATGACTAAACGTTTCATCGGACCTCAAATACAGTCCAACTAAAACAACATCATAATAACAACTAATTAGCCCATTTAACACCATGAAATCGCTTCATCATGAGATGAATTCATATAACTAGCCCATTCTTCTAATTAACCACTTTAAAGTCATTAACTCATCACTTTAAAGCTAAAAGTGATCTGTTGCTTTAAATTGTAAGCGATCAATTTAATACAATAAATGTACGTTAAGCCAGCCTTATAGTAATAATCTCAACCGTAAAACCGTCTTATTTAAATCCAGAATTTGTGAAACATTTAGCTAAGGCCTCTATTAGATTCACCCTCCTCCATACCACTAATTGTATCATACAACGGTCGATGCAATGTTTCAGGCAAATAACAAGCCAACAAACCCCCAACAATTCCACAAACAGAGAACACCACAAAGGCCACCTTACCACCCATAAGCACCACAACGGGCGCTAGTATCGCCCCCATCTGAGACGCTTGTGTCGCGCATCCTAAAGCCGCGTTTCTCACCACCGTAGGAAACAATTCCACATCATAAACAAACAATATATTGTAACTTCCAGCCATACCCAAAATCCCTAATATCCCACATATCATTTCTAAGCCTTTCCATTTTCCATACCCCTGAATTATACTGCCTACCAAACAGAACACACCACTAAACCACATTGTTCCTACTGTCATCGGCTTTCTCCCAAATCGATCAGACAATGCTGAATTCAATGTGTACGCAGGCATCTCAGCAATCGCGTTTAGGAACACATTGAGGTATAGATTAGTCTCGAGATTGACTACGTTTAGACTAAGACCATAGTACACAATCGCGACAAAGAAACTAATTATTACGACTAAAAAAAGGCGCACTCTTATGATGGGTGATTTTGCGACATCTAGTAAAGAGCCTGTGATTCCCATTTCGGGTTTTTTTGGGGTTTCGATTTCGTTGGTTTTGTTTATATCATCGTCGAGGATTAGTTCTACGGATTTTGGGATTGCATGACCGTTGGATTGGGCTATATGATGCATGATTTGGGTTGCTTCCTTGGTTTTTCCTCGTACAAGGTACCATCTAGGAGATTCCGAAAGGAATGGGATGATGATCGCGACAAAGAGGAGTGAAGGAATTGAGGATGCGATGTAAAGAGATCGCCAAGATTGGAAAATGTAGGCTATTCCGGAGAGGAGGGCAATTCCGGTTGAGAAGAAGTAGAAGGTTGACATACCGACAACCCCACGTTTGGTGGGGCCAATGGGTTCGGTAGCGAGAACGAAGGCACACATGCCTACGCCCCCGCTACCGAGTCCACATAAAAATCTTAAGAGGGTGTAGATTGTGTAATTTGGTGAGAGGGCAGTTAGGCAACCAAGGATGCCATTTAGTAGACATACTATTGTTAAAGAGCCTTTTCTTCCCATAGATGAATCTGATAGATGACCAAATATTCCTGCTCCTGAAAACATCAAAGAGACCATTTTAAAATCCAAAAAAAAAAACAACAAAAAAAATCAAAGTTGCATTAAATAGCTAATTGGCTACACACAACCAATTATAGAATAAAGCCAACATATTATAGGATTGACAACATAAATAAAAGTAGAACAAAATTGGCATCACACATGGGGGTCTTGGAGTATGGGAGGTGATCCACTATACATGGTCCCCTCTTTCTCCCATATATGAAAAAGTTAATAAAAAAAAAGGGAAATTCTGCGTGGTAACCCTGAGGTTTTGGGTATTCCACGTGTAATCAAAACTTTTAACAAAAAATCCACGTGGTAACCCCGAGGTTTACGTAATTGTTTCACCGTCATTGGCGGACCCAGTAGTGTGACATGTGGGAAAGTATATATTAGATTATTCTGTGTATAATATAATTTATTATGTTTCCTAGATTGTAGTTAGGAGATTATTCTGTTGCCTTTTTTGGAGCTTGTACTCTTGTATATATTCGGGTCTTTTTACCCACTGAAATAACACAGAAAAGTATTCCCCTAAACCTTAATTCCGCATTAATCTAGTCTTCATGGTATCAGAGCCGACGGTGTTGTTCCGGGACCGGTAAACACCTTTCGGTTTCATCATCTACCCAAAAACGATTTACCCACAAATTAACTTTAAAACACAACCCAATTAAAATCTGAACAGATGGCCGGATATTGGCTAAACCCTAATCAAACAACCGAAATGGTTGATGATTTGAAGCAAAAATTCCAGATCTTGCAAAACTCAAAAAACAGATCAAAGACTTTGGAAAAACAAACCAACACCGACATATGCACCACCAATTTTGGTGGTCTCTCATCATTGGAATCAAGTTCCTCAGAGATCGACCGGTGGATCAACTCTCAGAGGCGGCAAGCCGCCACCAGGACGCCGGCAAGTCGGGCCGGCGGCAAGGCCTACCAAGCCTCTGCTATTCTACCATCATCAAGAAGTCAGAATGAAGAAGAAGGACATGTAGCTGCTCGAATCAAACCAGGAGTGATGAAGGAAGGGAGAAAAAAATCAGAAGTGATGGAGGAGAGGAGAGAAACGGCGGACAGCCCTTCTGAAGAGAGAGGAAATAATTTCCTTAATTCTCCTTATATAATCCCAACCCTAAACCTAGCCCATAAAAACCCTCAACCTAGTTTAGAAATGTGTGGGCCTCTTCCTCATGGACCCACGTTTTCTAAAAATATTTTCCAGCCCAATTTAAGACCTCAACATCCCACGTTTTCAAACCAAAAGCCATCAAAAACAAACTTAACCCAAAACATTTCCACAACTCTCTTAAGCCATAAAAATAAAAATGCAACCCAGTGGATTTTTGATTGCGGGGCGACTGACACTATGACGTTTGACCCTCGTGATCTCAAATCCACGCATTCCACTACCCGAACTCATATCCAAACAGCCAATGGAGAATATGTGCCAGTTGACCGAGCTGGATCAGTCAATATAACACCCTCTCTTCACATTAAAAATTGCTTACTTGTTCCTGGTTTATCACATAAATTGTTATCTGTCAGTCAGTTAACTAAAGAATTGAATTGTACTGTTCTCCTAACCTCTGATGGGTGTATTGTGCAGGATGCTCGGACGGGGAAGATTATTGGGCGTGGTACTGAACGTGATGGACTCTATTATGTTGATGAGGCAACTCAAAATGGATGTTCGATGCTTGCTCAAGGTACTCCTGCTCACCAATTGTGGACTTGGCACCGTCGTTTAGGTCACCCATCTCTAGGTTATCTAAAACGGCTTTTTCCCTCTCTTTCTAATTGCAATGTGACTTTAGATTGTGAAACTTGTATTCTAGCTAAAAGCCACAAACACTCATATTTCCCTAGCACAACTCGGGCAAATAAACCTTTTGACCTAGTACATTCTGATGTATGGGGCCCAGCTCCACACACTAATTCCCATGGGTTTTCATATTTTGTGTCTTTTATTGATGATTGTTCTCGTATGTGCTGGGTATTCTTTCTGAAACACAAATCTGAAGTCTTTGATGTGTTTGTTAAGTTTTATAACATGGTCCTCACTCAATTTCATGCTAGCCTTAAGATTCTCAGATCTGATAATGGTGGTGAATATATGTCTCTTGAAATGACACAATTTTTCCTTGATCATGGCCTAATCCATCAAACTACATGCCCGGACACTCCACAACAAAATGGAGTGGCAGAAAGAAAAAACCGTACCCTGCTTGAGATCACTAGAGCTCTTATGTTCGAAGCTCATATGCCAACTCACTTTTGGCCTGAAGCCATCGCCACAGCCACATATCTTACCAACCGCCTTCCTACCAAAACCCTTGACTTCCAAACACCCCTTGCCACCCTAAGTTCCTTTCATACAATTCCCTCGTCCCATTCCCTTCCACCACGCGTTTTTGGATGCGTTGTTTATGTTCACCTTCCATCCCGAGCCAGAACCAAACTTGAACCCAGGGCTGTCAAATGTGTCTTTGTGGGATATGGGGTCTCACAAAAGGGGTATCGTTGTTATGATCCTTCACAGAGAAAGATATACACCACCATGGATTGTGATTTCCTTGAACATTCTTATTATTATACCCAGCATCGATCTCAGAGGGAGAGTGTGAGTGAGGATCTCAGCTGGTTAATTTGTCCCTCGGTTGACAGTAGAGAACCAAACGAGCAAGTAAGTAACACCGCCGAAGTTGCAACTGAAAACATAATGGATTCATCGCCTCAGACTATCCCTACCCCCGAGCATCCTCCTATTGAACAGGAGGAAGAGGTAATCATAAATCCTTCTCCCTCTATTGTTGATGATTCTACTGATGATATTATGGAAAGTGATGTTCCCAGGAAATATGAATTGCCACCTAAAAGCACACGGGGTGTGCCTCCTCGAAGGTATGATCCAGAGTTCGAGTCTCAAAGATCCCGGTATCCAGTTAGTAGGGGGAGTGATGAACAACTCTCACAAACAGTTGTTGCCTTCAAAGCAGCTCTTTATGCAAATGATATCCCAAGGAACACCGAAGAAGCTCTCCGAGATCCAAAATGGAAGAAGGCTATGAACGATGAGATTGCAGCTCTTCAGAAAAATGAAACTTGGGAGAAATGCAGGTTACCTGATGATAAGAAAGCTGTTGGATGTAAATGGGTGTTCTCTATCAAATACCATGCTGATGGGACGATTGAAAGGTATAAGGCTCGACTCGTTGCAAAGGGGTATACTCAGACATACGGAGTTGACTACTCAGAAACCTTCTCACCAGTGGCAAAGATTGACACCATCAGGGTCTTATTTTCTATAGCTGCAAATAAGGATTGGCCCCTTTATCAGTTCGATGTTAAGAACGCCTTTCTTCATGGGAAAATTGAGGAAGAAGTCTACATGAAACCACCTCCAGGCTTCTCAGACAAATATGGTCCAGGAGA
This sequence comes from Amaranthus palmeri, assembly GCA_019776075.1. Lineage (NCBI taxonomy): Eukaryota > Viridiplantae > Streptophyta > Magnoliopsida > Caryophyllales > Amaranthaceae > Amaranthus > Amaranthus palmeri. The sequence goes on from JAAKBH010000373.1 coordinate 373,486, forward strand.
GGGATGTAAACTCAAGAAAGCTCTATATGGGTTAAAGCAGTCACCGAGAGCATGGTTCGGGAGATTCACCACAGCAATGAAAAGATTTGGGTATAAGCAAAGTAACTCAGACCATACCTTGTTCCTCAAGAAAAAAGGGGAAAAGATTACTTGCTTAGTCATATATGTTGATGACATGGTCATTACTGGAGATGATAGAGAAGAAATTAAGGAACTGAAGAAAGCATTGTTTCGGGAGTTCGAGATGAAAGATCTAGGAAATTTGAAATACTTCCTTGGGATTGAAGTTCTAAGATCGAGAAAGGGGATATTCATCTGTCAAAGGAAATACATCTTAGACCTTCTGGCTGAGACAGGAATGTTAGATTGTAAGCCAGCAGAAACCCCAATGGTGACCAATCATGGGCTTCAGATTGTTGAAGGAGCAAAGATGGCTGATCAGGATCTATATCGGCGAATGGTTGGAAAACTGATTTACCTATCTCATACTAGACCTGATATTGCTTATGCTGTGGGAGTGGTTAGTAAATTTATGCATCGTCCTCAAGTTGATCATATGGAAGCAGTCATGAGAATCCTAAGATACTTAAAGGGGACAAGCAATAAAGGGATCCTGTATTCAAAGAATGAACAAGTTGATCTTATCTGTTATACCGATGCAGACTGGGCCGGAGACAGAGATGACAGAAAGTCAACCTCGGGCTACTTCACACTTGTAGGAGGAAACTTGGTCACATGGAAGAGTAAAAAACAGAAGGTTGTCGCCCTATCTAGTGCAGAAGCTGAGTTCAGAGGAATAGCTAAAGGGGTCACTGAAATTCTTTGGGTTCGAAAACTCTTAGGAGAATTAAACTGCCATCAAGAGCGGGCCAGCACTCTATACTGTGATAGTAAAGCAGCCATCAGTATTTCAGAGAATCCGGTTCAGCACGACAGAACGAAACATGTTGAGATAGATAGGCATTTTATCAAAGAGAAGCTGGAAAACGACATCATTCATATTCCACATGTCAAGTCAAAGGAGCAACTTGCTGATATTCTCACTAAAGCTGTAGCTTCAGAAGCCTTCAATGATGCATTATGCAAGTTAGGTGTCGGAGATCCCACGACCTAACTTGAGGGGGAGTGTGGGAAAGTATATATTAGATTATTCTGTGTATAATATAATTTATTATGTTTCCTAGATTGTAGTTAGGAGATTATTCTGTTGCCTTTTTTGGAGCTTGTACTCTTGTATATATTCGGGTCTTTTTACCCACTGAAATAACACAGAAAAGTATTCCCCAAAACCTTAATTCCGCATTAATCTAGTCTTCATGACAAGTGGGTACAGTTGTACCCCCAGTTTGAAAAAAAAAAATTCAGAAAAAAAAAATTAAAAAAAAATCAGCATTCAGCAAGCTGTTCCACTAATTATCCATCTTCTACAATAGTATTGGTGTTATACTCTTTCTCTACTGCCAAATCGTGGTTCTGGACATCAGTGAGTTCTTTTACTGAAATTTTGATTTTTTTTTTCTAGAAGTAATTTCGTTCAACATATGGTGTATTCGATTTTCAATTGAGGTTTTATTGGTAGGATTACTAGGATAAACTAACCTGATTTTTATTCTGTACTTTTTATCTCTTAACCTGCCATTAGTGAGGATACTCGTTGATCAAACTCGAAAAGTTGTTTTGAAAAATTTAATTTAAAAAATTCCATTTTTGCTCGTTGTCTTTTAAAAATCTCACATTTCGATTATTTTTTAAAAATCTAACCTTTATGCTAGTTTTTCTCTTAGTAATTCGACATTTTGGTTTTTAATTTGTTTAATGTTAAATGTTGCAAGTAACTTAACGAGGTCAGTACTTTGAGCAGTATAAAGGTTGGATTTTTTTTTAAAAGAGAATGAGAAAGAGTGAGATTTTTAAAATTAGATTTTTCTTTTGTTATTTCTAAACATGTTTGTGTTAGTTATATTTGAAGGACTCAACATACTGTATTGGAAATTTTTCACAAAATTTAAGAAGCATTTTTCAAAAATTTATCTTTTTTTTCTTGGATTTTTCTATTTTTATTTAAAAAATCTTTAGATGACAACATTATCTTTGAATTTTTCACAATTGACTTGCATGAGTTGGTCAGAATATTTGAAAAAATTTTCGCCCATCGTTTGTGATGCTAGAGACTTTGAGTTGATTAGGGTTCATTCTTTCAAGTGTCACATGACTGCCCAGCGCAAGTATTTTTATTTTTATTTTTATTTTTAATATGGGGTAGGTTGATGGAAGGGGAGGGCTAGGTGAGATTCGATGGCAAGACCTCGTTTGGAATTCCTGGGTCCGCCACTGTATGACGTTCGTGTTTTGTACCCCCAGTTTGAAATTCATGGGTCCGCCACTGTTCACCGTGACCTTTTTGCATAAAAAACGTTAGCGAACGTTAATTTTGAAGCTCTAAGGCTGTTTAACAGCTATTTATGCGATTTACCATTTCAAATGCCATCAGTCTTAACCTTTTTCCCAAAAACATAAACCTCAATTCTACCATTTTTCATCCAAATTATATTTTTTTCCCCTCAAATCCAAAGATGATAGAGTTAGGATTTATTAATTGGTGCAAAAGGTTGAAACTGATAGCATTTGAAATGATCAGTCGCATAAATAGGCGTACAACAGCCATAAAGCTTTGTAATTAACGTTTGTAAACATTTAGCTCACGTTTTATGTGCAAATAGGTCACGGTGAAATAATTTAGTAAACCTCAAGATTACTGCATGGATTTGTTAAAAGTTTTGGTTACCACGTGAAAAACCCAAAACCTCGGAGTTACCACTTGAAACATTAACTTTGAGTTAATCATCATACTATCTACTAATACAATAAGAGAATCTCACACATGTCAACTATACAAGAGAGCTTTTCCCTCTAAAGAAAACTTTCCAAATAAATACTCTATCAAATGCACACTTTGTCAACTTCTAATTGAATTTAATGTTGACTTTCCAATCCGTAAAATACTAAGGTATTTTTTAAAGTAATCTCGGTGATCAAATATTAGTCTACAACATTAATTCTTTGTCCAAATAATGTGTCTTATTTCTTTGAAAAAAATATTTTTAAAAAATGTAAATACCTTTGTATTTGAATAATTTAGCATTACGCTTTTTTTTTTTGAAATCATTTAGCATTACGTTTTAGTCACATTAGTATTACATTTTAAAGACAAGTTTATTTTCAATCTATTTTTGATTTTACATTATTTCTTTGAAAAGAACATTTTTAATGAGCGTAAATACCTTTGTATTTGAATAATTTGATATTATACGTTTTAGTCACATTATGATTGCAAATATTATTACAAGTTAATTAAGAAAAAATAGCTACAGTGTATTTTAAAATTATTTTTAGAATATATTTTAAATTATTTTATACAAGTTACATTTTTATAATTAATTTTTATACATGTTATATTTGTATGGAAAATTACTTTAAATATCCCAACCTTAGTCGATTTGATTCTAAAAATTTCAACTTTTGATTAAAATTAAAAATCTAAATTTTCGGATTGTCTCATTTTAAAGCGCTGGACTCTGTAGTAATTTCAAAGAGGGTGTATCTATTGACATCTCAATTCATTTATAGTTTTACGTATTTCATCTCTGAAATGGTTCGGGTCGGAGTAGTCTGGGTTTAAAGACAAGTCTATTTTAAATCTATTTTTTATTTTACATTATTTAGCCTACAACATTATTTTTTTTTTCAAATCATGTGTCCTATTTCTTAGAAATAACATATTTAAAAAATGTAAATACTTGAATAATTTAGTATTACGTTTTAGTCACATTATGATTGTAAAAAATAATACAAGTTAATTAAGAAAAAAAAACTACAATGTATTTAAAAATATTTTTTAATAGATTTTAAGTTATTAAGAAAAAACAACTACACTGTATTTTAGTATAATTTTTAATATATTTTAAGTTACGTTCTGGTATTACGTTTTAGGGACATATTACTCTTAGTTTTTTTCAACGTTTTTAGAACCCTTTTAATAGTTTCAAATTCTTACTCTAATTTTAGATGTAATATAGTTCTATTATGCGAACTAGAATGAAAAATCTTCCATTTTAGCTGCCATATATGTTCAACGATTTGAGCTAGAGATTTAAACGGTGTAAGTAATACTACAGAAATTAGAGAATTTTCTTATTGGATTCTTAAAATTAACAATGGAATAGTTAGGGACCCTAATGATTGTGAAGTCGTGATCAACATTCTCATAAGGTGTATAAACAAGTTCATTTATCAAATACATTCTTTTAGCTTATTATACCAATTAAATCAACTAATTCCATCAACTAGAGGTGTTCATTCGGATCAACGGATTGATTTCGGTCAGGTGTTTCGGGTCGGTTTAAAATCGTTCACATTGGTTTTTACATAATGGTAGATCCATTTTTAAGTCGGGACAAATCGGGTTCGATTATAAAGTCGGGTGTCTATCGGGTCATCGTGTCTGTTTTGAACTCCTCTATACCCTCAACCAACTAATGCTCAATTCTCTCTTTTACCAAACACTCTCTTTGTTAGATTTAAAATCACATCATAATGTACACTTACTTTTGCAATAAGAGAATAAACTCTATGAAAGTTTGAGTTATAACCAAGTGAAGATATCAAGCAAATACTCTATCTTAGATGTTAAAAACCAAATTATTTATTACTTACATGATTTTCAGGTGATCCGTGCACGGCACGGGTAAATACCTAGTAGATTTCTAAATAAAATTAGTTTGTTTTCAAACATAAATTTATTAGTTTCAACGCATTCAAAGTAGAGCTGTTCATGGGCGGACTACCCGTTAGGCCCGCCCAACCCGGCTCGAAAAACGGGCGGGCATGGACAACGTTTTTCAAAAATATTTAAAATGTGGACGGGTAATATCCGCCCGCCAAGATAAACGGGCGGGTAGCGACACCAAAAAATTACCCGCGGGTATACCCGCCCGTCCGCTTAGTTTAATATATTATTTATTAAATAATTAATTTTATTAAATATTAAACTATACTATACTACATGACCCATACCCAACTTTAGTTTATTACTTTTCTACTAGCCTTAAGGTTTACTTCTTTTTTACTTTAATATTTTTAACCCTCAAAGCACTCAAGCAATCGACTATCAAAGTTCGAACAAGTAGCCGACTCCACCGTCTATATTCAATATTCATGTAATTTGACTATTTTGAGACTTTATATATATTTAAAGTATTTTAGATAATGGATTACATTTTTTTGTTCTTATAAAAACTTAACTTTATAATATGATTTATGTTTTAAATTTTTATATAAAAATACCCGCCTGCCCGCGGGTCCTGCCCGCTTTAAAAATGGGCGGGTAGCGACAAAAAAATATGCCCGCGATTGCGGGCGGACTTTTGAATATTTGAGCCCGCGGGTAGAATTTTTAGGTGCTACCCGGTCCGCTACCCGCCCAAGCCCGCCCATAAACAGCTCTAATTCAAAGTACACATTTCAAAAAGTGAAACAAATACAAGTGTACGTTAGAATGAAACTGAAAAGCTGAGGTGTTCATTCGGATCATCACGTTGATTTCGAGTTAGGTGTTTCGGGTCAGTTTAAAATAAGGTTTTGTGTTCACATACATAATTGTAGATCCATTTTTACATCGAGTCAAATCGGATTCGGTTATAAAGTTAGGTGTTTATCAGATCTGTTTTGAACACCTATAAACTCAACTTTTGATTTTGGTTTATACCACTATATGTTTAAAAAAAGATTCTAAATTGAAGAAAAATAATTTGTTTGGTACTTGGTCCTGCACCACGTGAACTAATTAAAAAATGCGTACATGATATATTTTGTATTTTTGTTAGTTGCATTTAAGATATGGTTATTAGACTTAGTCATACTTATATATTTATATTATCTTGTAGTATCTTTTTTGTATTTATATATTTATATTATCTTGTAGCATCTAATATTTAACATATTATGGTTGATCATAAATTCATAACGAGTATAATTTGTATCCCTAGAGCACCGTGTATGGGCATCGATTGTAGAGAATTAATGACTTCATTAATGTTATATTTGGGGATGAAGATTTTATTTGAAAATTTAGAAATTGACTCAAATTTATTGTTTGACAAATTAAAAATTTAAAATTTGAATTTAATTTGAGTCAAATCCACAATGGTCATAAAAGTGATTAAAAATGAGAATTTGAGAATAACTTCTTAAACCTTGTCATTCTCAAATTCTTATTAATTAATGAATTCATAATTGAAATCTACAATTCAAAATGAAATGGACGTTCTCAAACGCAATGTAATTCATTAACACAAATTAGTATTAAATATAGACAATAAGCTTTAATGTAATTCATTAAAAACATTTATAGTATTAAATATTTTTTCTAGCTTATACCAATCAGTTTTTATAGGATATTATTATCTTTTAGAGAATGTTAAAAGAATCATCTTAAATTTAGTAATTAAATACAATAATAATTTATACCCTTATCTTATACCTTGTGACTTAGAATAAACAAACTAAGGTAGGCTGAAATAAGTAAAGAATAAGAATCAATTATAATATTGTATTTAAAAACTCTTATATGAAAGAAAAATATACTCCTTTCATTTCTTAAAAAAGTTCTCATTTGTCATTTTAGATATTCTATTATAACACTAGTATGATCAAGATTATTTCTAAGCTAAGGTTTGTTGAATATTAATGGTCTCAAAACAAAACTACATACATACTCCCCATATGCTACTATACTAGGAACAAAGATTCCCAAGCACATGCACATATATGAAATCTAGATCTAATCAAGACTCTTGTGTTATACTCACCCCTTTCATTTTGATTGTTAGGTTTCTCAAAAATATTTAAAATTTATAATATATGCATATAAAATCTTATTAGATTTTTCTTATATATTAAAATATATTAAAATTCAAATTATACTTGAAACTATATGTGCAAAATGTTGTATTCCTTCTAATTTATACTAATTGTCTTATTTAGCTTTTGGACTATATCCAATATACTAATTCAATCCTAATTATCTCGAATTGTGATTAGTTGATTATTATGAAAAATTAATATTAATAAAATTTCTTTTGACGGATTAAATAAGATCTTATTTGACTATGCTTTCGGATATAAATTATAAATTATATACAAACTTAAAGTAATAGATACATAGTGTTAAAAAACTAAATTATTTACTAACTGTCGAGGAACCAAGTCAACTAATTAAAAGGTTAAGCTGATGGTTGAGGGCAGGCCCCAAAGTATGTGTTATATACTCTAACACGCCCCTTCACTCAAGAGCGCATTAGGCTAGAAGTGTAGATACGTCTAGACGATGAATGTTCCACCTTAAATGAGAGGTGATTGAGATTTGAACCTGTAACCTCATGTCACGTTGGCTTCTGATACTACGTCAAAGAACCAACTCAACTAAAAGTTTAAACTGATAGTTGAGTTTCCAGAATATAGACAAAAAATATGATGTAAATGAAATAGTTTACCTATCATGCAACCAAAGAAGAAGAAAGCTTGAACCATTCCAACCTTGTACTTATCACCACACACCAACCCCCACTCTGAAACAGTGGAGCTGGCCCGCCCATCAGCCCATTCCCACGACCCAGGTGGAAGCCCACAAAGCTGGGCCGTGGGCTGGCACCCTGGCCCAATGCATTGCCAAGATGGTTCACGGTCAGCAAAGATCATAACCATAGTATGGAAAGCCTCTAAGGCCCAACCCAAGCTTGTTAAAAAAAAGTGCTTAAGTTGCCACCTCCCAAACTCACCACAATATTTTTGAAGCATTTCATCAATGGTGAGTTTTTCTGGGCCGTTAGATATGCCGGTAACTGGTGAAATCAACGGCTCTAGGAGGTTTTCTGGAGGCATTGTTTAAGAGAAAATTTTTGCTATTTTCTCTAAATATTTTGGTATTATGATTTCTGGGTATCAGAGATTCAGATTATATATATAAGTGGAAATAAATAAAATGTCGGATGCCAGCTTAGTGTAAAGATGTCATTTGGCCCCACTTATTAGAATTTTAATCAAGTATTTCTTCATAAATAAAAAAATTGATACACAAAAAGGTTATTATTATAACCTAAAAAAATATTTGTAAAAGTTAATGAGTTTTGGATTAGGGAAAAAAAACAGGGCTATAATAGACATTCATAAAATTATATTATGCTAAAAATAGTAATGTAGCAAGAAGTTTGAAACAGTTAAATAAGGAAAGAGTAATAATTATGAAAACCATGATTATTAAAATAAATGTTTTAATAAAGTTATTAGTAAAAAAACATGTGATGACCATAAGCAATATAAAATGTCAAAATGATATAAGTGGAAGATATTTGAGTAGCATAAATGTTAATAAAATATTAAAACTAGGATAATAAGGTTAATTATGTTTAAAGTTTTGATACAAAAAGATTTTTAAGGGAAATAACAAATTATTTTAAAATGATTCAAAATGGCAAATGAAACAACAATAAAAAAAATTCAGAGAGACAGACGTTAGACATATATTCTATTTATGTGAAAAACCTCTATAATACTAAGGAAAAATAACCTAAAATAATCTAATCATTTATGATTTTCCTACAATAATCACAACTATTGATTAACTATGAATAATCCCAACTTCAAGGGGTATTTTCCTAGAGTAAACCCGGTGATTTTTCCTAATGCAAAATATATAAAACTTGCTAAGTAATGTGGTGCAAACTCAAAAAGATAAAGTGCCTATTTTCATCAATTATTATCAAGGAACCAACTTAACCAAAAGCTTAAGCTGATGGTTGAGGCTCTAAGATATGTTATATATACTCTAACACGCCCCCTCACACGAGAGCCCCTTTGGGCTAGAAGTGTGGATGCAACACAAACCCTTCTCATACCTGGTGCTAAATATTCCACTTTTAAATGAGGAGTGGTTGAGATTCGAACTTGTGACCTCTTGCCACACTTGCTTCTGATACCATGTCAAGGAACTATGTCAACCAAAAGCTTAAGCTGATGATTGAGGCTCCAAGATATGTTATATTATATACTCTAACAATTATAGATAATAATTTTAAGTAAATTTACTTTAAGAGTTGTTATAGTTAGTTTACTAAGCAAATAAAACATTAATATTGAATATTTTACTTTTTGAATCTTAAGATAAAATCTCACGTAGTGAAACACTTTGCATATAGAAAAAACGTGGGTATAGGTGGCGAATTCATGAGTAGTTATGAATGTGATCAAACTTCTAACGGTCATTGGTAGTAGGTAGCTAACTAGTAGTGAGTAGCTCTACATTCATGGGTATGAAATATTATACGATTCTTATCCATTTGATTCACGCCATATCTTCAATTATTAATTTTATCTTGTTACGTTATATGGTTTAAATAAATTATACGTATGTACAATTTGTTGGAATAATATTATTCACTTGGTGAAGTATCGATATAAATGTATAAAGAATTGCAACATGTTTGAAGCACATAACATTGATATTAAGTGAATATAGAGCGAGTATATATAACGTGAGTAAATCTAGTTGGTCATTGCAAGATCAAATATGTTTAAATGCAAACTTAACGTGTACAAATGTATTTATATAATATTTTTTGCTAACATGGTTGTAAGATATAAGATGCAGGATTTTCGATTTTTCTTGCATGCATGTTTCTCTCTTGAAGGCCCTTCTTGAGCCGGGAGACTCTTTTGACCGCCCTCTTCTTATGGGTATGAGACGCCGTCTACCATCCCTCCTCAGACCCTGATCATAGATTTATATATGTTCGGGATACACTGGGTATGATGATGATGATGAGATAATAAATAAATGATGAATATGTATATAGTGGGACATATAACAACCATCTGCACTGCTTATTTTACCATCACTACATGGTAGTTGTCAAAGGAGCGTTACACGTTTCTATTAAAGAATATATAAAGGGTGCATTCACGTGAAATGCTTATATTGACTCACTCCAACATATCTCAAACTCATTAGGTATGATTGTAGGAAGTGTGAACTAGTGAAGCAGCAGACTCAATGTATTTAATTATTTGTGATTATATAATAGATCTTATACAGTAACAATTGCTAATATCAGAATATTTATTTAAGTTTATAAAGTGATATATTTCTCTAATATGAAATAATTTACTGTAACGTTCAATTAAGGGTTATTTATCCAGTGAAAAATTATATGTCTAGTCTAAAACAACTCTTAAGAGACAAAGTTGTCAAGGAAAGTGAAAATTAGAACACAAATTCTTGTGAGAGACGATCTCTTTGAGAGACGGTTTTTTGAGAGACCATCTCTGATTGGGCCGGCCCATTATATATTTTTAAAATATTGTAAACATCCACTAAAATGATGTAAGTAGACATTTAACATATTGAAAATATGCATTAAAGATACGGTTAGTAAGTATTAAGGATAATATAAGTAGGCATTAAGAATATGATAAATAGGCATTAATTTTTAATGGGCTAGACTTGAAATACGTCTCTCAAGAGACTACTGAAATTAGAATAGGTACTTAAAAGTAGGGGTGTTCATAACTGGGTACCCGACGTTTCGGACACCTGAAAAGCCGGGTGCATGCCCAATTAGTTGGGTATTATTTTAATGATCAGTGTCCCGGCCCAATTATCCGGGTACCTGAATATCGGGTACTCGAATAAATCGGATCGGGATACCGGGTACCCGATTATAACTTTTAACAACTTTAAAGAAAAAAAAATTTCTTATAAGGTGCTGTCAATAACTCAATACCACAGAGTATTATCAGCATGGAAAATAAACAAGAATTATGAGTTACAAGTTGCATTTTAACATTTGCCAGAAATTGAAAATTTTCTTGCATTATCTGATTTTATTCTTCCTTAAAATTAGTCACTGAATTTGTTTTTCTATTATTTATATTTTTCTTAATCTTTAATTTAATTGTTGATAGCCTATTTGAAAATTAATCACTTGCTTTTTTCTTTCTAATTACTTGATATTAATTGGTATTATTTTTTTTAATATTCTAATATAACAGATCAACGGATACCCGGTTCAAATTTTTTATAGCCCATGACCCGACCGAGTTAAAGCGGGTAGGGTACCCGACCCGTAACATTTTATTGTTATTGCAATTTAACCTGCCATTTAAGATGTTGATCGACAGGTCGACAGGTCAAGTTTTTTTGAACAACCCTACTTAAAGGTGAATTAATATTCAATTGACCCAATTGAATGTTGATGATGTGATTAAAAAATAGACTTAAAATGTGCTTCTATCAATATTATGCAATATATTTCATACTCCTTTCTATTCACCTAATGTTTATTTTTAATAAACACATTTATCAATATATTATTTCTATCATCACTATCTTTAATTATACATATTTAAAAATTATAATGCAAGTTATTATTAATAATCAAACAAGTCAAACTATATCTACTACAACAAAATTAACTTTTTACGACATAAGATTTAGTAACATTAAAAAAATGTCATTTTTTATATAGTAATAATTATTGAGTTTTATTTTAAATTTCACTATATAGTGATTTAGTGATACTTGACCTTAGAAACATATGTAAATATTACTATAGTTTATAGTCTTATTTATGAGAAATGTCACTAGATCTTGTGTCGCGAAAATTTTAGTATGATATTTTAAATGCTTAAAGAGTCTAATAAATGTCAATGAATCTATTATATATGCCATTAGAAATTTAAAGTAGTGACATTTAATTAAATATCACTAAATATATCACATTAAAAGCAAATTATGTTGTAATATATATGTCATTTGACGGGATAATACATTTATTTATTGCATTGTTTCTACATTTAATTGTATTAATATATAATTAAAACTTATAATGATGTTGATATTAATAATCGTATGAATTAAACAAAGCCTCACATGACTATACAATAACTTATAAATTAAGAATATTATAAAATTACTAATAAAGGTAAAGAACATTCTCGGTATCCCGCACAACGGCACAAGACAGGGTCCGAGTGGGGGGCTTTATTTTTCTTGAAAGACGCGGACAAATCATACCCATACCCCAAGGAGGGAGTAAAGAGAGATGCGTGCAATTAAGAAACCCCTCAATTGATACCTGCGCCTAGTAGGGGTCGAACCCCAAACATTCTGCTCCACATGCAGATGCTCTATCCATTGAGTCACAAACGCTTTTGGTATAAAATTACTAATAATTGATAAATAATATTAAAAAATTATGCAGAATACGATTTAGTATTAAACACAAGATATGCACCTTATTGACTTCTTCCATACAAGGTACAAACTATTACCTGCTTATTTTAAAACAAATTGGAAATGGGGAAAGAATAAAATTTAGATTTTCTAAATATTTAAACCTTTGTGTTTGACATTATTGATTTTTATATTTTTAAGGTTTCGACATACTAAAATTTCGAGCTGGCATATCTCCAGTCAACATAACCAAGATTGTGTTTTTACCATTCAATAATACAATATTTATATAGCACAAGGCTTCCCTTAATTGATGGGATTTCAAAGAATATAATCCTATTCTCCCTAATACTCATATTTGAGTAGACATATTTGTAAATGGATTAATATTATTATTAATATCTCTAATCGTAGATAATCAAAATTATTAAATGTTGATATTAATGATCTTTGTATTGAAACGAATAAAAAAATCTCACTTAACTATATAACTTATAGATGTAAATCAAATACAAGTTTTTATTGATTAATAAATAATATCAAAAGTGAAATCAGACTATTTAGGGTGAATAGCAGGGATATTTGATTACAATTTTTTTTGAAAGAAACCTAATAAGTCATTGATAAAAATGTCATACGACATTTACAAAAGAGTAATAATCGATTAAATACATAACAATTTATATCAAACAAAATTTTTTAAATAAACAGTCACGATCATTATAAAGGAGATCTAACACTGAACCAATCACTCTAACACATTGTTATTTGATACAGCCTCATCCGATAAAATTTTTAGATCTAGTGTGGCTTTAAAATAAAGATAAGTTTTGTATTATTGACTGTATTAGTTGAGCTATATCATCAAATTGATGAAAAACTTAGAATTATCACCATGGAAGACTTTAAAACCCATTGTGTGTGTGTGCGCGCGCGCGTGTGTGTGTGCGTGTGTGCGCGCGCGCGCGTGTGTGTGTGCGCGCGCGTGTGATGGAAGATTTTAAAATGATGGTTGAGTCTTCAAAATATGTTATATACTCTAATACGCCCCCTCACACGAGAGCTCTTTGGGCTAGAAATGTGGATACGAAACAAATTTATTCCAGTTTAAATGAGGGGGTTGAGATTCGAACCTGTGGTCTCTTGTCACTCTGGCTCTGATACCATGTCAAGAAACCAAGACAATCAAAAGGTTAAGCTGATGGTTGAGGCCCCAAGATATATATTTTATATATATATTTATATATATATATATATATATATATATATATATATATATATATATATATATATATATATATATATATATATATATATATATATATATATATATATATATATATATAGACTCGAAGATGGGATGATTATTCGGGTGGGGAATGGCAAGTCGACTTTGTTTTGGTATGATCGGTGGTGTGATTGTGGGGTGCTTAAACAAGCTTTCCCTAGATTATTTGCGTTGTCTATCCATCCAGATGGTCTTGTGTCTCAGATGGGGGCATATTCTGGGGGTGCATGGGTTTGGGACTTGAGGTGGCGTCGGGAATTGTATGTATGGGAGCTAGAGGAGGTTGGTCGGTTGATGGAGCATCTTGGATCTGTTCGAGGTGTGGGTTTTGATAGTGTTTCTTGGCGTCATGCATCGTCTCATGTGTATCCTACTCAGCTTATATCGGAGCAGCTTTATTCTGATTATGCACCGGTGCTTTCTCGGGAGGTTACTAAGTGTATTTGACGCATTCATTGTCCTCCTCGCGTACATATTACTCTATGGTTGGCATGTTTGGCACGTTTAAAGACGGGTGATCGTTTATTGGATATTGGGCTTATCTCAGTACAGGATGCACTATGCCCTTGGTGTGGGGCTGTGGTAGAATCTAATTCTCATGTCTTATTCTCTTGTTCGTTCTCGTGGGCTGTCTGGATGCATATTTTAGGCTGGTGGGGTCTCCAGGGTGTTTTGCAGTGTCAGTGTGATTCTTTTCTTCTTGCTTGGGGTGGTTTTATGCCTTCTCGTCAACGGAAACGGCTTTGGATGATGGTTTGTGGTTGTGTTATTTGGTCTTTATGGTTTGAACGGAATGGGGTGAAATTTGATCACAAAGTGCCGGACATTAGACGGTTCTTATATTCTTTGCGATTTCGTATTGGCTGTTGGGCAAAGGAGCTCCATATCTATGATGGGATTTCGGCTTGTGACTTTTTACCGGCTTCAGGGTTTTTGGATTCATAGTGTCTCTTTTTATACTTCTTTGTTGCTTGGACGTGGAGTCTGAAGCTTCATCTTTGGCGGGTTGTCGGCATGTGATCATCTACAAGCTTCGGGTTTTAGGTTTTGGTTTTTTTGTTTTGGTTTTTTTGTTTTGGTTTTTAGGATTGGTGTTTGTATTGGGTTTTATAGTGTTAACTAATGCATAGCCCACCCCTATGCGTTTGTTTGGGTGGCCTGTCTCTTTGCCTCTTTCTCTAATGGCTTTTTCCCCTCGCGGGGTTTTTTATGCCGGCAGAGTTTGGGTGTCAAAGTTTCAGTGCTTTTGTTTTTTGTTTTCTTCTATGAAAGTTCCCAATTTGCAAAAAAAAAAAAAAAAAAAAAAAAAAATATTGACTCAAACTAGGTTAATTGAAAACCAAACAGTAAGTTCTAAGTTGAAATATTCATGTAGACTTCAAAAATTCGTCAAATTTTACAAAAACAGGCCGGATCATTGGATCAATCATGTCTCAATCGAATCCAATTCAATTAGCTAACTGGGTCGGGTTAAAGTTTGACAGGTATAGTCATATATAGAACGGTTTAGAAAATTAAATATTTAATCAATATTAATTTTAGGAAACTTTGTCTAGAATAATCCAACCTATTATTAATTATTTATATTTCTATAATAATTCTGACTTTTGATTAACCATGCATAATCTGTATTTTAGGGTCACTTAGTGGCCATGAACATTGTTGCCCAGATGATAACTGGTTTTTTGCAGGTTAATTGCCACACAAAATGTGGAAAAATAAAATTTAAAATAAAAAATGAAAAATTAGATGTTAAAATCAAAAAAATAAACTTACTAGATTCATCTTTTTAAATTTTTATGATTTTTCAATTTTCTTCTAATTTAATTTTATATTTACTATTTTATTTTTATAAGCAAAATAACTAGTTGTACAGGTAAGAAGTCACCTTGACGCATTCTAAGAAAGCACCCCTTATAGTTGAGATTATTCATGGTTAATCAAGAGTTGGAATTATTGAACGAAAATCAGTAAAAAGATAGATTATTCTAGGTACTTTTTCCTTAATTTTTTTAGGCAAAATTAATTTTTTTCAAAAACAAAATTAAACCTCAAAAATGAATTTAAATTAGAAACAATTGATTGAGTTATATAAGTTTTAATCAATAGAAGTGGATTTAAATGAGTAAAAAGACCAACATAAGTACATAACAAATAAAGGAGGACAAGTACATCAAAATATGATGTGTTTGGAGCTCTTGGTAAGGTTAGCATCACAAAACGACCATAGATGTGAAAGAATGTTCCAACTCACATGAATAGTCGTATATAATTTTACTGCATTTAAGATTTAATGGTGGACAATAGGAACACCATAATCTTATGTTAGAAGTTTTGGGCGCACGCGGAATTTGTAGTTGACCCAAATAAATATTGTATTGCATTTATTGAATACAAATATTTGATTACATCATAATTTGTACAAGAATATTTGGTGGGACACTTGTTCCACACCTTATACACTCATAATTTTGTGTTTTTATGTGAGCTCATGTCTCACACTTTCTATCACACCTCTCATCATCATGTGTAAGGTGTGTACATCTCATTGTGCACATCATGGGTATTTATAGTGATCAAGTATCTAAAATATCATAGATATTTTAATTTTTTAATTCTTTCTCTAGGATCTTCTCCCATAATATCCTAGATATTCTAATTTTTTAATTGCTTATTCTAGGAACTTCTTGGATATTTTTATTTTTTAATTACAAAATACTAGATATGTAACTAGATTTTTCTAGATTACTTCTTCACTCCCCCTAATCTAAAAAATCTAGTACAAAAAATTATAAGATGTTGTTGATGCACATGTCACCAACACTTGTCGATCTTGTAGCTTGAATTTTCTTTTCTGACGCCCATGTCGCCGATTCTCCTTTGTCATCAGAATGCATTTGTCTTCTTATGTCTTTTTGCTGGTATTCTTATTACCAAGCATCTTCCCGCTACTATTCATCTGTAGCATATCTTCTTCTGGACTGTGCTCGTGTCACCAGTCGTTTTCCAAAATATTCTCTTTCTCCGAAATTTTTAATTATCGGTGCCCATGTCACCACACCATGTCATACATGTAACCATTTCATGTTTTCATTTCTCCATAATTCTTTCTTTAATTTTTCTTTTAATTTCTTTGGCCCCTTTTTTTGTCTTCCCTTTTTTAATTATGTTATCAACTCATCCCACATTTTTTCTTTGCATTTTCACTTCCTTTTTTTATTTGCTAGTTAGTGCTCATGTCACCAACTTTTCATGAACCTTTTATAAATTTTAATTTCTCAATCCACTTTTTATTGTCAAATTTCTTCAAATTCTTTTGTTAATGCCCATGTCATTAACATTCTTTATAATCTCTTCTTCTACATCTTTTAAATAAATTTTTGTCATTTGTTCATGTTAGTTAATTTGTCATTAACCTACCCCATTTTAAAATTTTTATTAGTGCTCTTGTCACTAACATACTTAAGTTCTTAAAATTTTCTTTTAACTTCCCATTTACATATCTTTAAATTTCTTTTAAACTAACAAAATACTTACCACACTCTTGTTGTGGTTCTACAATCCTTCTTTGATTGCTTCATCGTACTTTATTCTCGATCTCCCGATCTTCCAGCTCTGATACCATGTTAGAAGTTTTGGGCGCACGCGGAATTTGTAGTTGACCCAAATAAATATTGTATTGCATTTATTGAATACAAATATTTGATTACATCATAATTTGTACAAGAATATTTGGTGGGACACTTGTTCCACACCTTATACACTCATAATTTTGTGTTTTTATGTGAGCTCATGTCTCACACTTTCTATCACACCTCTCATCATCATGTGTAAGGTGTGTACATCTCATTGTGCACATCATGGGTATTTATAGTGATCAAGTATCTAAAATATCATAGATATTTTAATTTTTTAATTCTTTCTCTAGGATCTTCTCCCATAATATCCTAGATATTCTAATTTTTTAATTGCTTATTCTAGGAACTTCTTGGATATTTTTATTTTTTAATTACAAAATACTAGATATGTAACTAGATTTTTCTAGATTACTTCTTCATCTTATACTCTTGAGGTTGACAATTGGACACCAAATAGCAAGGGCAAAACAAAGGATTTAGGGATCCTAATTACTTTTGCGGCCTGTTTGATTTGTGGTATTGTTTAAATAGTGGTAATGAGAATGATATATATATATATATATATATATATATATATATATATATATATATATATATATATATATATATATATATATATATATATATATATATATATATATATATATATATATATATATATATATATATATATATATATATATATATAGAGAGAGAGAGAGAGAGAGGGAGAGAGAGAGTAAACTTTATTTATAATCAAAAATAAAAAAAAAGCATAAATTATGAAATTTGGGTCTTACCATCAATTATAAGGATAAAAAAAAAAGGGGAGAAAGAGGAGAGAGGACACAATTTTTTTTTGTTAAAGTGCATGTAAAGGTTATGAACTCTAACAAATTCAAATGCATGTAAAATTCACGGTTCATAAGCTAAAAATCGCAAAGCTTATAAAAACATTTTTTCATTTTGAAACCTTAAGAAAAGAATCTTTAATAAATTATATTCTAACATATTAAGTTAAATATTTTTTAAAACTTATGTAAACTAAGGGTGTTTAGCAATAAATTTAATATTGAAAATCTGAAATAAATATGATTAATTATAAAAAAAGCATAAAGTAAGAGCAAAATCAACTTATTTTCAAATATAAGCGTCTGCTGCCCTAAAGCTCAGGTTCGATATTGTTCGCAGTTAGTAACTGGGAAAGAGGCAAACTTGTCGATAAAAAATCAACTAAGTTGTTTCCACTTACTAAGTGCGAACAGATAAAAATCTGGACAAATAGGGTCAACCTTCTGTTCGCAGTTACTAACTGCGAACAAAGGATAACTGTTCAAAAAAAGTCAAACATGTTAAGTGGGAACAATCTGTTTGACTTTTTTTTTTGAGTTCTCCATCTCTCTGTTCGCACTTAGTAACTGCAAATATTACATAACTTGAGTTTTCGGGCAATAGGCGCTTATAAATGGAAATAAGTTCATTTCATTCTTATTTTGCGCTTTTTTTATAATTAATCTTATCTATTTCAAATTTTCTTAAATAGTCAAAGAAAGCCCAACACATGTAAGAGCTTAGCCTAATCTAGGCCCATCCTATTGAACTTGTTTAATTGCAAGGTTAAAAATAATTTTAAAAAACTAATATATGTGGTCGCCTTACTAGTGTGACCAAAAAAATTTTATACTTGCCTAATTCAAACCTTAAAACATCAATTTTAAGACTTAACAAGCCAAATCTAATACTTAAAACCGCTATTTTAATCCTCAATCTTCCTTATCCACAGGCTTGATTTAAATTTTTTAGCTATCGACTTCAATCTTTAAAACACCCACTCCACCACTTAAAATATCAATTCTAACTCTTAAAATCCTACTCTAACTCTTAATTTTATATTTTACTTACCTACTTTAACAGTAAAATTATCCATTTCAAGACTCAGAATATATATATTCCAATATTCTAAAGTTTGTCAAATCCAATAATCAACATGCCTATTTCATGATCCAAAATGTCTAATTCAAGCATTCAAATGGCAACTTTAAAATTATAGACTAGACTTGTGAATGGTCATAAGTATGCAGTCGTCTCACAGAATACTTGCTGAAAGTTAATTTTAGTTAGGATAAATGGACATTAATAATCTCAACTTTGCGTGATCCGCTCAAAACAATCCCAACTTTCGATTATTTTCTAAAATACCTAACTTTGCCACTTATTTGCTCAGGACATACCCTTGTGTTTGTTACCGGTTATAACAGGTAAAATTCTGCCCGTTGCAACTTCTTTTTTTATATCTCTTTTCCCCTTTATAAACATCATCTTCAACCTTATATCTCTTCAAAACAATCCACCATTAATGACCTTTTTCTTCATTGATGCCCTTCTTCCTCAAATCAATTTCTCATCTTTTCTTTCCTTTTTTTTTTTTAATTTTTTCTTCTCTATTAAACCTTAACCATGAAATCATTATGTGCTTCAAATGCATCATCCTCTTCAGGATTTAGATCTTCAAAATCAAACGAACAACTCTAAAAATCAAAAAAAAAAAAAAGGAATCCAATTTACCATTTTTATTCAATTAACAGATTAAACAACACGAAATGACAGATAATTTCAAGAAACCTACCATGGATGACGAAGAGGAGCGACTCTTCTTCTTCATTTTCTCTTCAAGGTGGGAACAATTTACCAAAGCTTGAAGATGGAGTTTTTACAGAGAAAAGGCTTTGAATACTGTAGAAGTTAGGTCAGTTGAATTAATGAGGAGGGAGGTGGGAACTAATGGGTTACAAGAGATGTTTTACCTGTTACAACCGGTAAACGAATAAAAGGGTATGTCCTGAGCAAATAAGTGGCAAAGTTAGGTATTTTAAAAAATAATCGAAAGTTGGAAATTCCCAACATAGTGTTAGTCTGGCTCAAATAGTTGTACACAAAAATAAGAATTAGTCCTTATGCTATAACTCTATAAGTTAGTCCTGAACATTAAATATTATATCCTGCATTATTATCATTACATAGTAAATAGTAAATACAGAAGAAAACAATTACATCTTCTCATACAACACTGGTGAGAAGTTCCAAAGTAGTACTTCTATTTAAGTTAGAAGCTAAAAAGAATGAATGAAGAAAAAGAAAACTATTTTGATTTGTATTTCATTTTGTGTTTCTCCCTATCTGTATCATTAATGCCAAGCAGAAGCCGAAACCAACATTCGGTCTTTCCAACCTAATAACATACCGCCATCTTTCTCCACCAACGTATAGTGTTCCGAATAACACCGAAGCAATTCTCGTATCACCGAGTTCACATATGAGCTCAAAGGGTATTGCTGGAACCCCGCCATTGTAAATCTCGATTTCCATTTCCCGAGCAGTTCATGACGCTCCACCCTCTCGAGTCCCTCACAAGCGATGACATTGACGATGTCCTTAGCCAAGCAGTGTTGCTCTACACTGATCCTCTCTTTCCTATCCCGAGGCATTGTCACATCGATTGACTCGAACATAGCAGAGTAGTAACTTAGTGCTTCTATGAACCTCGTCAGAAAAGGCGTAGTGTTCGTATTCGACTCTTGCTCTATCAAAGTCGTTACCTTGGGATGAAGTGATTTTACCATTCTCAAGAGGCCGTCCCTGGGATTGTTGACATCGACACTCTCGTCAGGCGTATGGTGTAGCTGCAAAGGGAAGTTTACGGCCACAGCTTCCCCGGGCCTCACATCGAGCATCTCTTTCGTGACCTGGGGAAGAAAAACAGGTACTGCATGAAACTCGACAGGTATATTGTGCTTTTCAGAGAGCGCTGCTAATCGTTTTCCAACAGCCTCCAAGCTCGCACCTCGAGCATACTGAGAGACGGGATCATCAATCCCTGTAATACGCACATGCGGAGCACCACCAGGCCTTGCGGCTAGCGCTTGCAAGAGGGTTAACCACTGGGTCCCCTGAGCAATCTGAAAATCTATGATATGGATTCTATCCTCATTTCTGCATGCTTCTGCTATAGCGCCGTTTGCTGCCATGTAACCAAACTTCAAGTACGGGCATATTTCGTACAGGATGTGCATGTAAGATAACAACTCTTTACCGAGAGGCTCCTTACACTTAAGAGCCCGGTAGATGTTATTTCCCGATGATTCTTTACGTGCTACAAGCCCTTCAATCATATAAGCACCAAGACGCTGGATCGGCTCTCCAGAAATCGAGACTTCTTTCCTTGCTTGTTCGACTAATTTCTCAAAATCGTCAATTCTGTTTTCAGATAATGCCCGTGCACATTCAATCAGTAGCTTCTTTAGATCACCCGATGGACTTTTAAGCTCCCGTATCTCCTCTTTCATGGCCGCCTTGCGACGTTTCTCACTCTGACGACCGCCATTATCGTCTGATATTCTTTCCCCTGAAGGAGATGGAGAATGAAGTTGGGCCCCATGTGAACCCTGTGAGCTGCGGTTCCAGGACGCCAATCTCTGACTTGGGATATGGTGTTGTCGGCTTCCTCCTCCGACTGATTCGTCACCCATAAGAACAGTCTCGAGCTCCTGCAAAGCGTACCTCATGTTTGTTTCATAATCTGAATTTTGAGGAAACAAAATCCCACGAGTAGTTGGTAGAACAGTGCTTGACTGTGAATCTTCAGAAGGGCTCGAGTTGAACCTTTGATAATAACTGGTTGTTTCCAAAGGTGAATTACAAGACGGGCTTTTTCCCGAGAGGGACTCACTTGAGCTGTGATGCTCTCGGCTATCACTCAGTGTTGTGGCAGTATCACACTCGAAAGGCGATGAGAATGGTGAGATTGGAGAATCTTTAAAATTGAACTTCAGCGAACCGAACAAACTGTTAGGAACCTGTGGAGAAGAATACTGAGAGGACATGTAGGATGAATCAGTACTAGTAATGTTGTATCCGAAAATCTTGTGAGAATCCATGCTAAAGCATTAGCTATAGCGCTTACGTATAAAACCAGGTACTATAGGCTTCTAGGGAAGCCCTCTGGTTCGATATCTTCCTGCAAAATAAAATAGAAAACTTTAGAAACAACACACAATAGTCGAAATATACAGCAAAAATTGCACATCCCCTTTCTTGTATTAGACTATGTTACAGTACTTGAAACGCTGATGACTCGGTTACAAGCCTTATGGAAGTCTTCCCCAAAAACGTCGTAGAACAATTCAAACTACAGAAATTGTTAGAGTATATAACATAAGAAATTGTTAGAGTATATAACATATCCTGGGCCTTCGCCATCAGCTTAATCTGATGGTTGGGCCCTAAGATATGTTATATACACCAACAAAAACTATAGAAACTCGATAAAAGTACTCTAATAATGACAACTGCCTAAACCAATGGACAAACAAAAGCAGAAAATCCCAGAATAAGAAAATTAGAACGATTTAACAAAACCGCCCTTTTCCTATGGGGAGCGAGGTCTATGTTTTCTCCATACTCATCCTGAACTTCACACCTTGTCTTGTCACATATGCCAAACCTCATCCAAGGCAGTAATGTAAAACATTATGATGAACAGAGATCTACACACAATGTAACGATTATTCAAGATCCACTGCCTTTTACCTACGAACTTTCAAGAAAATTACCGGTTTTTATAGCTACAATAAATCGTTAAAGAGGTATTTGATTGATCAAGATTTAATTAGCCCTTTTCCTCATTTTCACACCCCATTATGCTTCCCGTTTTCCTCATCTTCACACCCCGTTATGTTTCCCGTTTTCCTCTTTTTCACACCCCGTATGCTTCCCGTTTTCCTCATTTTCACACCCCGTCAATTCGATTAAGATAGCCCTAATCTTATACGATCTAGTCTCTTCTAGGAAACTAATTAAAAGAGGTATTTGATCGATCTCCTAACGTCCTAACATCACCGAATAAAACACACACAAAATTTAGCTAACTCGGAGTAAACATAGATGGCTTTAACGTATACGAATACTAATAAATTCCCAACAACTAAATCACAGAAATACACATTCATTTATCAGAAGAACTTCAATTATTTAACTCTGGTCTTCACAAAACAGTAAATACACAGAATTTAAAAGCACATATTCCTTAAAAGCATCAGAACCAATTTCAAAATTAAACTTAATTCACCATCAAATTCAATTGCAACAAGTTTTGTTTTTCTTTATGTGTGCAGCTAAACTAAAAACACAAAACCCAAATAAGTAATAAACAAAATTTCACCCCTTTATAAAAATCCCTTCATGCAAATTACAAAATAAATGATACCCAGATAATAAAAAAAATTCAAAATCAAATCACCATTCAATTCAATTGCAAAAAAGTTGCTCACTTTTTTTGTAGCTAAACTAAAACAAAATCCCAAATAATAAACAAAATTTTAACCCTTTATGCAAATACCTTCATGCAAATTGCAAATAAACAAATAGATAATACCTGTTAGAGCATATATAACATATTTCGGGCTCAACTAAAAGCTTAAGCTTTTGGTTGAGTAGGTATCAAAAGCCAACGTGATAAAAGGTCACGGGTTCGAATCTCAACCACGCCTCATTTAAGTGGAATATTTAGCACAAGGTATGAGGAGAGTCTGGTTTGCATCCACACTTTAGACTCTCGTGTGAGGGGGCGTGTTAGAGTATATAACATATTCTGGGATCTCAACTATCAGCTTAAGCTTTTAGTTGAGTTGGTTCCTTGACAATACCTACTTAACCTTAAAACTCAACTTTCAAAAATCAATTCATCACCATTCAATTCAATTGTAAGAAGTTCTTTTTTTTTCTTGTATAGCTAAACTAAAACACAAAACTCAAATAATAAACAAAATTTTAACCTTTTATAAAAAATCCCTCCATAAAAATAACAAAATAAATAATACCCATATAGCCTTAAAACTCAAATTCCAAAAATTGAACTCAATTCCCCATCTAATTCAATTCCAAAAACCTTTCTTTTTTGTATGTGTGTGTATTATAACTAAAGCAAAATACTACACAAAATTTCAACCTTTTAAAGAAAACCCATCAATCCAAATAACAAAATAAACAAAACCCATATAGCCAAAATAAAAATTCAACAAAATATCCTTAAAACTCAAACTTCCGACACTAATTGCATTAAACCAAACTAGCAAGCAACCAAAAAAAATTAAAAATATAAAAAGGAAAGTACCTGAAATTAAAGGAATAGTAATGCCGAGATATCTATCTATTAAAAAAAGGGTCAAATAATGATTTTGACTGTAATTAAAAAAGGTTGACAAAATTGAAGAAATGTTTGAATAAAAGATATGTTTGAAAATAAGAATGAAAAAAGATGGTTTGAGAATTTATAAAGGGAAGAGAGAATTGGAAATTGGCGTGTTAGGAATTGGGATTATGAACAGCATCATCTGTGACTGCCGACCACACGTTGGGGAATGTCTAACGATTATCAATGGAGTTTGGAGTACGAGCTTTCCTTTTTCCTTCATTTTTATTTTGTGTTCATACTACTACCTACTAAGATGCTTCTACGCACTACTTTTAATGCTTTTTTGAACTTTTTTGTTTTTTATACTTCTACCACTCCGTCCTGATGAGTTAGTAGCAGAGAGAAAATGAGTGAATATTAAAAGAGTGGTAATAAATAAGGAGAGAGAATGAATGTGCGGATGAAATTGAAAGAGAGTTAAATGTATGGATGAGATTAAAAGAAATGCTGCAATTTAAGTGCGACGGACGAAAATAAAAAACGCTGTAAATTATAAGTGACAGAGGAAGTATTTTGTTTTATGTCCAAATAAAGGAGTTTTTTTTATTATAATTCTAGTGATGTGATAGTGATATTTTTAACAATGTATTTCCATTGTTTTGAATTACTTCCTCCTTTTCGAAATACTTGGTACTAGAGGTGTGCATTCGGGTGATCGAGTTAGGTGTTTTGGGTCGGTTTAAAATCGAGTTTTGTGTACACAATGGTTTTACATAACTGCAGATTCATTTTTAAATCGAGTCAAATCGGGTTCGGTTATTAAGTCGGGTGTCTATCGGGTCATCGAGTCTGTTTTGAACACCTCTACTTGATACATTTTGTTTTTGGCATTATTCAACGTTTAAGCTTATTTTATATATTGCGGCTGATATATAAGTAATAATATGTCAAGTGGGATGTTATTTGAATCGTCTAATCGCGTACTTTCATAATATAAACTTTTTATAATTTTTAAATGTGTATAATTCGACATATAAATTAACAAAATAGTACATTGGATTGCGTAAAAAAGTTAAATGTAGCAAGTATTATGGAACGGAAGAAGTACTCGCTACTAGGGGTGGCACTTTAGTCTAAATTTTGGCTAATGTGTTTGAGAAACCATAGTTAAGTAAGATTTTTGTTTGAATCCTCTAATTGCGTAGTTTCATAATAATAAGTTTTTATAACTTTTAGATATATATAGTTCACTATATAAATAATCAAAATAATACAATCAAAAGTAGCAAATATGGTGAAATGCGAAGAAAGTATATTATTATCTGTTATAAGTATTTCAAAATAAAGAGAGGTAATATGTTACATTAGGGGTGTGAATAATGTTAGTCTTGTAATGTGTCTATAATCTATTTTTATAAAATTACGGCATTAATGATGTTGGTGTCTTGTACTTCCTCCGTTCCATTTTACTTGCAACATTTACCATTTTTGAAACTTTCATATTACTTGCAACATTACTATTTTTGGCAAAAATAATCTACTTATTTTATCTTCACTTTATTCCTACCGCATATCACCATCAATCATACATTATCCCATTAATTATTTAATATACCCACAAGTCACAACCACTATCTATTTATAATAATTTTTTTATTTCTACCCCACATATTACCATCAATCATACATCATCTCTACTTTTACCATACTGATTTGACAATCCTTAAATATTGTGCCAAAACCCAATATGCAACGAGGTAGTATGTTGTATTGAAAAATAAAGGTGATGCTAAGTTTTTGAATGTTTGATCTTGATTTGATGATGACCTGCCAACTTATTCTAAAGAGTGTTATAAAAGTGTAAAATATAAAAATGGACATGTGAACAAGATTGTTAAAGGATAGAATTGAATCTGAATTGAGTCTAATGTATTATATTATAATATGTCAAATATTATGTTTCTCTAAATATTTATATTGTGTGTATCTTTCCTTTAAGTATATATTATATGAATTATTTATCTCATTTGTATTTCTTTATATTCAATGAATAACAAGTCATGTGCAACGGAAACCTTTTTAGTATCTTGTTTTATAGCCCATTGATAAAGTAAGAAATTTAAAAAAGTTTAATTAATGAAAATATAACGACGTAGAATTTTATATTTGAGGTTTGAATTTTAAATATTCACAAACGTTGATAGAAATATGGCATTTGGATACTTGATTTGCTTCAAAACATTAAGTTAAGTAATGCTACTATTGGACAAAATAGCTTATTGAAACAACTTGTTATAAAAATTTTAACTCGATAATAATGTTTAATTGTCAGATATAAAATTTTACATTTTGACAATCCGTTAAAATTAACATAATGGAGCCAATTCATCCATGCTATAGGAATATAATTAGGATCATATTTCACATAAAAAGAATTTACATTATCCACTAGTGAATCCCAACATTTATTCCCATTCTTTTGAAATTGTATATTTGCAGCACAAAGTAATGCCATAGCTTAATCTTGTCTTTGCAAATATAGAATAAGTAGATAAGTGATGTTAAAAACTAATTTCATCAAATGTATCATGAAAGAATTAAGTTTGATGCCATCAATAATAACTTATGTTTTAGCTATATGATAGGGATGAAAGTTTGGTTTTTGGTTTAGATTCGATACAAATTCAAATCAAACCTAATAAAATTCGGTTTTGATATTTTCAGTCTAAATAATATTTATGATCCAAATTGAACGGAATCGAATTTTAAAATACCAATCTAAATTGAATCAAATAGACCGAATTACATTAATTTGTATACTTAGCACCGAAAATCAAATTTGCATGTATTGTTTCAAACTTGTTCTTTCTAAACTCCTAAATAGATATTAATAATTTTAAAGTTTTTAATTTGACCAAGTATAAACTTTTAACAAAAATCTAAAAATAAGGGCAAAAATTAAAACAAATCAAATGGAAGATATAACAAACCTTTAACATTTCGGTTTTCTCGGTTTCTTGGTTTTGTTGGACCATTGACTGAGTCCAAATTAGCAAACACCGAATTATGATTAAAATTCAATCCAAACTAAACCAAATTTAAAATATAGTCAAACCAAATTAAATTACTTATTCGATTTGGTTTGGTTCAATGTTCGATTTTTCACCAAATTACTTACACCCCTATATATGATCATCTTTAAAAAAAAATAAGAGTGTAACTATAGGTGAAAACATATGAATGAAATTGCAAAAAGTTTTGAAATGAAAGTTCCAACAAGTATCGTCAGGCCTTTGAAGGCCGACTTCTTGGTTTAATCCCTTTTATGTTAAAAGTACACCTTTATATAATCCTTTTTCGACCATTTCAACTTGTTTTTCTCGAAACTCATCTCTACATTTATAAGAACTACAAATTTTATTTAACGTTAGATTAACCAAACCAATAAGACAGCTAACATGAACTTGTGTGTTTATAATCTTAACAAGAGTCAATTGATGTTAGTGAGCAAAACAGTGTATACATAATGTGTCGATGAACATCATCATCATCATCATAGCCAGAATATCCCGCTCATAAAAAAATATGCCCCGGGTCTAGTGAGGGAAGGACGTCGCCGGCAACTCATACCCATAAAGGAGAGCACGACCAAAGAGTCTCCCGGCTCAAGAAAGAAAAAGGTAAGATTCTGCAACTGACGGACCGAATGTGACTGAAGCGAACTCTGCAAGTCTGCGTCTTGTCACACTCTTAGATTATTTCTTAAAGTGACCCAAAAGAAGTACTCAAGACTAACCAAATGCTTCATAACAAATCCTCTTTTATCAACATATCATAAATCATCATGGTCATCATCATCATCATCAACAACCCAATATTTCGCTCGAAAACAGGGTCTGGGTGAGGGAATGTAACGGACAATTCATACCCGTATGGCCGTATTCCCTTGAGAGGGAATACTAGAGGAAAGCGATCAATTTACCCATAGAAGGTGAGAGCCCTACATAGAGAGGAATTGATTAGCACTGTTGTTTGAGATCATTAACTACCTGCATAGGGACTACAATAGCTAAAATAAAAATTAGGATAGCATAAAAGACCCGATGGATAAAAAAGAAAAAGGAATAGGTTAGTAAACATCTAGGCATCAGGATCAGAAAGGCAACTAAAGAGAACTTCTACTATTCTAAAGTGTGAATCCGAACGAATTTTAGATCGAATTGCATGGTATCATATATTTAGAGTTAATAATCAATAGTCAATGTTTATTTAACTACTTTTAATTGTATTAGATGAAAAATGATATAACTTTATAATTTTAATTTCCAGTCAAACAAGTAAAAGTAACAAAGTAATAATGAATTGATTTGTATTTTAATTATTTTGCTTTAAGTAAAAGAAATTTGTCATCAATTAAAAAATGACTAAAAACTTAATTTGATATGGACTCGATTGATAGTAATTAGTAATACATAGCCGAATTCTTTTATCCAACAAAATCGAACCAGTTAGTAACTGATGACAACCTGAGACCGATTGACACTCGACACGAACTTCAGCCGACACCGAACCGATGCTAACCCGATAACTTGAATAACCGATCCCCAACTGAACCGTGACTAACCGACTTGACCCGAGTGTCATCTGTCATAACACGCAGCCGAAAGATAACCAATCCAAAATATAACTAAACCCAATAACACATATTCAAAATCAACCTGATCTCCTGAATGAACATATTTCAACCTGTCCTTCACTTTACTCTTACACAAACAAAAACAACTCAACATCCATTGCAAAAACAAGTAGAATGTGACAAATTTGCTGACGTAAAGAATGAGCTACCCACTCCATCGTAAAACACGCGCCAGTCGTGAGCGTGAAAGAAACATGCACTAATCGAACCCAGGTGCGGTTGCCGTGTTCAACTGTCGTCATCACGTGCTCACTATCAGCTACACTCCCAATTTGAACCCATTCAAAATTAACCCTCAGGATTCGCTTGAATTGAGAGTAAATATTTAAAGTAGTAAAAAAAGTCAAATTAATGTAACAAAGGTAATTAGATATGCAAATGAAGTTATTGAAATAATTTTGATAGAGGTAGAATAGGAGTAGATTAAAAAATATGAATAGAAAAAGAGTTTGATTTTAGTCATTTGGGGGTAAAGAATTCCTCCACCTCCCCCTAGGATAAATTTATACCCCAAAATGAGGGAACTTATTGCTATTTTCTCTATTTTTTCATGATCTTCTAATTCATTCTTCCACCCCTCCAACAATAAAATCCCTTTAATCATCTACCTTACTAACCTTAAATTCCTACTTTGACTTTTATTACCCCTTAAATATTTACTCTCAATCCAAGCGACCCCTCAATTGAATTCAATTGTTAGTATAGACGTGTCTAAATGGGGTAATTATCACAATTGCGGTATCGAGATTCGAGAGTGAGGTGGTTTATTATAACATTTAAATTTTATTGGTTGAATTATAAGATATTCCATGCAACAGTCTTAAATTCAGTTTATTACACTTTTATAACATGGAAAATATCGGTCAGTTTGTTTTGTAGAATGCTGCCGACGCGATCCGTTGCGGATTTTGTTAATTTATCTATCAAATTTCCATTCTTAGGTACTTTAAGGTTTAATAGTTCTTATGAAATGGTATTTGTTGGAATATTTTGTTAGCCTTAAATGGCATGTGTTTTCTTATTCAAGTTAAGATGATAATGATGATGATGAGCTATTATAAAGAAAGTGATGATCAATTCAAAAAAAAAAAAAAGGAAGTGATGATGCTCTACTACATTTTTAGCTCACATGTGACATGCCTTATGCAATTTCTTAAGTGGAATAATTTAGCGTGCAAGATTGCAAATATTATTTTAATAGTTGAAATTTTTGGTTAATTGTGGAAATTTAGTAATTTGGTCTAAATACTTTAGACTTTAAGACTTGAATAGTTGTAATTTATAAAATATAATAATAATCGGTAATATTATATTCCCTTCAATCATTTTAGATGTCTTATTTTTTTATTTGGCAAAATCATATTAATTGTCTCATTTCCTTTTATGTCTATCTTTTTTTTTACCTAAATAACCCCACTTTTCTAATTTCCAATGTCCAACTATTACCTTTACAATTAATTTAATCAATTAAAATATCCAACTACCATCTTTTTAATGGACCCCACACCACCCTTAATAACCGTGAAAACTCAAATGGGACATCTAAAATGATTCGGAGGGAGTAATTCATAAAAGTTTTAAATTTTCAAATAATAATTCACAAATTATTTTTAAATAGTTTAAATATTCTTTTTTGTTGGATTGATCTAAATCTAAAACAATCCAATTCAAAGCTACCCGACTCATATTGACTTGATGGAAAATAATACTACTTCCTCCGATTCATAATACTTGCTACATTTCACTTTTTTACGCAATCTAATGCACGATTTTGATCATTAATATATTAAACTACACTTATCTAAAAATTATAACTATTTAATATTATGAAAGTATGCGGTTAGACGATTCAAACAAGATCCCACTTGACTATATTTTTATTTTTTACTTACACATTAATCGCAATATGTAAAATAAGCTTGAACGATGAATAGTGCACAAAATCAATATTTAGCGAGTATTTTGGAACGAGGAAGTACAACCTCAATTTCATTAGACCGATGGTATGACGTGTCTACTATGAAGCCTGACGATGGAATGCCATGCTGTATTAAGGCTTTGACTTTGAATTCTACGTTTTCTTATTTTCTTATGTGGGTTCCATTTTTCCATTACGTTTTCTTTTCTGGGATCTGCCATTCATGCTGAGTAGGAAAAAATATTTCTCCGTCATCAATTTTTTGAGATGTAAGTAGTCATCTTTTTTGAATATTGAAAACATGAAAATCTTTGATGTCCTTGTCATTTTGAAAAAAAAAAAGAAAAGGCACTTCTAAATTTAATGTCTCTTTCCGCCTTTTAGAGTTGTTTTTAAATATAGGTAAGGTAGACAATTGCTTAGAGTACTCAGAATATTTGAAAACTCTGGTTGATGAAATAGGCAATACTAAATTTGCAATTTATAATCAGTTCTTTTATCAATCAAGAAATATATGACACATCTACATTTATATTACTCCCTCCGGATCATTTTAGATGTCCCATTTGGGATTTCACAGATTTTAAGGGTTGAGTGGGGTCCATTAAAAAGGTGGTAGTTGGGTATTTTAATTGATTAAATTAATTTTAAAGGTGATAGTGGAGTATTGAAAATTGGAAAACGGGAGTATTTAGGTAAAAAAAAATAGACAAAAAAAATGGGACAATTGATATGATTTTGCCAAATAAAAAAATGAAACATCTAAAATGATTCGGAGGGAGTAATAATTATGATACATATTATGTAGTGTTTTCGTCTCTGTTATTTTTCTAGACAATAATCAAACTTCAAAATTGACCCTTTTAAAGACATCATTTCTTTCTGTTTATCAAAGGTACATGAGATGCCAAAGAGGACATTAATTCCTTTTTATTTATTTTACGGCAATTTTCAAGTCACGTATTTACGAACAACATTTTATATTTTTATCATTGTTCTAATATTCTATAGTGACCGTCTCTGTTATTTTTCTAAACACCCTTCTCTCCTAATGGCAATGTATTAGAATGAAATTTATGAAGAAAATGAGATGATTGAAGTTGTATAGGATTGACCATCTAGCAATAGACTTTGCAACCTTCTCATTCTCACTATTTAATACCACCTGCTAAACAGGTCATCAAAGCTATCAACTACGTTATGTTCATTCTGTTAGAGTATATAATATATTCTAGGGCCTCAACCATCAACTTAAGCTTATCGTTGAGTTGGTTCGTAACTTCGTATATAATACATCGTAGGGCAAGTACATTATATTCATATGTTTATAATCTTTTTGATATTTAAAGTATTAAAGTACATAATGTAACTAAGTTCATAACTATATAATGCACATAAAATTCAACTAATAAACCAATTAATAATAACATCAAATTTTCTAAATAAAGCTATTAAAACAATTAAACATTACCTTGATCAGTTGTGGATAATTAAAAAGAGTGTTGATTGAAGAAATAGTGACCTATATTTGAGTAAATAAGCAAATTTCATTATAAACCTAAAAACGAATTATAAACTCACAAAAAACGCAAAAAACTTTACTTTTGTGCAAGCAAGAGTATCTCAAACTAAATTTGAAGTGTTAAATTCGAAGAGGAATGAAAGAATTGATGGATTGAAGGTAGTTTAAGAGTGGTTTGAAGGAGAGAAATGTAGAGTTTTTTGAAAGTTAGGATTTTGCGAATTAGGGGAAATGGGAAATGAGGAGCTGCTGCTGATTTTAAAAATAGTTGTTCATAGTTACTAAGTGCGAATAAGTCAAAAAGTCAACATAACTGTTCGCACTTAGTAACTACGAACAACTCCAATCCTCAGCTTTAGAATTTTCATGCTTATATTTGAAATAAAGTTAATTTTGATCTTAGTTAGTGCTTTTTTTTGATAAATAACACTAGTAGAATAAATCTAATTTGCTGCTATCTATTTGCTACTTAAATCTCAAACATAGCAAATAATGTAATTATTGCTACTGTTTTGATTATTTCATAGCAAAAAAATATTTTTTACTACTATATTTAAACATTAATAGCAAATAAAAAATCTTATTGTTATTTTTTATTGAACAATAGCAAAAAGCTATAACATAAGTCACCCACGTCAAGTTTCTTTTCTCTCTCAGTTGAAAAACGTTACACTGCTATTTATTAATCTATTTACTTTGATTCTCTTCGCACGTAATTATTTTTATTTGCTGTGGTTTTTTAACTAACAGCAAAAAACTTTTGGTTATTTGCTACCCCTCCATTTGCCGCAATCCGAAATTGAGCAGCAAATAAGCACATTTATATAATAGCATATAACGTTAATTCTACTAGTGTAATCTTATTCATTTCAAATTTTCAAAAGACGGTTAAGCAATGAAAAGGAAAACGTACATGCCGCAATTAGCTTGTGAGGGGCAAACCGCAAAATATCCTCAACTCTAGCAATCAAAACAGTAACCCTTAGTAACGCTGGTTTTTGTTATCATGTCGAGAAAACAACTTGATCAAAAGCTTAAGTTTATATATGTTATGGAGTATATTCCAACATTAACTACAACAACCAATTCACCGGTACCGGTGCTTTTTGGTCCTTGTTGATGTTGAATAGCTTGAATAACGCTAGAGTACTCCATGTCTTAAAAGTAAAAGTAAAAATAACTAATTAATTATCACTAATTGGTTTGCACCGTAACTATTTACCCTTAAGTAAGAGAATTTGATCATTAATTAAAAGATGACTAATAACTTAATCTAATATTGATATTCATCCGTAGACAAATTCTACTCAAAAATAAAGCACGAATTGATTCGTGCTCGGTAAAATCAAACCAATTATCAACCAATGAAAACCCAAGAACAATGGACACTCAACTTGAACTTCAAACGATACCGAATCGGTGTAAACTCACTATTTTGAACAACTAATCTTCAATTGATTCCTTTTGAAAATACTTCACATGTGAGACAAGATCTCACATCGACAAAAAGTGGGTTGTGGACTTGCATATATACTTGGTGAGCTAATCCTCCTATAGCCATATGGTTTTGGGAAACAATGAACCTCACCGAGTGTATGTGCAAGTCAACGCTCTTGACCCGTGGATTTGTGGGCCCGAGCCTACGGGTGTCCCGTGTCCCCACGAGTGGGTCACGGTGAGATTATGTGACGAATTGTCACGACCTAATATGGTATCAGATCCGAAGGTGATTCCTGGTATGATGTGGCTCACATGTGAGGGGGAGTGTTGGAAATACTTCACATGTGAGACAAGATCCCACATCGATAAAAAGTGGGTTGTGGACTTGCATATATACTTGGTGAGCTAATCCTCATATAGCCATATGGTTTTGGGAAACAATGAACATCACCGAGTGTATGTGCAAGTCAATGCTCCTGACCCGTGGGTTTGTGGGCCCGAGCCTACGGGTGTCCCGTGTCCCCACGAGTGGGTCACGGTGAGACTATGTGACAAATTGTCACGGCCTAATAATTCCTAACTAGCCTACACAACTCGAGTGTAAATTGTTGTGACACATTACTGTAAAGTAAACAATTCGAAATACAATCAAATTGAATGACACTCGTCTAAAACAAATAAAACTTGAATGGTTAATTAAATGCTTATTTTTGCTTGCTTAGAATTGTCTACTAAAGTGAAACTAAGATCATATACTAATTTTGTTTGGAATTTCGGCTGTTGTTCTTTAATAGGCTCAAACCTAGTCCAAAACAAAAAATATTTCAATTTATATTTCAATTCAAATCCAAACCTAATTATAAATAGTCCAATTCATATTCCTTTTTCAAATTGGATTGATTTGATTTATAGTTTTTATCCGAATATTTTTCACCTCTCGATCAGGGTTCAAAAATTTAAAACTCTAATAGTTTAGGCTCGAGTCTAGGCCAACAAAAAATTAATGGATTTGGGTCCAAGTCTGACTAGATTCGATCTAGACCCGACCCATAACCATCTATACAGACAATGATGTGTCGTGTGCTATTTCATGGACATTTATTGCATACTATCATTATAAGACGTGCCATATACATAAGTTAAAATTTTTAACTAATATTAATATGTTAAAGAGGCATATAATAGAGCTATTATTAGAGCTTTTTCTTTTGAAGTCGACGAGACGACATTGGATATTGGGCTTAAAGGCCTACGACAGGTCTGTTGGGCCTGGAGCCCAGGCGTGTTGGGTTTGCAAGTCAAAAGGCAAGAGATGACGTGCCTGCATTGTTTTTTTTTTTCTTCTTCACTAAAATTCATCATTAATTCTTGATTGAGGCCGTTTCACCGTAAGACGACATTAATTAGGTAAATCAAAACTGTTCAAAATTAAAATAAATAACCACTTCATTATACATGGTGAAATTCAGTTTTTCAATGTTTTTTTTGTGTTTTTTATTAATGGGTTTTTTGTATGGGCTTGTCTCTCGGTGAGAAGTTTCATACAAGACTTGCTAAAAATTCATTAAACAATTTTAATTATAATTTTTTATTAATTAATTTCCAATTTTAAATAATTAAATTGGTAATCTTGACTTGATTATATTAATGTGATTTATATATAAATTAAGTGTGATTTTTTTTAATAGTTGATTATTTTCTTACATAT
This sequence comes from Amaranthus palmeri, assembly GCA_019776075.1. Lineage (NCBI taxonomy): Eukaryota > Viridiplantae > Streptophyta > Magnoliopsida > Caryophyllales > Amaranthaceae > Amaranthus > Amaranthus palmeri. The sequence continues at coordinate 409,150 of JAAKBH010000373.1, forward strand.
GCTTATAATGATAAATTTTAGATTAATTGATTTTTTGTTCACGAAAATTAATTGATTGGGCCTCTTTTTATCTAATTTAATGGAGTATGATTAATAAAATTTAGTGTTGTATATGTTGTTGAAGCAAGAGCAAATTCTCATAATACTGTTGATGAGTTTGATTATCTCATTTTTCATACCCTAGCTTGCACACTTGAGAGTGAAAATGCGAGCAATATAGGGTACGAGAGGATATGTTTGTGATCAAAGTGATCATTGGGGATGACATAAAATGCTTTGATGAAGGCTATGTAGTGCTAACATAAGGTGTTTAAGGGCTGCCTTGATCAAGACAAGGCTCGAGGGAAGCTTTACACGGTTAAGGTAGCACCTCACTCGGGTGACAGTGTCGTTCGACCTGTCGAGCAAAGAGTCGCTAGATCAAGCGAGATATTATATGACATAAACTGACGAATATTTGTTTTATTGCGGAAATCACTTGGTCTTCAAAGCCTTTAGTCTTAGGGTTTCTAATATGTCTTAGACTATATATAGAGGTTTTAGAACATACTTAGAACATAGTGGAGAGACTAATACAGAAAAAATAGGGTTTATCCAAGAGAGTTCTTTTTTTCTTGTATTAATGCATTTGTGAGGTATTGACATCAAAGGTTTAATCTTAACCTTGAGAGAGTGTTTGATTTTGCATCATATTTTGCGATTGTTTCTTCACCATTTCTAGCCCATTCACAACAATGCATTAGTAATTTTTTACACACAATATAAAGTTAAGATCGCAGGGGCGAATTAAATTCATAAAATAAGTTTTGAAATCGGATTAATTACATTTTTATTTTTTTTTTCAAATTTAGAGCATAATTAACATCAACTAATTAAACAAAAGATAATATCATCCCTATGTTTTAGAGGGATTATGCTAATGAAATTGATTTTCTTCCACAAGCTAAGAACCACCTCTCTTTAAGACGTTATGATACCAAATCAAAAATTAATACTATACCTTGAACTACTTTTGTGAGAGACTGCCTTTCAAAGAGACGACCTTAAAACAAAAACCCCACATTATTATTTTCTCTTCAATTTATTTAAATGGACTATTTAGCCCATATATTTGATGCGTCTCTCAAAATGACTGTCTCTTACGACAATTTGTGTAACTTGAATAGTCTCAATATTAGTGTAATGTTGAAGAAATGAAGTGATAAACTCATTAAGACACTACTAATGAAATATGTAGCCTTTTCCCCCTATACAATTTAGTCAGCACTTTTTGTTTACTATTATAAGTTAGATCAGGAGAAGCAAAGGTTAAATTTAGACAACAATAGGAATTAAACTTAAAATAAAATTATGATATTATTCAAAATAAAAGTCGTTAAAATTGGAATTTCTACTTGAAATCGTTCGTACATATAGAATCGAATTGTAGAATCGTAAGATTCTACACTAAATTTAAATTTGCTATCTAGTCATAATTATTGACCTCAAAAGTTTAAGTTTATTAATTAAAGATTCATTCATTTCATGTTTAAAATGAAATAAAAAATATTTAATGATAAGTTTAAATCTTCATATCGATGAAGAAATTTATTTTTTAAAAACTATGATGATGGATATATCGTTAACCTGTATGAAAAATTGATACATAAGAAAATTTTTTTAAAAAATTAAGAATCAATCGATAAATCGTTAAATCGTAGAATAGAGTTATGATTCTACCTCTACAAATTTTATTTTTATTATTTTTAGAAATTACAAATTTTATTTTAATTAGAAACGTAAGATTCTACCAACTTAGATTTTACCTTCGATTCGAATCTCTCACTTATTTTTGGATCGTTAAATTATAAAATCGTACATTAGAAGCGTGATTTTAATAATCATGTACATACTTCAATTAAAATCAAATTTGATTCTCTAATAAAAAGGTAAAAGGTAATTTATCTTCCCGATATCCCGCACAAGGCAGGGTCCGAGTGGGGGTTTTTCTTTTTCTTGAAAGATGCAGACAAATCATACCCGTAGCCCCAAGGAGGGAAATAAAGAGAGATGCGCGCAGTCAAGAAACCCCCCCAAGTGATACCTGCGCCCAGTAGGGATCGAACCCCAAACGTTCTGCTTCACTTCAGATGCTCTATCCATTGAGCCACAAACCCTTTTCGTTCTTTAATATCATACCTAAATTTACATCCACAAAAAAAATAAAAAAATAAAATTTAACAGAATATCCAAACCATGTTATGATTCATCATCTCTAATTTCTCATCCATATTCTTCAAAAATATAAGACTCGTAATAGTTTAATGGTCGCTAGCAGTCCCTACTCTTTGATTCCGAGTCGTAGGAATAAAAACACTATTCATGTGCGCTTTTAATTTGTACGTGCATTTAGTCCACACAATTCTATATTAACTTGGTACAAAAGACTTTAAAATATAGATACATAATTTTAATTCAAATAATTATTTATAGGTCTACAAAAACTTCATATTTAAAATATGGATACACATTACATAGTAGAAAAGACTATTGGTATGATAGATTTTTAATTACATATGGTGTGTATCGATGTACTGTTTTTCTTTTAAGATTTTGCAATATTTAAATTTTTCACAGTATTTAATGCATGGAATTGAATAATTGAGATTTTACTTGGCTATATAAAACTAATTGAATAAGAATAAAATATGAATTATTACCAATTGATAAACAAGTTCAAAACAACAACTGTTGCCTGAGATTATTCTATAAAAAAAAGAGTACTTGATCTGAAAGTGATAATTTTATCTTTCAAAAATTGTTCACAGCGGTTATCAAAAATTTTTTTTTTGCAATCTTGTCTAATTTAAACGCTAAGCTAAGTGGAATTTACATAGAGAACAACTTAATTCTAAATTGGTACAAAAAAATAATATTCAAACTACCACAAAATCAAAAAAAACTACCACAAAATAAATGTTTTAGAAATATCAAGTACAATACGACCATTTTGCCATACAGAGTCTTTTAATGGGGAATCAAGACACGCATAACATTATCATCCATAAATTCTCAATTAATATAATATCATTATCAATAAATATATATTAATCACCACACTATTACTATATTACTTCCTCGCCCTGAGTTTGCTTTCTTTAATTATTTTATACTAGAGCTTTAAGGTTAAATGAAGCATACTCTAAAGGATGAAATAAGTATATACATACAACTATTGTGGGGACAATGTAGACTACTATTATCTTTACAAGTGGTACACACAGTCTAGTTTGATCATGGATGACACTAAAATAAGAGCAGGCAAAAAATTTCAGTATGAAACATTTTCAGAACAAATTGGACCGTTTAAACCTCCAGATCAGATCGAGGCAGGTCTGGTGCACAAATTTGATTTTTTTAAAGTTTTTTCTAATTCAATACACTTGTTTAATTTATGCAAATAATTCTCACCTATAGTCATCAACTATATAATTCATAATTACTTGATTCCATCAACATAATTAAAGTATATACTATCTTTAAAGAACTACATATATCTAAGTTGCAACTTACTATAAAAATATAAAACTACGATAATAGTACGATATTCGGTCTGATTTGGTCGGAAAAAAACAAAATCAGACTAAAAACCCATAATTTTTATGAAAAAAACATTAAATTATATTTATTTAAAAAAACATTTATTATTTACAAATTAAATATATTTTTTTTATTATGCTTTTAAAAAACTTCACTAAAATGCTAATTATATTATCAATACAATTTACAATGACCCACTGCTTTATCAGTTTTATAATTACATCAATTAAAATGTGTATTAAAAAAAATTAAAATTAATGTAATGCCGGACCTATTCAATTTATTTGTTTTTTACATCAAAATAATTAAAATTAAAAATCGTGCATCTTACGGGAATTATCTAGTTGATAAACAAGTAAAAAACAACTGTTGCCTGAGAATATTCTAAAAAAAATAGAGTACATGATCTAAAAGTGATAATTTTATCTTTCTCAAAAATTCTTAACGGCTATCAAAATAATTTTTTGCAATGTTCTCTAATTTAAACACTAGGCTAAGTGGAATTTACATACAGAACAACTTTTAAAACGAGGTTTAAAATTCAACAAATTTTAATTTTACAGACATAATATAAGGCGTTTTAACATACTGTGAAAAGAACTTTCTTATAATATATATACATAAGTTTTTTTTTTTTTTTCCATAATAGAACCTTCATCTTTTCTTTCTTGCCAATCAAATCAATACTCCCATAATCTCCACCTTAAATTAAATTACTTTTTGGCGACAAACACAATTAGTCCCAAAACAATATATCAACGTCCTCGACCACTTAAATGAGATGACTTTCTTATAACATCCTACCCAGAAAATTAAATTCAAATTTAAAATAAAAATAAAAAAAGTAAATTAATAAATAAATAAACAAATAAGAAAACAATAATACTAGTAATACTAATAGAAACGCGAAAAATCTAGAGAAAAGTAAAAACACCAACAAGTAATTGAAGAGGTTATCAGTAATCTGAAATAATGAAAATAAAGCGCATCCAACTACCTCTATCCCTAGTCAGGTCCTCAGAGAGATTTAACTCATACATGTCAACATTTATTTGCTTATCCTTAGTTCTTCTAGGTCTTCCTCAACTCTTCTCACCCTCTACTATAATGCTTTCTACTCTCCTCATAAGCGCGTCGAAAGTTTTTCTCTGCATATATCCAAACCACCTCAACCTATTTTTATGCATTTTTCCAGAAATAGGTTCAACCCCTAGTTTGTCTCAAAACTTTTAGCTCCTAATCTGATCCATCAATGTATAGCCGCACATTCACCTCAGCATAAGCATTTTCGTGACTACCATTTTTTGTTCAACAATCTTATTTACAGGCCAATATTTTGTCCTATATTGCAAAGCCGATCTAATTGGCACCCGGTAAAATTTTCCTTTTAATTTACTAGGGACCTTTGTATCACGTAGTACCGCAATGGCTACTAGCCAATATAGCCAACTCGCTTGTATTCGATGATTAACATCCCCGTCAATCTCTCCATCCCTTTAAATGATCGATCCCAAATACTTGAACTTGGTTGTACTTTTAACAACTTCTACACCAATGGACACCTCTAGTTCACCTACCGGTGATGTCCTACTAAAGTCACAACACAAGTACTTGGTCTTCGTACGGCTAACGCACAACCCTTTGCTTTGTAACACTTCCCTCCACTCATCTAGTTTATTATTAAATTCTTCTTCAGTTTCTACTACCAGTACGATATCGTCAGCGAATAACGTGCACCATGGTACCGTCTCCCAAATAGATTTAGAAATCTCCTCCTCAATAACCTTAAAGGATTTAGAGGCGATCCCTCATGTAGTCTATCCTAATTTAACAGGTACGTAAAGGCTATGTTATCACTTATCAGAGTTATCAGTATGTAAAAAATAACAAATGATATCAATGTGCTTATCCTAATTGATCATGATGTATGAGATCTTTTGATAAGAAAATAACATTCAAACTACCACAAAATAGATGTTGAGAAATATCAAAGGCAATTACCGATCGTACCATTTCGCCATACAGAATCTTTTAATGGGCAATCAAGACACGCATAACATTATCATTCATAAATTCTCAATTAATATAATATCATTATCAATAAATATATATTAACAACCACACTATTACTATATTACTTCTTCGCTCTGAGTTTGCTTTCTTTTATTATTTTATACTAGAGCTTTTTAGGTTAAATGAAGCATACTTTAAGAGATGGAATAAGTATATACATACAACTTGTGGGGACAATGTAGACTACTTTTATCTTTACAAGTGGTACTACACACAGTCTAGTTTGATCAGGGATGACACTAAAATAAGAGCAGGTAAAAAATTTCCAGTATGAAATATTTTCAGATCAAATTGGACCGTTTAAACCTCCACATTAGATCGAACCAGGTCTGGTGCACAAATTTTGATTTTTTTTTAAGTTTTTTCTTATTCAATACACTTGTTTAATTTATGCAAATAATTCTCACCTATAGTCATCAACTATTTAATTCATAATTACTTGATTCCATCAACATAACTAAAGTATATACTATCTTTAAAGAACTACATATATCTAAGTTGGAACTTACTATAAAAATAAAAAAACTACGATAATAGTACGATATTCGGTCTGATTTGGTCGGAAAAAATCGAAATCAGACTAAAAACCAATAATTTTTAAGAAAAAAACATTAAATTATAATTATTTAAAAAAACATTCATTATTTTCATATTAATTATATTATTTTTTATTATACTTTTAAAAAAACTTCACTAAAATGCTAATCTTATTATCAATACAATTTACAATGACCCACTGCTTTATCAGTTTTATAATTACGTCAATTAAAATGTGTATTTAAAAATAATTAAAATTAATATAATGCCGGACATATTCAATTTATTTGTTTTTTACATCAAAATGAAAAAAAACCGTGCATTGGACGGGGATTATCTATTTGATAAACTAGTTCAAAACAACTGTTGCCTGAGAACATAGCTATAAAAGATAGAGTACTTGATCTAAAAGTGATAATTTTATCTTTCGCAAAAATTCTTAACGGCTATCAAAATAACTTTTTGCAATGTTCTCTAATTTAAACGTAGGCTAAGTGGAATTTACATGGAGAACAACTTTTAAAACGATGTTTAAAATTCAACCAATCTTAATTTTACAGTCATAATATAAGGCGTTTTAACGTACTGTGAAAAGAACTTTCTTATAATGTATATACATAATTGTTTTTTTCCATAATAGAACCTTCAAGCTTTCTTTCTTGCCAATCAAATCAATACTCTCATAATCTCCACCTTAAATTAAATTCCTTTTTGGCCACAAACACAATTAGTCCCAAAACAATATATCAACGTCCTCGACCACTTAAATGAAATGACGTTCTTATAACATCCTACCTAGAAAATTAAATTCAAATTTAAAATAAAAATAAAAAAGTAAATTGATAAATAAATAAATAAATAAATAACAAAACAATAATATTAGTAATAATGATACAAACGCGAAAAAGCTAGAGAACAATAAAAAGACCCACAAGTAATTGAAGAGGTTATCAGTAATCTAAAATAATGATAATAAAGCGCCTCCAACTACCTCTATCCCTAGTCAGGTCCTCAGAGATATTTAACTCATACAAGTACAGTCAACATTTATTTGCTTATCCTAAGTTCTTCTGGGTCTTCCTTAACTCTTCTTACCCTCTACTATGATGCTTTCTACCCTCCTCATATGCGCGTCGTAAGTTTTTCTCTGCATATATCCAAACCACCTCAACCTATTTTTATGCATTTTTCAAGAAATAGGTTCAACCCCTAGTTTGTCTCAAAACTCTTAGTTCATAATCTGATCCATCAATGTACAACCACACATTCACCTCAGCATAAGCATTTCTGTGGCTACCATTTTTTGTTCAACAATCTTATTTACAGGCCAACATTTTGTCCTTTATTGCAAAGCCGATCTAATTGCCACCCGGTAAAATTCTACTTTTAATTTACTAGGGACCTTTGTATTACGTAGTACCACAATGGCTACTAGCCAATATAGCCAACTCGCTTGTATTCGATGATTAACATCCCCGTGAATCTCTCCATCTCTTTGAATGATCGATCCTAAATACTTGAACTTGGTTGTACTTTTAACAACTTCGACACCAATGGACACCTCTAGTTCACCTACCGGCGATGTCCTACTAAACTCACAACACAAGTACTTGGTCTTCGTACGGCTAATGTACAACCCTTTGCTTTGTAACACTTCCCTTCACTCATCTAATCTATTATTAAATTCTTCTTCAGTTTCTGCTACCAATACGATATCGTCAACAAATAACGTGCACCATGGTATCGTATCCCAAATAGATTTAGAAATCTCCTCCTCAATAACCTTAAAGGATTTAGAGTCGATCCCTCATGTAGTCTATCCTACTTTAACCGGTACGTAAAGGCTATGTTATCACTTATTAGTATGTAAAAAATAACAAATGATATCAATGTGCTTATCCTAATTGATCATGATGTATGAGATCTTTTGATAAGAAAATAACATTCAAACTACCACAAAATAGATGTTGAGAAATATCAAGTGTAATTACTGACCATTTTGTCATACAGAATCTTTTAATGCGCAATCAAGACACGCATAATATTATCATTCATAAATTCTCAATTAATATAATATCATTATCAATAAATAATTATTAATAACCACACTATTACTATATTACTTTTTCGCTCTGAGTTTGCTTTCTTTTATTATTTTATACTAGAGCTTTTTAGGTTAAATGAAGCATAGTCTAAGAGATGGAATAGGTATATACATACAACTTGTAGGGACAATGTAGACTATTTTTATCTTTACAAGTGGTACTACACACAGTCTAGTATGATCAGGGATGACACTAAAATAAGAGCAGGTAAAAAATTTCCAGTATGAAATATTTTCAGATCAAATTGGACCGTTTAAACCTCCACATCAGATCGAACCAGGTCTGGTGTAAAAATTTTGATTTTTTTAAAGTTTTTTCTAATCCAATACACTTGTTTAATTTATGCAAATAATACTTAACTGTAGTCATAAACTATATAATTCATAATTACTTGATTCCATCAACATAACTAAAGTATATACTATCTTTAAAGAACTACATATATCTAAGTTGGAACTTACTATAAAAATAAAAAAACTACGATAATAAAACAATATTCTGTCTGATTTGGTCGGAAAAAACCGAAATCAGACTAAAAACCAATTATTTTTAAGAAAAAAACATTAAATTATATTTATTTAAACAAACATTCATTATTTACAAATTAATTATATTATTTTATTATACTTTGAAAAAAACTTCACTAAAATGCTAATCATATTATCGATACAATTTACAATGACCCACTGCTTTATCAGTTTTATAATTACGTCAATTAAAATGTGTATAAAAAAAATTAAAATTAATGTAATGCCGGACCTATTCATTTTATTTAATTTTTACATCAAAATGAAAAAAAAAAACGTGCATTGGACGGGGATTATCTATTTGATAAACTAGTTCAAAACAACTGTAGCCTGAGAATATAGCTATAAAAAATAGAGTACTTGATCTAAAAGTGATAATTTTATCTTTCTCAAAAATTCTTAACGGTTATCAAAATAACTTTTTGCAATGTTCTCTAATTTAAACGCTAGGCTAAGTGGAATTTTCATAGAGAACAATTTTTAAAACGAGGTTTAAAATTCAACCAATCTTAATTTTACAGTCATAATATAAGGCGTTTTAACATACTGTGAAAAGAATTTTCTTATAATGTATATACATAATTTTTTTCCATAATAGAACCTTCATCTTTTCTTTCTTGCCAATCAAATCAATACTCCCGTAATCTCCACCTTAAATTAAATTCCTTTTTGGCGACAAACACAATTAGTCCCAAAACAATATATCAACATCCTCGACCACTTAAATGAAATGACGTTCTTATAACATCCTACCTAGAAAATTAAATTCAAATTTAAAATAAAAATAAAAAAGTAAATTAATAATTAAATAAACAAATAAGAAAACAATAATACTAGTAATACTGATGGAAACGCGAAAAAGCTAGAGAACAGTAAAAACACCAACAAGTAATTGATCTGAAGAGGTTATTAGTAATCTGAAATAATGATAATAAAGCGCCTCCAACTACCTCTATCCCTAGTCAGGTCCTCAGAGAGATTTAACTCGTATACATGTCAACACTTATTTGCTTATCCTAAGTTCTTCTGGGTCTTCCTCAACTCTTCTTACCCTCTACTATAATGCTTTCTACCGTCCTCATAAGCGCGTCGTAAGTTTTTCTCTACATATATCCAAACCACCTCAACCTATTTTTATGCATTTTTCTAGAAATAGGTTCAACCCCTAGTTTGTCTCTAAACTCTTAGTTCCTAATCTGATCCATCAATGTATAGCCGCACATTCACCTGAGCATAAGCATTTCTGTGACTACCATTTTTTGTTCCACAATCTTATTTACGGGCCAACATTTTGTCCTATATAGCAAAGCCGATATAATTGCCTCCCGGTAAAATTTTCCTTTTAACTTACTAGGGACCTTTGTATCACGTAGTACTGCAATGTCTGCTAGCCAATATAGCCACTCGCTTGTATTCGATGATTAACATCTCGTCAATCTCTCCATCCCTTTGAATGATCGATCACTAATACTTGAACTTGGTTGTACTTTTAACAACTTCTACACCAATGGACACCTTTAGTTCACCTACCGGCGATGTCCTACTAAAGTCACAACAAAAGTACTTGGTCTTCGTACGGCTAATGCACAACCCTTTGCTTTGTAACACTTCCATCCACTCATCTAATTTATTATAAATTCCTCTTTAGTTTCCTCTACCAGAACGATATCGTCAGCGAATAACATGCACCATGGTATCGTCTGCTAGATAGATTTAGAAATCTCCTCCTCAATAACCTTAAAGGATTTAGAGTCGATCCGTCATGTAGTCTATCCTACTTTAACCAGTACGTAAAGGCTATGTTATCACTTATCAGTATGTAAAAAATAACAAATGATATCAATGTGCTTATCCTAATTGATCATGATGTATGAGATCTTTTGATAAGAAAATAACATTCAAACTACCACAAAATAGATGTTGAGAAATATCAAGTGCAATTACCGACCATTTTGCCATACAGAATCTTTTAATGGGCAATCAAGACACGCATAACATTATCATTCATAAATTCTCAATTAATATAATATCATTATCAATAAACATATATTAATAACCACACTATTACTATATTACTTCTTCGCTCTGAGTTTGCTTTCTTTATTTATTTTATACTAGAGCTTTTTAGGTTAAATGAAGTGTTATGAATGGTGTGACTTGAGTACACCAAATTAAATCAAGTGTGACTCTTAGGATGGTATCCTATGAGAGTAAGTTAATGGGTGATTAAAAATGTGGTTTAATTTAGTGTTTAAGTGTAATATAAATGTGGGAGTTAAAATGGACTTAAACAAGGGTGTAATGAAGATGATAATAAAGCATGGTGAATGACTCTTAATGAGTAATTGAAGAGCCAAGAAAAGATCCTACACGAGGAAAGTACAAGACAGAAAACAGTAGCTTTCTGAAGTTGACGCTCGAACGAGCCGAATACAAGCTCGAACGAGCTCATGAAGCAGGCTCTGGACAGTCACTGACTATTGGTCTCCTTAATAGTTTATTGCAGCACTTATTTGAGGAAATCAGTTTCTTTGGAGTAGTACTTTATTCTTAGCATTAAGGATATGCATTATTATGTAATTGCACTATAAATAATGAGCTAAAATGCTCATACAAAACATCCACAAAAAGGATCAGAAAATCCACAAAATTACCCATAGCCAAACACTTAGCCTAATCTCTTCTCTAATTGTAATTTCTCAATTGTGATAATATAAGAGAGATACTACACCACGGGGGACGTAGCCAATTTTGGGTGAACCTCCTTAAACATTTGTGTCATTTTATTATTGCATTTTATTCCTACAAACATCGAGTTATATCTTGCGTAATTTGTAAACACAAGACTTCACATATTTCGATCTTGGTGGTGTTAGTGATTGAAACTCATCGTTCGATCGCTAATACGTCATCGTTTTCAATTGGTATCAGAGCCAAGTTGTTATTATCGTCGTGTAGAGGTCGAATTGGTGTAACATGGCAACCATGAAACTCGATATTGAAAAGTTTGATAGGAACGTGAACTTTGGCTTATGGCAAGTCAAAATGAAGGCAATATTGATACAAAATGGAGTGCATAAAGCACTTGGTGGTATAGAGAAGATGCCCGAAGGCACAAGTGAGGCGAAATGGGAAGAAATGGATGCGAAGGCTCTTTCCGCCATACAACTTTGTCTCTCTAATGAAGTTTTGAGAGAAGTTGTAAAGGAGGAAACTTCTAAATGCATATGGGATAAATTGGAATCACTCTATATGGAAAAGAGTGTTACCAATCGACTTTTATTAAAGAGTCGTTTGTATGATCTCCGATTGCAAGAAGGGAAGCCGATGAAACCGCACCTTGATGAATTTTACTCAATATTAATGGATTTGCAAAATATTGATGTAAAAGTGGATGATGAGGACTTGGCCATCTTATTGTTGGTTTCACTACCACCTTCATTTAAGCACTTTAGGGAAACCTTGTTATATGGAAGGGACACATTGAGTAGTGAGGATGTTAGAAAGGCCTTGACACAAAAGGACCTTATTGATTCTCAATTCGCTCAAAAGGAGTCCAATTATCCCAATGATGCGTTGTTTGTGAAGGATGTGGGTAGGAATAAAAGGGGCATGATTTGCAACTTTTGTAAGAAGAAAGGCCACCTCAAGAAAGATTGTTGGAAATTAAAGTCCAAACAATCCGATGAAAGCAAATCCAATAAAGCTATCTCCGCCGAAGCTAGCTATGTTGAAGGTGAGTTACATGATGTTGGTGCTTTCGTTGTTACCAATGAATACAAGGGTGGTGACTCATGGATTTTGGATTCGGGATGTTCTAGACATATGACGTTTAACGCAAAGTTCTTCTCAACTTATCAAAAGGTTGATGGAAGAAAAGTCACTATGGGCAATGAGACTAGTTGTCCGATAGTTGGTATTGGAAATGTTAAATTTGTCATGTTTGATGGTGTTGAAAGAACATTGACCGGAGTCCTTCATGTTCCAGGTATGAGTAAAAACTTAATTTCCCTTAGTATTTTGGATAAAGAAGGTTATAGATGCATTGGTGAAGGTGGAGTTTTGAAGGTTGGCAAGGGTCCTAAGTTGATCATGAAAGGATCCCTTAATAATGGCTTGTATATGCTAGTGGGTTCAACCTTAATTCGTTCGGCTTGTGTGTCCACTACTTCAACCGAGCATGAAAATAATGATCATGGTACCTCTTCAAACAACGAATGTTCGAGAATAATTCCAACATACCCCAATGAGTCCATGGGATATATGGACTTGATTGGTAATTGAAATCATACTCTTTTGGAGCCCTTTGTGGGCATTTTAATGCATGTGTTATGTTTAAGCACATGTGTTGTTTTATTTTATGTTTTGAGTATGTAATATTGGTGTAAGTTGTTTATATTATGTTAAGAGTGAATTAGAGAATTCCATTGACTTGGGTGAACTCAAGTCAAGGTGGAGATTGTTATGAATGGTGTGACTTGAGTACACCAAATTAAATCAAGTGTGACTCTTAGGATGGTATCCTATGAGAGTAAGTTAATGGGTGATTAAAAATGTGGTTTAATTTAGTGTTTAAGTGTAATATAAATGTGGGAGTTAAAATGGACTTAAACAAGGGTGTAATGAAGATGATAATAAAGCATGGTGAATGACTCTTAATGAGTAATTGAAGAGCCAAGAAAAGATCCTACACGAGGAAAGTACAAGACAGAAAACAGTAGCTTTCTGAAGTTGACGCTTGAACGAGCCGAATACAAGCTCGAACAAGCTCATGAAGCAGGCTCTGGACAGTCACTGACTATTGGTCTCCTTAATAGTTTATTGCAGCACTTATTTGAGGAAATCAGTTTCTTTGGAGTAGTACTTTATTCTTAGCATTAAGGATATGCATTATTATGTAATTGCACTATAAATAATGAGCTAAAATGCTCATACAAAACATCCACAAAAAGGATCAGAAAATCCACAAAATTACCCATAGCCAAACACTTAGCCTAATCTCTTCTCTAATTGTAATTTCTCAATTGTGATAATATAAGAGAGATACTACACCACGGGGGACGTAGCCAATTTTGGGTGAACCTCCTTAAACATTTGTGTCATTTTATTATTGCATTTTATTCCTACAAACATCGAGTTATATCTTGCGTAATTTGTAAACACAAGACTTCACATATTTCGATCTTGGTGGTGTTAGTGATTGAAACTCATCGTTCGATCGCTAATACGTCATCGTTTTCATGAAGCATACTCTAAGTGATGGAATAAGTATATACATACAACTTGTGGGGACAATGTAGACTACTTTTATAATTACAAGTGGTACTACACACAGTCTAGTTTGATCAGGGATGACACTAAAATAAGATCAGGAAAAAATTTCAGTATGAAATATCTTCAGATCAAATTGGACCGTTTAAACCTCCACATCAGATCTAACCAGGTTTGGTGTACAAATTTTGATTTTTTTAATGTTTTTTCTAATTCAATTCACTTGTTTAATTTAGGGAAATTCCACGTGGTAACCCTGAGGTTTTGGGTTTTCCACGTGGTAACCAAAAACTTTTAAAAAATCCACGCGGTAACCCTGAGTTTTACGTAAATGTTTCATCATGACCTTTTTGCACATAAAAACGTTAGCAAACGTTAATTTTAAAGCTTTATGGCTGTTGTATGCATATTTATGCGACTCGCCATTCGATATGCCATCAGTTTGAACCTTTTTCCCCAAAATATAACCCTTAAATCAACCATTTTTCATCCAAATCATATTTGTTTTCCCCGAATCCGAAGATGGTAGAGTTTGGGTTTATATTTTGGGGAAAATGGTTGAGACTAATGATATTAAAATGATGAGTCGCATATATAGGCGTACAACAGCCTTAAAGCTTCGAAATTAATGTTTCTTAACGTTTTGCTAACATTTTATGTGCAAAAAGGTCATGATGGAACAATTTGGTAAACCTCAGGGTTACCATGTGGATTTTTTAAAAGTTTTGGTTACCACGTGGAAAACCCAAAACCTCAGGGTTACCACGTGGAATATCCCTTTAATTTATGCAAATAATTCTCACCTATAGTCATCAACTATATAATTCATAATTACTTGATTCCATCAACATAATTAAAGTATATACTATCTTTAAAGAACTACATATATCTAAGTTGCAACTTACTATAAAAATAAAAAAACTACGATAACAGTACGATATTCGGTCTTATTTGGTCGGAAAAAACCGAAATCAGACTAAAAACCAATAATTTTTTAGAAAAAAACATTAAATTATATTTATTTAAAAAAACGTTCATTATTTACAAATTAATTATATTATTTTTTATTATACTTTTAAAAAAACTTCACTAAAATGCTAATCATATTATCAATACAATTTACAATGACCCACTGCTTTATCAGTTTTATAATTACGTCAATTAAAATGTGTATTTAAAAATAATTAAAATTAATGTAATGCCGGACCTATTCAATTTATTTGTTTTTTACATCAAAATGAAAAAAAAACCGTGCATTGGACGGGGATTATCTATTTGATAAACTAGTTCAAAACAACTGTTATCAAAATAGAGTATTTGATCTAAAAGTGATAATTTTATCTTTCTCAAAAATTCTTAACGACTATCAAAATAACTTTTTGCAATGTTCTCTAATTTAAACGCTAGGCTAAGTGGAATTTACATAGAGAACAACTTTTAAAACGATGTTTAAAACTCAACCAATCTTAATTTTACAGTCATAATATAAGGCGTTTTAACGTAATGTGAAAAGAACTTTCTTATAATGTATATACTAATTGTTTTTTTTCCATAATAGAACCTTCAAGCTTTCTTTCTTGCCAATCAAATCAATACTCTCATAATCTCCACTTTAAATTAAATTCCTTTTTGGCCACAAACACAATTAGTCCCAAAACAATATATCAACGTCCTCGACCACTTAAATGAAATGACGTTCTTATAACATCCTACCTAGAAAATTAAATTCAAATTTAAAATAAAAATAAAAAAGCAAATTGATAAATAAATAAACAAATAAGAAAACAATAATATTAGTAATACTGATAGAAACGCGATAAAGCTAGAGATTAATAAAAAGACCGACAAGTAATTGAAGAGGTTATCAGTAATTTGAAATAATGATAATAAAGCGCCTCCAACTACCTCTATCCCTAGTCAAGTCCTCAGAGATATTTAACTCATACAAGTCAACATTTATTTGCTTATCCTAAGTTCTTCTGGGTCTTCCTCAACTCTTCTTACCCTCTACTATGATGCTTTCTACCCTCCTCATAAGCACGTCGTAAGTGGAATTAAAATTAATTAATGTCGGACCTATTCAATTTATTTGTTTTTACATCAAAATGAAAAAAAAAACCGTGCATTGGACGGGGATTATCTATTTGATAAACGAGTTCAAAACAACTGTTGCCTGAGAATATAGCTATAAAAAATAGAGTACTTGATCTAAAAGTGATAATTTTATCTTTCTCAAAAATTCTTAACGGCTATCAAAATAACTTTTTGCAATGTTCTCTAATTTAAACGCTAGGCTAAGTGGAATTTACATAGAGAATAACTTTTAAAACGAGGTTTAAAATTCAACCAATCTTAATTTTACAGTCATAATATAATGCGTTTTAACAAACTGTGAAAAGAACTTTCTTATAATGTATATACATAATTGTTTTTTTCCATAATAGAACCTTCATCCTTTCTTTCTTGCCAATCAAATCAATACTCCCATAATCTCCGGCTTATATTATATTCCTTTTTGACGACAAACACAAATAGTCCCAAAAAAATATATTAACGTCCTCGACCACTTAATTGAAATGACTTTATAATAACGTCCTACCTAGAAAATTAAATTGAAATTTAAAATAAAATAAAGTAAATTAATAAATAAATTAACAAGTAAGAAAACAATAATACTTGTAATACTGACAGAAACGCGAACAAGTTAGAGAACAAGAACACCAACAAGTAATTGAAGAGGTTATCAATAATCTGAAATAAGGATAATAAAGCGCCTTTAACTACCTCTATCCCTATTCAGGTCCTCAGACAGATTTAACTCATACAAGTCAAGATTTATTTGCTTATCCTAAGTTCTTCTGTGTCTTCCTCAACTCCTCATACCCTCTACTATATGCTTTCCACCCTCCTCACAAGGGCGTCGAAAGTTTTTCTCTGCACATGTCCAAACCACCTCAACCTATTTTCATGCATTTTTCCAAAAATAGGTTCAACCCATAGTTTGTCTCTAAACTCTTAGTTCCTAATCCGATCCATCAATGTATAGTCGCACATCCACCTCAGCATACACATTTCTGTGACTACCATTTTTCGTTCAACAATCTTATTTACGAGTCAACACTTTGTCCTATATTGCAAAGTCGATCTAATTGTCACCCGGTAAAATTTTCCTTTTAACTTACTAGGGACCATTGTATCACGTAGTACCGCAATGGCTACTAGCCAATATAGCCAACTCGCTTGTATTCGATGATTAACATCTCTGTTAATCTCTCCATCCCTTTGAATGATCGATCCCAAATACTTGATCTTGGTCGTACTTTTAACTTACACCAATGAACACCTCTAGTTCACCTACCGGTGACGTCCTACTAAAGTCACAACACAAGTACTTGGCCATCGTACGGCTAATGCACAACCCGTTGCTTTGTAACACTTCCCTCTACTCATCTAATTTATCATTAAATTCCTCTTTAGTTTCTGCTACCAGTACGATATCGTCAGCGAATAACATGCACCCTGGTACCGTCTCCCAGATAGATTTAGAAATCTCCTCCTCAATAACATTAAAGGATTTAGAGCCGATCCCTGATGTAGTCTATCCTACTATAACCGGTAAAGGCTATGTTATCACTTATCAGTATGTAAAAAATAACACATGATATCAATGCGCTTAGCCTAATTGATCATAATGTATGTGATCTTTGATAAGAAAATAACATTCAAACTACCACAAAATAGATGTTGAGAAATATCAAGTGCAATTACCAACCATTTTGCCATACATAATCTTTTAATGGGGAATCAAGACATGTATAACATTATCATCCATAAATTCTCAATTAATATAATGTCATTATCAATAAATATTTATTAATAACCACACTATTACTATATTACTTCCTCGCTCTGAGTTTGCTTTCATTAATTATTTTACACTAGAGCTTTTTTAGTTAAATGAAAAGCATACTCTAAGAGATGAAATAAGTATATAGATACAACTTGTGGGGACAATGTAGACTACTTTTATCACTAGAAGTGGTACTACACACAGTCTAGTTTGATCACGGATGACACTAAAATAAGATCAGGAAAAAATTTCAGTATGAAATATCTTCAGATCAAATTGGACCGTTTAAACCTCCACATCAGATCGAACCAGGTCTGGTGTACAAATTTTGATTTTTTTAAAGTTTATTCTAATTCAATACACTTGTTTAATTTATGCAAATAATTCTCACCTATAGTCATCAACTATATAATTCATAATTACTTGATTTCATCAACATAACTAAAGTATATACTATCTTTAAAGAACTACATATATCTAAGTTGCAACTTCACTACTATAATAGTACGATATTCGGTCTGATTTGGTCGGAAAAAATCGAAATCGGACTAAAAACCCATAATTTTTAAGAAAAAAACATTAAATTATATTTATTTTAAAAAATATTCATTATTTACAAATTTTATTATATTATTTTTTATTATACTTTTAAAAAACCTTCACTAAAATGCTATTTATATTATCGTTACAATTTACAATGACCCACTGCTTTATCAGTTTTACAATTACGTCAATTAAAATGTGTATTAAAAAATAATTAAAAGTAATGTAATGCCGGACCTATTCAATTTATTTGTTTTTTTACATCAAAATGAAAAAAAATCGTGCATCGCATGGGGATTACTAGTTGATAAACAAGTTCAAAACAACAACTGTTGCCTGAGAATATTCTATGAAAAATAGAGTATTTGATCTAAAAGTGATAATTTTATCTTTTTCAAAAATTCTTAACAACGGCTATCAAAATAATGTTTTGCAATGTTCTCTAATTCAAATGTGATAAGTGCAATTATTTGCACTCATCGCTTGCATTTCTATGCCCATTTCCGATGTTTAGAGGCGGTTTAGGGTCGTTTTGTGTGTTTTCACTCCATTCGGTGTTCCATGGTCGTATTATGGGAAAATGGGTGAATTGTGCAATCTTGAGTCATTTTTGTGGGTTTTTGGTGCTAATCATGATTACAGTGCTCAAAGAACGTATCAAGCTATCAATTTTGTCAAGCCATGAAAAGTAAAAGAGCAAAAGAGTAGAAAAGTGTTGTTAATGCAAAAGTTTTGAGGTGAAATTTGATACAGGTCTACTCTTTTGTCCATAACTTTTGATAGGAAGATCACATTGATGCAAGGTTTGCGGAATTGGAAACTAGACTTCAAGGGCTTTTCAACGTTATATTATATGTCCGATTCCGATAACCGAACAAGAAATGACGAACGTTTGAAGTTTGCTGAAGCTGCCAGCCAAAACCGCCGACTCGGCTTCCTGGGCGTAGAAGTACCCGCCGAGTCAGCTTATGCTTCTGTTTTTTACGGGCAATCTTTTCTAACTGCTTCAATTTTATTTTATTTTCTTTTATCTTTATTTTAATTAGCTTCTTAGGGTTTATTAGTGGGTAATTAGGAACATATTAGGGGAAGTCTCCTAAGCCTCCTTGAGGGAGCATGAGGGAGGGAGATTGAAACTCTCTTCTTCTTCCTTCCTCCTTTTTTTTTTTTTTTTGAAGATCGATCCTTCCTCCTTAATCTTTCTCCATTAAAGACCATTTTTATTCCTTGTAAGCTTTTAATTTCTTGTCTTTCTTATTAGTAGTTTAATCTTTCTTTTTCAATTTTGTATTAGTTTAATCTTCCTTTCTCAAACTTTAATTATTTTCTTAGAAATTGTTATTCCTTAAAAGTAGTTTGTTCTTCATTGTTGTTATTTGAATTATTTGTGGTTTCATTTGGTTTTTAATCATTGATTTTCTTACTTTGTCATTTAATTTATTGTTAGTCATGTCTAATATTATCTTAGGGTTTATTTTAATTGCATTCACCATGATTAGTGAGTAGATCCATTTTCTAGGGTTAGGGTTTGAACCTATTAGTTGAACATGAATTGATTCTTAGATGTGTCTATGAAACTATGGATTAAAGTGATTAAATTGTGCTAATTAACCCTAAATTAAATATGCTTTCTCGGACCATTCAAAGAACTAGCGTGTGAGATTGGGATCGTCTTTGCTTTAGGGTAAACTTTAGTTAAATTCTTATTAATTCGTTCAATAAAATTAACCTGTGAAATTTGAATTAATAGGGTCTAAATCTAATAGTTAATCAACAGAGCGAGAGTTTGAGAATAACAAGATCAAATTTAATCACACAATTAATCCTATACTTCATAGACACTAATGAGAATTGGATCATGCAAGACTTTAGGGGATTCCCGACACCCTAGATTTCATCATCATATAGTTAAACCACATCTTTATTATTGCATTTTTAGTTGTTAGTTTACAAACCAATCAACATTTTTATTCCCTTTAGCAATCTAATCAACTTAAATCGTAAAGTCCATTGTCCCAAGCTTCCTTGTTTTCGACCCGCGACTACACGTACACCGTGCGCTTGCGGTTAAATAAAATTTGCACATCAAGTTTTTGGCGCCGTTGCCGGGAAAGCGACTGATAATTAATTTGTTAATTTCTATTGCATATATTGCTTTCTTGTGATTTTTTTTTATGTTCTGTATCTTTACCCATGGCTATATTTTTTTTCCACAACATGAAGGTGAGCAATTCCACACATATTTCTCTAGATTTAAAGATTATGTGGAATACTTGGCTTCTTGTGGCTACACTTTTTACTATGAGGATTTAGGCCATGTGATATTGGAGGGGTTGAACCCCGAGTCTTGGAGTCTAGCCAACTATATTGGTGATGGTCAAATACTTGACATGGATGACGGTTATCGTTGGGATTTTTTTTGCTATATGTCTGCTTAGTGTTTACAGGATGAACAACGTCAAGAGTCTCTTTCTAGACAATTATCAACAATGATCGAGGAATCAGCAATATGGAACGAACAATTGGCTGAGCGATCATTTAGTCTTGCTCGTAATCAAGTAATTCTCGATCAAATGGTAATGGACAATGAGAAAACTAGTGGTGCAACAATTGAGCTTGATGATCCCCTTTCTTCAAAGGATAATGTGGGTGAGTTACATTTTCCAATGGAACAAGGTGATAACCTTAATAACTCTTACTTGCCTATTGATTTATTTTGTGATAGCTCATTTATTGATGATGAGGAAGTAGGGTCTTTAGCGTCTGATGCTATTGAGTCTTATGATATTACTTCTTATGATTGCGTCTCCCCATCTCCCCTCATTCATTCACCACCCATTGAGTATGAGTCCACCAATGATCATCCCAACTTCGTTAATGAGGAATGTCATGCCAAGTTTATTTGGGAACGTGAACTAGATGCACTTGAGATCATGTTAGAGGGTAACGGACTCTATGATGAAGAAACATTAGAAGTGGTAAACTCTTTTGATATTGAGTTTCTTCATCTCGAGACTTCTTCATGTCTTGAATTGTTTTTGGCTGAGGAAGAAAAGTCCCTTATAGTTCATCTCCACATTTAATTCATAAGACTACTATAGAGTTTGTTAATTCTGATTTTATTCCTGATAATTATGTTATCCACAAATTCTCTTGTTATAGTCTCTTTGACCATGATCCATATGTGCTAAATTGTATTAATGTGCATGTTTTTCCTAAATGTGCCGCTAGACTGTTTGACAAGTTGAAAAGGGCTCTCACCTTTAATTTTGTAGTTGTTTTTCTTTCGAACTACCTCTATTGTTTTGGTTTAAATTTTTCAGATGAGTTTGATAAGATGCTAAGAGCTTTGTCGATGTCTACTTGAGCACAACAGTCGAGCTATAGACGTTAAACATAGCGCTTGTGGGTGGCAACCCGTACTATTAGTTACTTTTTATTTTTGATTTATTTTCTCTGGTCCTAATCTTAACTTGCACCAACACCACAATATTTAGTACACTAGTGTTCCACAAGGCACAAGCGCCTATATATAGTAGTACGATGAGTGTTTCAACTCCAACTTGTACCTTAAAAAACAAAACCTTAAACCTTTAAATTTATTTTAAGTCATGGATTTAAATTGTGTGAATTCAACCAAACAAATAGTTCGTCCACTCGCAAAGTTTCATCCAGATATTTGGGGAGATCGCTTTCTCAACTATACTCCTCCTGATCAGGTACCTTTTTCTATTGTTTTCACTCTCGCTCATCTATGTACTTATAGCAACAGGGCCGGCCCTAGAGATATTGGGCCGCAAAATGGTGTATTGGAGCTCTTTTCCTTAGTAATTAATAATCTATGTAGACCTTTTACAATTATTAATTTTGCTTTTTGGACATTGGGCCCTGGGCAACGGCCCCTCTTGCCCACCCTTAAGGCCAGCCCTGTATAGCAACCTAGCTACTGTTATGGTCCTACTTCCTTCGTTCCATAATCCTTGCTACATTTAAATTTTTTACGCAATCCAATACTGTTTTATTCATTTATTTGTCAAATTATATACATTTAAAAATTATAACAAGTTTATATTATGATAGTATGCGATTAGACAATTCAAACAAGACCCACTTGACTATATTATTACTTATATATTAGCTACAATATATATAAAATAAGCTTAAACGATGAATAATGTCCAAAAAAATGTAGCAAGTATTTATATATATTTTTTAGTTTTTTAAACCCCTTAAAAAGTTTTCTAATTATAATTTTCATTATTCTTATAGGTTACCCTAGGGCAAATGAAGCAAGAAGTTGAAAAGCTCAAAGAGCTAGTAAGAAAAGAGCTTTTGGAAGTTAAAAAGGAGCCAAAAGAAAGAATTGAGTTTATAGATGCTATGCATCGGCTTGGAGTGGCATACCATTTTGAGAATGATATTCAAAATTATTTACAAAAATTCCATAACAATTTCAATGACTTGGCTAATTACTATAAGGACCATCTTCAATATGTTTCACTAAGCTTTCGTCTCTTACGGCAACATGGATTTTATGTATCATCTGGTATCATCAAATC
The DNA here is from genome assembly GCA_019776075.1 of Amaranthus palmeri. Classification (NCBI taxonomy): domain Eukaryota; kingdom Viridiplantae; phylum Streptophyta; class Magnoliopsida; order Caryophyllales; family Amaranthaceae; genus Amaranthus; species Amaranthus palmeri. The sequence goes on from JAAKBH010000373.1 coordinate 432,194, forward strand.
CATTTTTAATTCAATTTATCTTTAATTTAGAGATGAAGTCATAAGACAGATAATTTAATTCTATTGTGATTGGCTTTTAAACTAACTATTACAATCCTGCGATCTTAAATGTTTATTATTTTAACATAAAATCTAAACCATTTGATTAAAATTAATAATTTAATTCTATTGTGATTGGCTTTTAAAACTAATTATGCAATTTCAATTGTTTATTATTTAAGATATAATCCGAGCCATTTGATTTTTTATTACTTTTTTTTAGTTATGATTTTTTATTACTTAAAGTATGATTAAAATGATAAAAAAATTAATAATTTCCAAATAAATTTATATTTTGGCATAAATTATTAAATAGTTTTTGTTTATCAACAAAAATCTCAAACTCAATATTATGGTTTTTAATATTTTTTATTTGATTTGCTAACCACTACAATTATATTAATATGCTCAACCTTTTTATTTAAATAAAACTTATTTTCATGAAAATACAACAGATAATTACGACGTTATCCCCACTAATTTACCCATTAAAATTTAATATATATTTATGTTGATCAACATCAAATTTCTATTCTAATGAGAATTAGTTTAATAGACATTTTGTGCAACTCCTACCTATCGAGTAAATTTAAAAGAATCTTTTTAAGTCAAGGAATCAACTCAACCAAAAGCTTAAGCTGATGGTTGAGGCCCCAAAATGTGTTATATACTCTAACACGCCTCCTCACACGAGAGCCCTTTGGACGAGAAGTGTAGATGCGACACAGGCCCTCCTCATACCTGGCGCTGAATATTTAACTTTAAATGAGGGGTGATTGAGAATCGATCGAACCTGTGACCTTTTGTCACACTGGCTTCTGATACCATGTCAAGGAACTAACTCAACCAAAAGCTTAAGCTAATGGTTGAGTCCCAGAATATGTTACTACAAAAAAAGTTGCATATACCCACACTTATTTACCCACGCTTAATTAAGTGTGGTAAGACATTTGCATTTAGCCACGCTTATTAAGTGTGGGAATATTAACCTCATTTATAAGAGTGGGAAAATGGATGCTGTATGAAATTTTGGTTATAAATTACCCACACTTATAAGAGTGGCTATATGCATTATTACCCTCACATAAAAGCGTGGGCATTAGCCTAATTAAAAAAATAAAAACTCAAATGTTATATACTGATTTAGGCAGGACAAAACTTATTAATTTAATTAAGAAAAATAATCAAAATTCAGAAACCATGAAAATTCGTTTCATCTTCATCGCCTCTCTTTCCTTGCAAAACTCCATTCCATTTTTGCATTAAAATCCCGCCATTTCGCACCCTCTGTACAAAAATCACTACAAAAAATTTGCAAAGTTGCGACCAAAACCCACCGACTACCCACTTTTTGTCGGAATTTCCGACTACTTTTCCGACTAAACCATGTTAGTCGGAAATTCCGACTAAATTGCGACTAAATTGCAAACCAAAGGTCCCTTGTTCAATTCAAGCTAACAACATATATTGTTATTTTATTAAAATTTTGTTTTATACTAATAGTTTTGCATTATTAATTTATTTTTTGTCTTACTAGTTTAATTTGTCGGTACTCGAAAAGTTTAATTTGCATTATTAATATATTGTTAATAATAGTAATAATATACTAATACGACTAATAATAATATTTAATACGACTAAATAACTAATAAAGTACTAATAATGCACTAATATAACTAATAATAACTAATACAGCTAAATAACTAATAAAGTACTAATAATCTACTAATACGAGTAGTTATATACTTATACAACTAATATTGTACCAATGAAACACTAATACGTACGACTAATACTATATTATATTAATGATATACTAAAACGGGTTATAATAATAATAACAATAAAAATAATAATAATAACAATAATAATAATAATAATAATAATAATAATAATAATAATAATAATATAAAATATATTAATAATAATAATACAGATTAACGACTATTATTATGCAACTAAAGAATCAAGGTACGAGTCATTAACTAATAAATACAATAGCCTTGCAAAACAAATCACTACTCGTCACTTGGTCTGGTGGTAAGAGTGATGTGCTGTGGAACTTGAGGTCTCAAGTTCGAAACCTGCTGGGCGCGCATGGATTGTTTGTGAATTGGAGTTGGCACGCGTGGAAGGATGCATGTGCGTGTGGCGCCAAGTGGGATCCACGTGGCAGTGACGTGGGCGTAATTGGGAGCCCAGTAGGTGTCACGTGGGCGTGACATGGCACATTCTAAAAATAAATAAACATTTTATAAATCATTGGAAATTCACTTAATTTCCCCATGCTTAAAAGTGAGTATAATGTGCCCACGCTTATAATTGAGGCTAGAAATGCATTTACCCACGCTTATAAGCGTGGCTGAATGTGCATCTCTCCACGCTTAATAAGCGTGGGCAAAATTTCCCCACTGAATTTTTCCCCACACTTATTTAAGCGTGGGGAATTAATTTAGCCTCACATATAAGCGTGGGCAATAGCATTTTTAAGCGTGGGAGGAAACAACATTTTTTGTAGTAGTTATATACTCTAACATCTTATCTAAATATTGTTTATATCTAATTGTTTTATTGAAAATACCAGATGTATTTGAAAGATTTAAAGATGAGAATGGAAGGTTCAAGGAATGTTTGACAAGTGATGTTGAAGGGTTATTGAATTTATACGAAGCATCATATGTTGGAGTACATGGAGAGAATATACTTGATGAAGCCCTTACATTTTGTTCTACTCACTTATCCTCCATTGTTGAAGAATCAAGGTCTCCCATGGCTGAACAAGTATCCCACTCCTTAAAACTACCTCTTCACAGACGCAGTTTAAGACTTGAATCTAAGCATCAGATCTCGTTTTATGAAGCCAATCCTTCTCATAACAAAACTTTGTTGCGATTTGCCAAGTTAGATTTCAACTACCTTCAAGTGTTGCACAATACAGAGCTTAGAGATTTTACCAGGTAATTAATACTCTCTCCGAACCAATTTAGTTGTCCCATTTATTTGCTTGGGCACGGATATTAAGGGTGGTGTGGGGTTCATTGAAAAGGTGGTAGTTGAGGTATTGTAAGTAGTAAAAGTAAGGGTATTTTGGTTATTACTTGTGTGAACATGGGGTATTTTGGTAAATAAAAGATTGGCAAAAAAGAAAATGGGACAATTGATATGAATTTGCCAAATAGGAAACGAGACAACTGAATTGGTTAGGAGAGAGTAATGCCAAAAGTAGTAGGAGAATAAAATAAAAGGTATATAAGGATTAAAAGAATATGTCATATAATAAGGAGGAGGTGTTGTGATTTAAAACTATAATCTGTTGAAATATAGAACATATTTTGGGGCTTTAACTACCCTTAAGCTTTTGATTAAGTTGGTTTCTTGACATGGTATCAGAGCCAACATGACAAAAATGTCACATTTTCGAATCTCAATCACCCGTTAAATTCAAGTGAAATATACACTAGGTATGAGGGGATTAATGCCGCATCCACTCTTCTACCTCAAATGACTCTTGTGTGAGGTGACGTGTTAGAGTATATAACATATTTTGAGCTTTAACAATCAACTTAAACTTTTAATTGAAACGATAACTTAACATAAGTGCTGAAAATATATATATACAAGCACATTTAATTTTTTATACTAAACGTTGAACATTCATCTATCAGCACGATCAATTAATACAAATAGATCGATTGTTCTTTCACTAATTTTGAATCCTGAATTTGCCACTGAACTGTCAAATGATAGTGGCATACATATCGATGAAGATTTTATAGAGATTTAATTTAACGATTTTTTTTTTTGAGTTAGGTGGTCAAGGAGCTTTGACTCGTTGGTTAAGCTTCCCAAGTTTAGTAGGAATAGAGTGGTGGAGGCCTACTTTTGGAGTTTGGGAACATATTACGAGCCCAAATACTTTTATGCAAGAATGTGTTTGAACAAATTGTTCAAGATTATATCCATTGTCGATGATATATATGACTCTTATGGAGTAATGGATGAACTAGAATCCTTCACACAAGCAATTCAAAGGTTTTACAACATTTACTCTTAAATTATATCCTATCTTTGATTTTTTTTTAGAGTGAAAGTCTCATATAAATTTAGCCACATGAAATATGAGTATTTTTTCACTTACTAAATGACAAAATATTAAAATTGATGTACACTATTTTAGCGTGGACTAAGTCCATAATTATAAAGACATGCCTTTTAATATTATTTTATAATGTACAAACCTGTTTCTATCAAATGTTACATAAAGGGATGTTTGGATGATGGCTTTTAGGTTGGTTTTTAGGTATTTGGCTTATTGATTGGTCAAACAGCAAAAAAAAAGGTTTTTGGTAAATGACTTTTCAGTTAGCTTAAAGGTTAGGTTTTAAGCCAAAATTATAAATTACTCTAGATAAATTTTGTTGATTTTGGCTTGTTAACTCACTTTTTGTCTAATAAGCAGTTGAGAGCTTTTTAATTTAATAATGTAGTAACATAAACAACGAAATTTCAGGTGGGACGAAAGTTGCATTGATAAGCTTCCCGATTATTTGAAATTGTTTTATAAAGCTATTCTGGACACAGTTGGACAAATCGAGCAAGATTTAGCCAAAGAAGGACGATCCTATGCTATTCATTACCTTAAACACCAAGTAAACATAATTTTTTTATTATTTCTATTTTGCAATTTCCAATTCCTTCTGTCTTTTTGCTTTTGCACTGTATGACTTGAAAAATTCTTATATATTTAAGTTATATTGTGCAAAACTGAAAGAGAATAAGTATGTATAAGTTTTTGCTCTTTGATAATATATTTCTTATCTTTAGAAAATAACTTAATAAGATATGTGAACTTTTCGAGTCAAGGGTTTATTAATTAATACTTTTCTTAATATATTTCTTACCATTAGAGTATAATATATATTTCTTACCCTTGTTATCATAACTTTTACAACTTGCTTTGCATCATTAATTAATACACTCGAACTGTTGTGAATGGCCTACGATGTTTGATGAAGGACAAGTAATAAACTATATGCACAAAGAATACCAAAAAACAGAGATCAATGACTCAATTCACACAAGCCTTGAGAACACTCTCTTTTTCAAGGTAAAGATTATGAACCTTTAATGTAAATCTCACACAAGCCTGCAAATACAAGAGGAAGAACTCTTATGGTTGAAACCCTAGTTACCTCACTTGTGTTAACCTCTCTCTATACCCTAATAATGCTTTAAAACCCTCTTTTATGGTACTATAACATATTAGTAAGCCTTAAGTCAAACGCCAAAAGGCCACTAGAAACCGAGAACAAAATAGAAACTTGTAGACTTCACGTGTTGGGGCTCGCTTGATCGAGCATCCTTGCTCGACCAGTCGAGCGACACTTCAAGTCTGGCTATCTGCTATACTCGTGTGTTGATGTATGTCTTGCTTGTGCACGATTCTCCTCGAACCTTGCCTAGATCAAGACACTCCATTCCCTGCACAAGCCTCTTCAAATCATCACCATTATCACTTAATTAATTAAGTGACCCAAAACATACGCTTCCATACTCATTTGCGCACACACCATCATCCTCAATTGTGCAAGATATAGAGCATGGCAACCAAGTGATCTTCTATCACCAACAACACGAAGAAATTATGTGCCACTAAAATTTATGAGGTTGTTTATTTTCAGGAATTATTCGCAGTCGAACATGCTGCACTTAAATCTCTGTTGTATTAGAGTAATGAGATATTGTTTTTTTTTCTACATCATTTATGTAAACTAAATAGATGTTTTTGGTTTTGATAATTTTAGATGCTTGCTACATGCCAAGGTTACCTACAAGAAGCAAAATGGTGTCAAGAAAAGTTTCTTCCAACATATGAGGACTATGTGAAGAATGGCATTTTAAGTTCAGGATACTTGTTCATTTTTGTTGTGTCTTATCTAGGCATGGGTGAGATTGCATCAAAGGATTCTTTTGAATGGACCCACAAAAATTCTATGGCTCCAAAAGCTTCATGTATATTTACTAGGCTCTTGAATGACATTTCTAGTCATAAGGTATGTTTTTAATTCATCTATAAGCTTCTCTTGTTTGGAATTAAGAATGGGGAGGAATTAACATGAAGGGAGTGAATTTTAGTCATTTTCTCTAACAAGTTGAAAAAAAATTATATCAAAAAAATACTCGTATTAATATCTTTTGAACATAGATAAAAAAATAATTACTTAAATCTATGTACTCATTGCATTACGAGTAGGCTAAAGAATATTATTTAGAAGACAGAAGGAAAAGAAAAGAGAATTAATCATTCTTATAAGTGGTGAGAATCAAACCTTTATCATTAGAGTAAAAAAATAAATGTGAACCAGTAGGAAAATCCATGATTCTACCAAAATATAAGTTGATTTGTGTTATATAGAACTAAATGGAGCACATAAATACGTAGTATCAAATGTATTACATATGTAAAATTAAGTTAATTGAATTGAATTGAGTTGAATCAAATTGAACTTAAATTGAGTATGACTAATTAAATTTAATTGTAACTTGTAGATATAAATCAAATTGATTCAATATTGTTTAAAACAACAAATATGATTCTTTTTTTTTTTTTTTGAAATTAATGATTTAATTTCAAAATCTAAAATTTGTTTAATTTAACAGTTTACAAATCAATAAAAGTCAAATTTGTATTACGGCCAATTTCACCATAATTGACTATGAGACACGCCTCATATATATATGAGTTATATAGCCTGATTAGTACAAAAATTATTTGCATATGCGCTCCTTATTTTGAGGTCGTTTCACCAAAAGGCGAATCTTTCACAATAGTAACTCTTACTAACACAGTAGTTAAACTTCATAATTTGAGAAAGTCTCTTTAAACTTTCTCATTCTCAAATTCTTCGTTTATATTTTATAATTAAAATCTACAATTTAAAATGAAATATTTGTTACCAGACACAATCATATTGATTTTGTATTCATTGACATGATTAAATATTGAAATATAATGAAAAATTGCAGTTTGAACAAAAAAGAGAGCATGTAACTTCAGCTGTAGAATGCTATATGGGCCAATTTGGGGCCTCAGAAGAAGAAGCTTATAGAGAGATACAAATGCAAATGGAGGAAGCATGGAAAGACATGAACATGGACATGCTTACACAAAATACAATTCCCATGCCTATCATCCAAAGAATAATCAACCTATCAAGAGTTTTACATGATTTTTATCAAATTGGTGAAGATTGCTACACCATGAATAAGTTTTTGCAACCTAAAATAAATGCTATTCTTATTGATCCCTTTAAAGTTTAGAGCGTACTTTTGTGAGAAATCATCTCTCACTGAGACGGTTTTAAAAAAAAAAGCGCATATGTTTAATATTGTATTAGTTGATTATTTAATTTATATATGAGAAACATGTTAGGAGAACACGATAATTTGTGGTACTTATATTTAATTTTTAGGGTTTTTCTTGTAAGCCTCATGTAGGGTGAAAGTTTGGTTTTTGGTTTGGATTTGATACAAATCCAAATCAAACCGATTACAATTCGATTTTAATATTTTCAGTCCAAATTCAAATCATACTATTTATAATCCAAATTGAACTGAACCAAAATTTAAAATATGGGATATTCTACATGGTAAGCACCAGGTATAGTGAAATTCACAAACTAGCTATTCTTATTTTCGATTCTACATGGTAAGCACCAGGTTAAGGAAAACTAACTGCCGTAGCTATATTAGGTCAAAAACGTTAAAAAAACGTTAAGTTGTGAAATTACTAAATTGCCCTTGTTTATTCTCCATTATCTTCTTCCTTTAACTTCTTCCTTCACCATTAATTCACCTTCCTTCACCATTAATATATCTTTGCAATCACTAAAGATCGAAGCTTAAACCCCTAAAATCAAACCTTGAGCTTTATCTCCAATCTTAAAAAGCTCAAATTGTTTGATTTGGTACCTATTTTTCCTTTTTCATCCTTTTAATTTTAATTTTAATTTTAATTGATTCAAATTTACTTGTGAACTTACCATTATTGCCATTATTACTTGTGAACTTACCATTATTACCTAATAAACTAGCTGTAGAATAATAAAACTAATTGGGCATTGGGGATTTATGGAAATGATGAATTGGTTCACATAAACAGTAACAGTTGTTGATCTGCATTGGTAACTTTTGATACAATGTTTATGATTTATGCACAACGAGATGAATTTAACCAGATGCATACCGGTTTTTTTAGAACATATGTTGATTGAAGATAGAAGTCATAATCTTGTGGGTCTGTTTTTACCGTATGTACTTCCTTTTTGCTTATCAAACAAGCTAAAATTAAAATTAAAATTAAAAGGATGAAAAAGGAAAAATGGGTACCAAATCAAACAATTTTAGCTTTTTAAGATTGGAGATGAAGCTCAAGGTTTGATTTTAGGGGTTTAAGCTTCGATCTTTAGTGATTGCAAAAATATATCCTAATGGTGAAGGAAGGTGAATTAATGGTGAAGGAAGAAGTTAAAGAAAGAAGATGATGGAGAATAAACAAGGGCAATTTAGTAATTTCGCAATTTAACGTTTTTTTAACGTTTTTGACCTAATATAGCTACGGCAGTTAGCTTTCCTTAACCTGGTGCTTACCATGTAGAATCGAAAACAAGAATAGCTAGTTTGTGAATTTCACTATACCTGGTGCTTACCATGTAGAATATCCCTTAAAATATCAATTCATATTGAACTGAATAAACCAAATTGCACCGGTTTTTATATTTTGCAGTACCGAAAATCTAACATGTATTGAATCTAGCTTATTCTTTCTTAACCTCCTAAATAAATATTAATAATTTTAGCGTTTTAATTTGAACAAGTAAAATACTTTTAACAAAAATCTTAAAATAAGGGCGAAAATTCAAACAAATCAAATAGAAGATATAACATGCATTTACCTTTGATTTTTCACTTTTCTGATTTTTCCTTTTTTTTATTAGTTTTCTTTTTTCTTTTTTCTTTTTTTAATTTAATTCTTCCATCCTCTTCACATCTTCATCTTCTTCCTCCTTCTTCTCCATCATCTTCATCAACTTCATCCCTAATAAACTCCAAACACTCCATTAATCTTCAAAGTCACCATTAATCTTCAAAGACCCAATTTCTCTTCAAAGTCTAATTTTTCTTCCTCCCTCTGCATTATCTTCATCCTTCATTAATTCTCAACTGTTCAAATTGGAAGCAATAAAAAGAAATACCCAGAAGACAAATCTTCCATTATAACTGCTACAAGTATCAATGGATTAAACCCGTTTGATTCTTTTTATTGTTTAACTCCAAGTTCCCAGAAAACCTTCAAATTAAACCCTTAAATCAAGAATCAATTCAAAATTGAAGCAATAAAAAGAAATACCCAGAAAACAAAATCATAATTCATTGATACATTGAACTCCAAAATACCCAGAAAACAAAATCAAAATCATAAAAAGAAATACCCAGAAAACAAAATCAAAATCATTAAAAGAAATCCCAGAAAGTAACATTTGGGTTTACGCGTTTTTGATATTTGTTTCTGGGTTCGGAAGAGCCGCAATTGGGACATGTTCATTGGTTTTAGCTACCGAAGTTGTTGGTAAACAATGGCGTGGTCAGAAACTGGGGTTATGGGTTTCGTTTGTTTCTCTTTAGGATTTCTATCATTACCAGGAATTACTCCCAAACCTAAATTTGGCCTTTTCTCCAAGGTTTATTTTTTTATCTCTTTTTTTGATTGGTTAATCAATTGGATTGTTGAATTTTTCAGGGTTTAAACGGTAAATATTTGTGGATTTTGTTGAATACAGTTCTGGGTTTGTAATTGGCATTGCTTTTAGCTTTTGAGATTGGGTTTTTTGGGTTTTATTTGTTGAATACAGTCAATTAGTGTTACATTATATTGCTTTCTGGTTTTCATCATGCTAATTGTTGTGTTTGAATCTCTTGCTTCTCTGTGTACAATTTCATTTGATACAAGTACAACCCAGAAAACTCAGAGTAGTTCAACATGTTAAATTCTTTAATCTTCAAAATCACCATTAATGTTCAATAACTTTGGAGAGAAATTGGATCTTTGAAGATTAATAGTGACTTTAAAGATAATGGAGAATAAGGAGGAAGAGAGAGAAAGATGATTGGGGATGAAGAATTAAATTAAAAAAAGAAAAAAGAAAAAAAAAAGGAAAAAAAAAGGAAAATGAAAAAAAAAACTCAAAAAAAAGGAAAAATCAGAAAAATGGAAAGTCAAGGGTAAAAAGTTATGGTCAACGTTGTCAACCGGTCACTTGGCCCGTTGGCCGTAATGGAGGAAAAATCAAAAGTTGGTGGCTGTAATTCATAAAAAAAATTTTGCGGCTGTAATTCATAAACCGACTAAACTTTAAGGCTGTAATACACAAAAGATTCTATGATTACATGATATGATTTTTAGATGATGACACTTGTAATTCTTCAACATTTTTATAGTATTGTATGATGATAGTATTGTATGATTGGTAGACTTATTTTAGTGTAATGAATTAAATCAAGATTATTTTATTTAGTTTAATAAATATATGTGTCAAATCATTGTAAGGATGTCACTTGAAATTTTCTAGTTCTTTTAGTTAATGGTATGATTATTCTATATATATATGGCAAATGTTTGTAAGGATGCTAGATGAAATTTTCTAGCTTTTTAGTTAATTGCATGATTGCTTGCTCACAAAGAAGCTTAGAAAATAGTTATAAACAATTGGTGAATTTATGTTAGTTTAATGAAATAAAATCAACTTTATTTTATTTAGTTTAATAAATATAGGAATTAATTAATTTGATTATTTCATGTGACAAATTATTGTGAAGATATCACATGAAATTTTCTAGTTATTTTAAGTTAATATATATATATATATATATATATATATATATATATATATATATATATATATATATATATATATATATATATATATATATATATATATATATATATATATATATATATATATATATATATATATTGTCATTTCATTCAGAATAGAGAAAAAAAACGACATTAAAAACGTAAGATATGTATGTATTTTAAAATTAAAGAAAAATCTTAAGAAAATGTATGGGGTTTAAGAAATTAAGGCTAAATAATAAACATAGACATAATATAACTTGATAATTCTGCAAATTTGTAGGATCGTTCGATCCTACGATCCAATCCTACAATCCGATTCCACAAGTTGATTTCGACCCTACGTATAATCTCGATACTGACAACCTTGCGTACAACAACCTTTAAGCTTCGGAATTAACGTTAGTTAACATTTTATGTGCAAAAAGGTTATGGTGGGTAAACCTCAGGCTTATCGCGTATAGTTTTTAAAAGTTTTGGTTACGAAGTGGAAAAACCAAAACTTTAGGGTTACCACATGGAATTCCCTTAGACCTATTTTCATCGCATCGAGGAAACATTTCAGTTCGTCTTGTATGAGACTATCTCTCGATGAGACGACCTCAAAACAAGAAGCTCATAAGCAAAATGTTTTTATTATTGGGCTACTTAACTCAAGTATGACGCATGTCTCACGTTGAGACCGATACACGAATTTATGTTTGTTTATGTGCAAATGGTGGAACAATTTGGTAAACCGTAAACCTCAAGGTTGTCGCGGGATACCCATTTGTTTTGGGTTTGGCTGACTAAAATTAATTACTTGCTCCATCCCATTGAATGTGTAGCATTTGTCATGTTGGTACATCCTACTTAATTTGCATCATTTTTATTTTTGGATAATGGCCCACCACTTCCTTATAATTTAATACATATATTTTAATTTTCTTTTAATTTCATCCACACAATTTATTATACCATTATCCATCTTTTTCTTAATAAATATCAATTTTCTCTTTAATTCAAACTATACAACTCCGACGAGTATACTCATTTGCTCTATTAGATATGCATAAAAAAGAAAGAGGATATTGTAAGAAAATGGTACTTCATCTCAAGGTTCATGTGAGATCTCGTTAGATTCGTCTCAATGGATACTATTTTATTCTATATTTTTTATAATTTTATATGATTTGTATTTAGAGTTATTAAGACTCAAAATTTACTTTTAAAATTGTGCAAAAAGCAAATGGGAAGAACATATGGAAACGGAGGGAGTAAAAAATATAGAGAGATAATAAATTGTATGGATGAAAGTAAAAGAATATTAAAATGTATGGATAGAATTAAAAAAAAAACGGTAGGTCATTGTTCAAAAATAATTATTTTACTCCCTCCGAACCAATTAGTTATCTTATTTGCTTTCTCTCACTATTCATCAATCCCGTTTAATTTATGTTTAGTCTTAATCCATAAGTTAAAACATAGTCATGTGAGATCTTATTTGATTCGTCACAATGCAAAGATTATTCTTATAAACTTTTAATAAATTTTATTTAAGTATAATTAGAGATATTAAGAATCAAAATATTACCTCAATAAGTGTATCGAAACAAATGAGACAACTAAATTAATTCAGACGTAATACAAATTACACACATGTTCTATCGGAGTCTATTCCCAATATAATGTTATTTGAAAAATTATTTCCAACATTACACTGACCGGAAACTTAATTCCCAGTTTGTTGTCCACGTAGGATATTTTGCAAAATATTTTTTTTACGTTTTTTTTTTTGACAAACCACTATATCAGATGGCGGTGTAGTATTAACTTTTGTATAAACCGCTTTCTAAAAACACGATTTTGAATGAATGATAAAAAAATAATTATAATAAAAACAAACCACCATCTTAGATGGCGGTTTCCTTAAGCACAATTTTTTTGATGCAAAATTATATATTAAACATGTAATATTACACTAATGAACTTATTTGTCTCAGTTGGTTGATGCCGTGTACATCTAATTGGGAGGTCATGAGATCAATCACTCAGAGCCACACTTTACAGTGTTTTTTGGCCTCTTCAAAATTCAGCACTCAACTTTGTTGTCCTAGTTGGTAAGCGCCTATGTGCTTAATTTGGAGGTCGTGAATTCAATTCCGGTGCTCCACATACTATGCATTTTTTTGCTTTATTTCAGTTTTAAAGTAAAAATTCAAACCGCTATCTCAGATAGCGGTTTTGTGAACTTACCAAATCGTCATCTTAGATAGCGATTTGAACTGGATTTTTTTTCTTTTAAAAATAGTCTGACGTAGACGGTAAAGCGGAAAATATTTTTCCCTGCAATATAAATTGGAAATTATTTTTTAATTTTGTTATATTTTGGGAATATGCTCGTTCTATCGGGGCCATGGTTTTGCAGGGGGAACAAATGTAAAAATGGTGTGACTTCAATTGTCGCATCAAAAATGTCACAATCGCGTTTTGTTCAATTCTCGTAAACAATCGTCACTCTTTAAATTATGATTTTGACTAATGTGAGCGCATTTTTGTTGTGGTTACTTAATTTTTCATGTTCATATTTTAGTGGTGCACACAGTTTGATTTGGTCTTGTCTAAAATTAAAATCAGATCAAATCAAAAATTTTGGTCTAGAAATTTTTCATATCGATAGGACCGTTTAAAATGTTAAATCGGATCAACGACGGTTTGGTCTGGTCTGGTTAACGGTTTTTTATTTTAATGTTTTTATTCCAAATTAATATATGTTCTATGAAAATATTTCGCACTTACAACATTAAACAAATATAATTTTTAAGGATAAATGAAGATTAATAATCCCAACTTTGCGTAATCCGCTCAAAACAATCCCAACTTTCGATTATTTTTTAATATACCTAACTTTTCCACTTTGTTGCTCAGGACATACCCTTTAATATGGTAACCAATTATAACAGGTAAATCACCTGTTATAACCGGTTATAACAGAAAATATGCGAAAGTTGGAATTGTTTTGAGCGGATCACGCAAAGTTGAGATTATTAATCTCCATTTATCCTTCTTATTTCCATGACAAAAAAGGTGATTTACCTGTTATAACCGGTTACCATATTAAAGGGTATGTCCAGAGCAACAAAGTGGCAAAGTTAGGTATATTAGAAAATAATCGAAAGTTGGGATTGTTTTGAGCGGATCACGCAAAGTTGGGATTATTAATCTCCATTTATCCTAATTTTTAATTAGTTGGTTGCATCAACATTATTCAAGTATATATTACTATATAAAAATAATAACATCTCAAAATATATAGGTAGATACCCGTTTTTTATATAAAAAAAACTATAGTTTTTGGTCAAAGTACGGTTTACGGTTTGGTCTTCTGAAAAATTACAAATAGGGACCAGACCATAAACCATATTTTTTTTTTTTGAAAAAAAACAGACCAGACCATTTTCTTTACTTTTTATTTACGATTTAATCCAATTTGATTTACGATTTAGATCAAACTTTGTTCGGCACTATTCATACTTTTTATTTTCTTCACTCCTAATTTATAGATGTAGTCATATTTTTTTGTGGTCTCATTCTTCCCTTAATATTTGTCCATATTCCAGCTGAGATAGTTGATCAATTGAAATAGTGTAAATTAATGATGTGTAATATCAAGAAGGTTATATTATCATTATAAAAAAAATTGTAAAATTCCAAGTCACAGACTCACGATACGTGTTGATTTAATAAAACATTATTGACATCTTAATTAGGTGTATTAATTATATAAATGTCTAGTAATTTATGACTATATAATAAATTTACTCTCTTAAAAATTGCTTCTCCTAAATCAAAAGTAAGAAAATTTGTCATAATTCAATATATTTCCCTATTTTTATAATATAGTATTTCTTTTCATTTTCTAGCCTTTTTTTGCTTTTCTCGTTATTTAGAATTTTTAAATTGGAGATTTGATGTATAATTAATTCAAGATTTTAACTAATTTTTCCATGTATAGTATATGTAGTTATATTATATCCAACCTTATAAAGTGTAGGAATTAAAGATTACTTATTCATCCAAATTTATTTTAAATATACTTAATTTTAATTAGTTTTTAAAAAAATTATAATCATTCATTTTTTGATTAAAACATCAATGAAAAATTTTTCTTGCAAGCTTAATTTGAAAAAATTCTATTATAGCTAGTAGTATGAGTATTATGCATCAAGTAAATCTCCCTAAAACTATTTAATTCTCATATAAATTGTTTTCATTCAAATAGTAATTTTTTTTTGAAGATAAATGGTGATAATTTTTTAATATCTTTACTTTTAGAATTATCACAATTACATATTCATCATCATCACAATTACACATTATTATTCTTAATTCATTAGTTTATGTCAATCATTAAATTTTTATATATATTTACACAATTACACATCCATACATTGCGCGAACATATAGTTTATAAATATCATCAAACTAATCCTTGTAACTTACAAGGATAAGTTTGATGATATTTATAAACTATATGTTCGTACAATGTATGGATATGTAAGTCTGTAAATATATATAAAAATTTAATCAAAAAATAATAAACGGGCACCCGGTGTCCCGACCCGTCTTATTCGGGTACCGCTAACCGAGTACCCGCAATAAATGGGCCTGGACACGGGCCAATAAAAAAGATACCCGGCTTTCTGAATACCCGTTAATAAACACCCCTACTTGTAAGCTAAAATTCAAAAGTATTTAAAACCACAAATAATCAGGGTGATGTGGTCATTTATCAATACATAGAAAATAAGATAAGATTGACGTCACAAGAAGGACGTCTTATAACTATTTCAAAATATTTATAAATAGAAAGTATTGCATTTAATTAGCACCAGAAAAGAAATAAATACTTGTACGAATAAAACATTTGTCATATACGATGCGTTTTAGCTAAATTTTGACCACAAATATCAAGTTTCATTGTCAATTTTCTGTTAGGTAGAATCACAGTTTTCAATTTAATACGGATGTGTTTTTTAGCATTATAATTTATTAACTTTAGTAAGTCTCATGGGAGACGATCTATTCTATAAACAGAATTCATGAAGCACAGCCCAAAATATAACATAGTATATTTGGGGTTATAATAACTTATATTTGGGGTTATAGAATAGTATATTCGAGGTTATAATGCCTTACATTTAGGATTATAACATAATATAATTGATATGATAATAAAAAAAATCAGTTAAGGGAAATGGGCTGGCTCAATTTTGTGGTCTATCCTATAGACCGTCTCTTGTGATATTTTGTGTATTAACTTAAATGTATTGAAAGGAAAAGAAAAGGCCTAATAAGGATATCAGATAGTCTCCTAAGAGACCTTCTCTTTAAGAGACGTATTTTAAGCTCAACCCATTAAAGATTAATGTTTACTTACCGTATTATTAATGCCTACCAACATTATCCTTAATGGTTATTTTTCTTATCCTTAATGCCTACTTTCAATATCTCAAATCTTATTTACATCATTCTTAGTGCCTATTTACAATATTATATTAAATATATAATGGACCGGCCTAATTAGAGAAGAATTTGCGTTAGAATATAAAATATTTTTGTAATTGTGTAATTTTGGGTGAGATTTTCGCACTTATTAGAAGTTTCTTATGTGGTCGGTCCAATTATTATTTTTTAATTATCAAAGTTTTAAAAGATTAATTTCAAAACTTAAAAGATCGATTTTAAAATTTAAAAAACCAATTTAAAGGCTTTGATTTGACATATTAAATCATTGAATTTGACATGTTTTAAACTTAAAAGGTTAATTTCAAGCCTTAAAAACTACTTTTAAAGGAAAAAATATTCATTTTAATTTTAAAGGAAAATGACTCAAATATTGAATTTGGTATTAATAATTTTAACATATGGACCTTTTAAGTTTTGAAATCAGCCTTTTAAATTTTAAAATTGATATGTTGAATTTGAAATAATTTCAAATTTTTACTATACTCAGATCAATTGCATAGCATAGGTCGTCTCTCAACAGAATAGGTAATATTATTATGTAATGAGCAGTTATAATTAATCATATCTTTCAATTGAAATAACATTATTAGAGAATTTAATCGCTATCGAAGAGTACTAATGTTTATGGAACACCATGTGTATATGTTTAGATAATAAAAATTAGTAACTATTCGCCTATCTAATTACCCAAATATATTGCCTAAATCTATGTTGAAATAGTCAAAAAAAAAACTTGCAACTTGGTTAAAAAAAAAATAACACCAAATCTCGTATGAGACCGTTTCACAATGAGAGTCTAGGGGCGAATCAGCGAAAGAGCAACAATAGGCTGGATGAGAAAGCTGATTGTTTCATTCACTTTTTTCCTGAGCTTCTAATACAAGAGGAGCATAATATAATGAAAGAAAGAAAAGGAATGACAGCTACACACACTAAGGTAAGACACGTGCCAGCAAAATAAGATGGAGCCACAGAATATTGTTTGAGACGTGGGAGGAACATGCACACTTACATAAGGAGCAATACAAAAAAGCAAATAGAATAATCAGAGGCAGTAGCAGGCAGGTACAAGCAGCCAGCAGGAAAAGAATAAGCAAATGGTCCTTAATACCCCCCCCCCCCCCCACCCCCACTCCATCCCCCTCAAGCTGGGAGTGAGGGCTTGCTTTGAACTCCAAGCTTGAGAAAAAGATGCTTGTGTTGAGATACTGGCAGAGGCTTTGTGAATATGTCAGCTACTTGATCTGTGGTAGAGATGTACTGGGGCTTTATGAGACCAGTGTGTTGTTTCTCGCGGATGAAGTGGCAGTCAATCTCCACGTGCTTGGTACGTTCATGATGCACAGGATTTGCTGCGATAGAGAGAGCAGCTTTGTTGTCGCAATGTAGCTGAGTAACACCCAGTTGTGGAAGGCCTAGCTCTTTGTGGAGGTGAGTTAACCAGAGAACTTCACAAGTTGTCAAGGCCATAGCCCTATACTCAGCTTCAGCAGAGCTGCGAGCCACGACTGACTGTCTTTTAGACTTCCAAGAAATGGGTGAGTTCCCCAACATAATGCAAAAACCAGTAGTAGAACGCCTGGTATAAGGGCAGTCAGCCCAATCACTATCTGAGTATGCCTTTAGAACAGCAGCAGACGAAGAGGCAAGTAGGATGCCTTGTGATGGGTTATTTTTTAGATACCTCAAAACACGTTTCGCAACCTGCATATGAGTGGATGTGGGTTTGTTCATGAACTGGCTCAGGATATGTACTGCAAAGGTGAGTCTGGGCGAGTGAGTGTGAGATAGATCAGTTTTTCAATTAATTGTTGGTAGGGTAAAGGGTGAGGTAGAGGAGTCCCAATATCAGTTGTGAGCTTGATATTAGGATCTAGGGGTAGTTTTAGGGGCTTTGCTGTATGCATGTGATATTATTTGAGGAGATCAGATGTGTATTTGTTTTGGGATAAAAAAAATTCCATCAGGGTTTCTGTCTACTTCTGTAACATCCCGAAATTTAACTCGGATCGTTTTAAAAGGGAAAACGACTTTTTGAAGAAACTAACCTTGGTCCGAGTCAAATCGGATGTTAGAAGATAGTTTAAAACAGATTTTTGAAATCAAATCAACTTGCGGATCGAGTTCTATTAGGGTTATTAAGAACTACTAGACATAAAGGAAACTTAGGAGCAGATAAGTTTATAAATTAAGTCTACTTATTACAACTTGAGAACGTAAACGCCTCATAAAACCAAATATTCATAATACGTAAATTAAAGTTCATGACGTGACTTCTAAAATCTAACATTTTATTTCTCCAAGGACTATCCTCACTCCCCATACCTGCAATTTAACTTTCTGCTAGTCATTATCCAAGAAGGAAACGACATCATCGCAGGATCGTTAAGATAAAAAAGTACACGTCAACGAAAAGTCGTAATTCATTTAATTCGAGTACAATAAAAAAATAATAACTTTAATAATTTCTTGTTTCGGTTAGTCAGCTATACAACTGTATCTTTTTCAGCCATATTGCTGTATTTTTTCCAGCCGTACTGCTGGTTCCACTTCAAACTCCATAGGCGAGACAATACATTAGGGAGAGCTAACCCCTAAGCAAGTCCCTACCATAGACACACGTCCTACTTCGGTGCCTATGGTTAAGTATGCATACCCCCGCGAGTAATTCATTCCACCAATTGACGCTATACTGGAGGGCAAGAGAAGCCGAGGAAGACCTAGGAGGACGTGGGAGGAGCAGATTAAGAGTGACCTGCAAGGTCTTTACCTCTCTAAGGACCTGATCAGGGAAAGGGCAAAATGGCGGCGCCTTATCCACGTCCTAGATTTCTAGATTTGTATGTGTCTGTGCTTTGGTTTTCGTCAATGTCCTTTACCGCCTCTTTTACCTGTATCGTTATCTTAGTTATATGCATGTATCCTTTTAGTGGTGTAAGTCACCTACTATGCTTGCGGCTAGTTTTTTTTCTATGCTTGGCTAACCTGTGTATGAGATGCAGGAATTCAAATACTTGCAGGTTCTTATCATTGAAGACTCTTCTTGAGCCGAAGGACTCTTTTGACCGCCCTCTCCTTATGGGTAGGAGACGCCGTCGAGCCTCCTTCCCTAGACCCTGACCATAGATATATCTATGAGCGGGAATACTGGGTATGATGATGATGATGAATATAGTTAATGATAATATCAATTTTTTTATTATTTACATATATAATTAATGTTATACTCACCAAAATCAATCTTATCAATACAAGCCCCACTATTTGATGTTAAGTTGTATGATTATAAGTATATAACATTTTTCATGTGAGTTGTTGTACGGACATGCATTTTGTCCACACAAGTCAATTTTTAGCAAGCACAAACAACTAACTTTTTAAAAATATATTGGGTTTTGGTTATTAATTGGTGAAACTATTTCTTTTTATGAATTCTTAAACAATTTCTTTGTTATTCTGTTAATTGGTTAAACTAGTATACTACAAGTTGACTTGAAATTGATTAAGTGAATAATACTAACTTCAAATTAAGGTATTGATATCTAAAACTTTGGTAATTTATGGGTTTCACATATTTGTTTAACTATTTTGGTTATGGAGCTTCAAGCCTCTTAGAGTATATAACATCTTTTAAGGTATCAACTATCAGTGTAATCTTTGGGTGTTTTGACATTGTATTAAAAATCAGTGTGGCAAGAGACTACGACTTCAATTCCCAACCAACTCTTATTTAAAATGGAATATTAAGTACGTGGTATGAGGTGGGTCTAAGTTGCATTCACACTTTCCGCCAAAAGAAATCTCGTGTAATGGGGTGGGTTAGAATATATAACATATTATAGGGTTTCAACCATTAGATTAAACTTTTGATTGAGTTGGTTCATTATCAATATCAATGTAAATTTAGAATCAGATTAAGTGTAATTAAGTTTAGTTATTTTAGATTCTTATTCCGTTTAAGGTTTTTAAGAGTCTTGTATATAAGCCCGAACCCTCTTAACCTTAATTAAAAATTTGTTATATCTATGCGCGCATGTGGACTTTAATACTCCCTCCGAATCATTTTAGATGTCTCATTTTCTTATTTGGCAAATTCATATCAATTGTCTCATTTTCTATTTTATCTATCTTTTTTTTACCTAAATACCCCAACTTTTACTACTCCCAATACCCAACTACCACCTTTACAATTAATTTAATCAATTAAAATATCCAATTACGTACCCCCACTTTTACTACTCCCAATACCCAACTACCACCTTTACAATTAATTTAATCAATTAAAATATCCAACTAACACATTTTTAATGGACCCCACTCCACCCTTGATAACCGTGAAAATCCAAATGGGACATCTAAAATGATTCGGAGGGAGTAATACATTATTAGTAAACAATATTAATAATATATACATATATATATAGGGGGGATCAAATGAGGAGGGTGTTTAAAATGAGAAGGGTAAGAAGGATTCTACACCCTTAATTTCACTAAAAGGAAAAATATATATGGCCACGATTGAGCCAAAAACACATACCGTAAAAGTAACTATGTTACACAGAAAATTAACTATGACATTAATTTTAAAATGTACTTTTTTTTATAAATTAGTATCCTTTTTTGTATATATAGTAACAGAAAAAGTCAAACGAAATCCTTCTCATCCTTATTATTCTAAAATCCTTTTTATTTGATCATATATATATATATATATATATATATATATATATATATATATATATATATATATATATATATATATATATATATATATATATATATATATATATATATATATATATATATATATATATATATATATATATATATATATATATATATATATATATATATATATATATATATATATATATATATCTTAATTAATATTGTGTATTTTTATCTTTTTTACGTAGTAATAAGATATGCATTATTTTAACTCACACTCAGACCACAATAATTAATTCATGGGTGTCTCCAAGGGTATATATAATGGTTATGGGGTGAGTGTTTCTATGTCCAACTTGTACCTCAAAACAAAAAAAAAAAAAAAAGAAAAAAACTAAAATTTGAAAATTAAAATCATGCTTTTGAATTGTGTAAATTCAACCATCCAAATACGTCGTCCACTTGCAAATTTTCATCCAGATATTTGGGGAGATCGCTTTTTGAACTATACTCCTCCTCATGAGGTACTATTTTTTCTCCAAACTATTAGAATATATTATTAATTAATTAATTGCAACCTTAAACTAAGATTCGTACTATGACTATTATATTTTATTAGAATATATTATTAATTGCAACCTTAAACTAGGGTATTTTACGAATTATAGCATAAATATGTCTTTTATGAATTACAGCAAAGTATCAATGTCTAGATTATTTAAACAATTAACATACCAACGATCGTTGATCAGTCTTAATTACCTTTGATATTTAAATTTTTTGATTTTATTGAAAAACAAACTCCCATATATCACACCATCGTTTACACCACCTACCGCCTCCCTCTCCACCACCTCTTTTGAAAACCCTTTTCGTTACGATCCCTCATCAAGGATTCTACGTACCATGGCAATCAATTTCAACTTAATATTTACTTGGGATTTCTCTCCCAAAATTTCAATCAAGAATACACCCATTTTATTTATATATAATCTAAATTAACCCTCATGTCAAAAAAAATGAATTGGTTAATTAAAGCCCTAAGACATTTTATGTTATGTTTTAAAATGAGGATTTCAGTTGAAAATATAGATTTGACTCAAATTTAGTGTTTAACAAATAAAAAATTAAATATTCGGATTTTAGTCAAATACACAATTATTATAAAAATAGTTAAAGATGAGGATTCATTTGATAATGATTAATGACCTTCCAAAAACTTGTCATTTTCAAATTCCACATTAGGTTGTGTTTGGGAACATGCATTTTATTTCAAATTCTCAATGTTTGAGAGTGATAAGATTTAGCAAGTCATTCTCAAATTCTTAACTTTAACTACTTTAAAAACAAAGATGGAATTGACTCAAATCTTAATTTAATTTGAAGTTATTTAATTTGCTAAACACGGAATTTGATCCAACGCTAAATTTCCAAATGAAATCATCATTCCCAAACATAGCATTGATAATTTATAATTGAAATCTATAATTTGAAATGAAATACTTGTTCCCAAACGCAATGTTAAGTAGTGCCGAATGAAGAAGTATTTACCATAAGTAGTTGGTAGAATGGTGGTTTTGTTGTCATAGTAGAATCTTTGTAAACAAGATGAAGATGGATATTCTTGTTTTTCTCCGCCCTTTGTTTTTGCCTTTTACATGATGTGATAAAGCATAATTAACTTGAGATTTTGATCAATAAAATTAAACGTTTGATAAAGTAGGTTTGTCTAACTCAAAAAAAAAAAAAAAAAAAAAAAAAAAAAAAAAAAAAGGTTTGTCAATAAATGGAGTAATCACTAAACAAAAGATAGAAAACTAAGGTAGTAGAAGGTACATGATTGGTTATATTCAAAAAAAAAAAAAAAAAAGTTACATGATTGGTTTAAATTTGTCATTTGACTAAATCAACTATACTTGTTGTGGATGTAGTATAGTCTATAGAGTGCTTATCAAAAAGTGGTGGTAAGGATCACTATAGGTCTTGGACCCTAAGAGTAAAGGTCTAGATTCACCTATTTTTGAACTCTTTGGATCTTAGTCGGATCCTAGTTAGTACCTTAAGGTCGGGATTTGGGTCTACATATTAGAGAATTAGATTCAACCCATAAACTCATTTAATTTACATTTTTTTTAAAAAATTATATATTAGCTATTATGTGTATTGAATCGTTTGATTTGGAATTTTGTTATAATTCTAAACTGATTTTGAACTTTGTCGGTTCGAATAATTTGAAATGTAGTCATTGTATCTATATTTTAAAAATTAGAAGATGTGATTAATATTTCATTATAATAGCTTGAATGTTGGAAAGTTTCATATATTTATTCATTCAATTAGTATAAAGTATTAGAAGATCGTAGCTAGTTAGTTGAAAATGTAGATATAATTTTATTAGGAATGGTCGAAAATTGTATAATATATTTTTAATAATTTTCAAGAAATAAATAATAAAATTATTTTGAACCCTAGACCCGTCAAACCCCAAGGGTCTGAATTCGGGTCTAAATTATTCAGATCCTATAAATTACGGTCCGGGTCTGGGTCCAATAAAAAATTAGTGTCTGAATCTAGGTATATCTAGACTTGACCCAGATCCGACCTATACCTATCCCTAGTGGTGAATCAAGGAATAAAAATAAAAAATGTGAAAGTATTAAATTAAATAATTATATTTACCGTTTTAACTAATGAAATTTTAACAAAACAAGTTTTTTTTCTTTCAGGAAACAATTAAACAAGACTTCATGTCAATTGTCAACAAATTCTTATTACTCACATCAAAATCCCTCAAATTACCAACCATAATTGCTAGATTCATCATAAACCAAAACTCCAAATATTATATTCAATAACACAATAAATTCACAACCCAAACTTATTAAAAATGATTTTACAAAAATTACAATGATTATTTTCAACATCAATTTATATATTACAATAAACTACAATTAAAAAAGAAAAGCTCAAGAAAACATAATACCTTAAAAAAAGGGCGCACTAGGTGGAGGCTGGTCGGTGTGTGGATCCAGCATAAACCCTTCTCATATATGATTCAGAATATTTTATTTTAAGTGAAGTATAGTTGAGATTCGAACATGTGACCTCTTGCTAAATTGATTTCTAATACCATGTCAAAGGAACCAAGTCAACCAAAATCTTCAGATGATGGTTTAGGCCCCGAGATAACGTGATAACAAGGCCATGAGTTTTGATCTCTAGCACCCCTCAAATTAAAGTGGGATATTTCACACTAGCATAAGGAGGACAAGTGCTACATCCATCCTTCTAGACCAAAAGGCTCTTATGTGAGGAATATGTTAAAATATATTAAATATCTTGGGCTCTCAACCATCAGCCTAAATTTTTAATTGTGTTGATTTCCTTTACATAGATTCCAGAAAATATGGGGAAGAATTCCTTTGATTTTAATTAATAACTAGATAATACCCTTGCGATGCACCGTTTTATCAAATTTTTGTTATATTATTATTTAAACAAAAAAATTAAAATTTGATGGCTTTATATTGTAACCATCTCAAAATATCCTATGCTCATCTAATAAATAACATTATAAAGATTTTATAAATAATTAAAAGAAAAGAAATAAAATATATGAGTTTTTAATATATTTAATAATATGACCTTTTAAGTAAAAAATCAATAAATATTAATAATAATATAGTCATAATAAGAAAATAAAAAAGTCAAAGACATAAACATTAGTAATAAATACAATGACATCATCATTGAGTATTAGAAGGAAAATTTTAAATGAGAAAATGACACGTAAACAGATTTAAAAAGTGATGACATCATCAGTGTTTTGTTTTAGTATTAGTTATAGAAGCTCCTTGTTTAACATAGTTAATATTACCCTCGACTTAATACATATTCTAATAATTGTATATAAAAAGTCGTTTATCCATTTTTTTTTCTAGAACCTATAAAAATTTATAATACTATTCATTATGTTCATAGGATACCCAATGCCAAATGAAGCTAGAGGTTGAAAAGTTGAAACAAATAGTACGAAAAGAACTTTTGGAAGTTATGAAGGAACCAAAGGGAACACTATTTATAGATGCTATACAACGGCTTGGAGTGGCATACCATTTTGAGGATGAAATCGAAAATTATTTACAAGAAATACATAATAAGTTTAACGTGGATAATTGTTATGAGGACAATCTTCAACATGTTTCACTAAGCTTTCGTCTTTTGCGACAACATGGATTTCATGTATCTTCTGGTATCTTCATATCTAATTTTACTTTTATCTTTAATTTAGAGAAGATAGTCTGACGGTTAATATTACTGTGATTGGCTTTTACACTATGTTTGAATAGAGATAAATAAAGGAAAAGAAAAGGAAGTAATTTGGAAAGATTAAGGATGGTTATCCCTTGTTTGGATTTAAAAAAAAAAAAAAGAAAAGGGATTTAGCCGGAAAATATGAAAAATTTTTGTTGGAAATACATTATCTCCTAAATTGGAAATTTTGAAGAAAAAACACCCATTTTTCTCATTTTTCCTTTCCTTCCCTTCTAAACATAAAAAAAAGGTGCACTCTTCATCCTTGACCTATCTCTTCTTTTCCCGTCCTTCCCTTCCCCTTTATTTTCAATATTTCTCTTCTAATTTGCTAATCAAATATAGTGTTAAAGCCAACCATCACAGTTATACAATCTTAATTATTTATTACTTTAACCTAAAAGCTAAACCATTTGATTTTTAATTATTGTATGATCATACTCCCTCCGAACCAATTTAGTTGTCCCATTTGCTTGGGCACGGTTACTAAGGGGTGGTGTGAGGTCCATTAAAAAGGTAGTAGTTGGGGTATTTTAATTGATTAAATTAATTGTAAAGGTGGTAGCTGGAGTATTATAAGTAATAAAAGTGGGGTATTTTGGTCTTTACTTGTGTGAATATTTAGGTAAAAAAAGATTGACAAAAAATAAAATGGGATAATTGATATAAATTTGCCAAATAAGGAAATGGGATAACTAAATTGGTTCAGAGGGATTATTGAATTATACTTTTTCTTTGATTTAGAGATGAAAGTGAGATTCAATACGAAATTGAGGTAACTCTACGGTAATCAGCTTTTAAAGTCAACCATCACAATTCAACAATACTTCAACCATTTATTATTTAACAATATCTATTGAAGTGTCTATGTATTACACACATGTGAATTGTCCCACATCGGAGATAGAGAAGAGTATGCATCACTTTATATACTCAAGGAGTAACTCTTACTACTACCAACTGTTTTTAGTAGTGAACCTTCTTTGGATTTATGAGTGGTCTATTTCTTCTCCTTATTGTTTGGGTTTCTCAGGCTCATTTTCTAAATTCTATAAATATCAGGTGTGTTTGAAAAGTTCAAATGTGAGAATGGAAGGTTCAAGGAATGTCTAACAAGTGATGTTGAAGGGTTATTGAGTTTATACGAAGCATCGTATGTTGGAGTGCATGGAGAGAAAATACTTGATGAAGCCCTTACATTTTGTTCTACTCACTTATCCTCCATTACTAAAGAATTAAGGTCTCCCATGGCTAAACAAGTATCCCACTCCTTAAAACTACCTCTTCACAGACGCAGTTTAAGACTTGAATCTAAGCATCAAATCTCGTTTTATGAAGCCAATCCTTCTCATAACAAAACTTTGTTGCGATTTGCCAAGTTAGATTTCAACTACCTTCAAGTGTTGCACAATACAGAGCTTAGAGATTTTACCAGGTAATTAATAATTAAAGATAAAAGATTTAACTTCGGTAATGTTCAATCACCACAATCATGCAATCTTATTAATTCTCAAATGATAATTTTTCAATTATAAAATTCAAGCCGCTGTCGGTTTTTATACTCCTTGTAGTTAAAAATGATTTAAATACAAATAAATTATTGAAAAATTATTAACTCACTTCTAAACATATTTATATTATGACACAAGTTATGAATTTTTTTCCAAGTAAATGGGGCGAGTCTGTAGTGGTTGACTCATATAGGCTATATAATAAATGTAATAGAATATAATTTTAAAACATGTATAATAAGTAGGGATGGTCACGGGTTCAAGACCCTGTTGGACTTGCCCCAGATCCGCCCCTTTTTTAAGGGTCTGGGTCTTTGAGACCCATCGGATCCGGGTCGGATCTGGATCTAAAAAATATTTGGCGGGTCCGGGTCCAATATCCGGACCCTGGACCCGCCCCTTGGACCCTTATAAATATTGAATTGTCCACTTTTATTTGTCTACTACGCATGAATTATGCCCTCAACACTTATTTTCTTTTCATATAATCATAATATATATAAATAATATATATGCTACTTGCTAAATGTTAACCCAATTACCCTTATTTCATAGACTCGAACCAGTGTTCATAATAAAATTTAAGCTTATATTGGTGACGTTATGCGAGTTTAAATGTTAAATTAGTATTAAATATTTGTAAAATACAATAATAACTCTCTTACAAATATACGAAAAATACCATGACTTACAAATGTTTCAACTTTGACAAATCAAAGAGACTTATTTTAGACCCACTAAGGACCCATTAAGGACCCTAGACCCACCAGATTTGGAGGGTCCGGGTTCGGGTCTGAAAATTTTGAACCCTTAGGGTCTGGATCCGGGTCTGGATCTCAAAAAATTAAAAGGGTCCGGGTCCGGGTCTGGTTGGACCCGCTCCAGATCCGCCCCATGACCATCCCTAATAATAAGTTTGAAATTATTTGCACTTATAAAACATATATATATTATAGTGGTTAAAATTGAAATTCAACCACTACATAGAATTACCCATTTGATTTTATATCATTTTTATTAATAAATATTATCTAAATGATTTTAAAATTGAGGCAGGTGGTCAAGAGAGTTTGACTCGAGGGTTAAGCTACCCAAATTTAGTAGGGAAAGAGTGGTGGAAGGCTACTTTTGGAGTTTGGGAGCATATTTTGAGCCTAAATACTCATACGCAAGGATGTGTTGGAATAAATGGTTCAAGATTATATCCATCGTCGATGACATCTACGACTCATATGGACTCTTAGATGAGCTCCAAGTCTTCACACAAGCAATCCAAAGGTTTTTTTTAATTAATTATCTAATTTGTATGTTAAAGAACTAATTCAACTAAATGTTTAGATTTTTAAGTTTTTTTTTTAATATGGTATCAAAAGCTAGCTAACGTGACAAAAATGTCACAAGTTTGAATCTTAACTACCTCTGAAATTCAAGTGAAATATTTCGCGCAAGACAAAAGGAGGGTATATTGCATCCACTCTTCTGAACAAAAGACTCTTGTATGAAAGGGCATGTTAGAGTATATAATACTTCCTCCTATTCAGTCGAAATGTCTCATTTAGTTTTACACACTTGCCGAGACAACATTTTAACCCTTAATATCTCAAATTGTTCTTAATTAAAAATTATAAAAATTTCATATTAATAATCCTTGTATTGTGACGAATCAAACAAGATCCCACATGACTATGTTTTAACTTATTATAGATTTATAGTAAAATACAAATTAAGAGTGATGAGTGAATAGTGCCAAAAAAATATGGGACATTTAGGCTGAATAGGAGGTAGTATAACACAGGGCATCAACCATCGGCTTAAGCATTTGGTTGCATTGGTTCCTTTACATTATATATTACATGTACACTTGGATAATAATAACCATGCACGTAAAAATTCATATAACTCTATTTTACTTATTTGTAACATACAAACAAACTTCATGATATCTAAAGCTAAAAAAAATTCCAATTCAAAAAGATATTTCAAGACAAAATGTATTTTAATATAATATTCTAAAATTACTTTAATCAAATATATAAAAAGTTCATAAAAAAATCACTTAAAAAGTGTTACTCAAAACAGGACTTGAATAACACCATTTAATATTTGAGGCCTCTTATTTTAGGGGGCCATAGGCGGTAGCTACCCCGTATATGCTAAGAACCGGCCATGCAAAACATAATCAAGTGAAATTTTATTTTTAGCAATTAAATTGAACCGGTTGAATATAACTAGTGTAAATAGCGAATTAACCGATGAATTAACATTTTAAGTGAAAAATAATGAATTTTCAGGTGGGACAAAAGTTGCATTGATGAGCTACCTGATTACATGAAATTGTTTTATGAAGCAATGCTTGACACAGTTGAAGAAATGGAGCAAGAATTAGCCAAAGAGGGACGATCCTATGCTGTTTATTACGCTAAACAACAAGTAAAACTCTAATCATTATCATTGTAAAAATCTTCTTTTCCTACTTATTAGGTTTTGGACTATACTTCTTCTGTTCTAAAATACTTGCAACATTTAACTTTTCACACAGTTAAATGCTCCAATTTAATCTTTAATATCACTATTTATGAGTAAAAAAAACTTGTAAAAGTTTGATATTAAGAATTTATGTACTGAGATGAGTTAAATAAGATCTTACTTGACTATGTTTTTACTAATATATTACAAACTAATCACAAATGAATAAATATGGAAAAATTAATGTTGCAAGTAAATTGAAACATATCAGGTAGTATATAAATAAATCATATGAAGTTGTAGATGATGTTTTCTACCAAGGTTCAGTCAAAATAAACATTTTTTGTTATCATTAACAATTCTTTAAGTTGCGTATATATATCTAGACCCTTAAATCTCACTTACGTAGGAGGATTCATATTATATAGCATTGGAATAATGGAAGAAAAACTATAAATTGTTGGCAATTAATTTTATTACAATCTATAATATGGATTACTAAATGTCTTTAGGTTGCCGTTTTTGATAACTTTAAACAAAGACTCGTTATTGACCTGACCCGCTAATGATCCGTTAAAAAGTGACCCAACTCTTGACCCGTTGGGTCGACCCTCCCCGTTGAACACCTCTATGTGAAAGTCATTTAATGACATTAACACTACAAATAAGTTGTGAAATAGCGTTGGGAAACAGCGACCGAATTGAATTTATTGTCATTGGCGATAAGCTGGCTACAAGAAGTTGGCAACGAGAAAAGTGGTCGCATGTGCTTTTGATGTGGCGACGAAAGTAATGGTCGCTAGTTCATCGCTACATGGTAAAAAAATGGCGTCCAATTGACGTCGACTTTTTAGTTTAGCGTCCAAGATTTTTGCGATCATTATCATCCCGTCACCACCCGTCGCTAAACCCACTTTTTGACCATTAACTAAATGGCGATGGAAACTGTGATCGTCATTTTATTATTTTTTTTGTAGTGTAACGTAATTGTATTAATATAATAAATTGACATTTGTAGTAATGGTGATTGTTGTAGTTGATGAATACAAGCCAAGCTTACCTAGAAGAAGCAAAATGGCGTAATGAAAAGTATGTTCCAACATATGATGAGTATATGAAGAATGCCATTTTCAGCTCTGGATCCTTATTCGTCATTGTTACAAGTTATCTTGGTATGGGGAATATTGCAAATAAGGATTCTTTTGAATGGCTCAACCCAAATTCAAGGGCTCCAAGAGCTTCATGTGTACTCACTAGGCTTGCTAATGACATTTCAGGCCATAAGGTATGTCATATGTGTATGTAATTTTTCATCAAAAAAAGTCCGTGTCGAATATATTGGTGGTGTTTGGCAAAATAACTTATTAGACGATTTTCGCTTTTTTTGATACATTGTGTAAAACATGTTGCACTGAAACTGAGTTAAACTAAACTTGATAAAAAGCACTATAAATAGTAAAATATTATGAGACTAATAGTGATGAACGGAGTTGAACTGAACTAGATATGATGAATCAATTAGAATTAATATTTTACATTAATGGTCGTCCTAAGATTATACTCCCTCCGGTCCAGTTTACTAGTCTCATTTGACTGGGCACGAATTTTAAGATAGTAGTGGGTCCATGTAAAAGGTGATAGTTGGGTATTTTAATTAATTAAATTAATTGTAAAGGTGGTAGTTGGGTATTGGAAATTGGAAAAGTGGGGTATTTAGGTAAAAAAAGGATATCCAAAAAAGGAAATGGGACAAGTAAAGAAGAATTGCCAAAAAAGGAAATGGGACTAGTAAATTGGATCGGAGGGAGTATAATTTAAATCACTGCACTTATTGCATTCAATCATCTTTGCATTGAATAACTTGATCACTAAATACTTAAGCTCCACACCATAAACAAATCCTAGGTGAATATCTTTTGGGATGAGTTATCCCACATTGACGAAATGAAAATAGTGTGTACACTTTATAAGTTATTGGAGTCCTTCTTCGTATTGCCATATGATTTTAGGACAATATATATATATATATATTGTTAAGGAACTAACTCAACCAAAAGCTTAAGCTGATGGTTGAGGCCCCAGAATATGTTATATACTCTAACATATATCTCCTTAGTTTATGAAGTGTACGTGCACCTCATATCTCCCCGTTAATGTGCTGGCATTCACAATAAATTCAGCCTAATATAACAACGTATGATATTTTTATTTTTTTTGTAGTTCGAGAAAAAAAGAGGCCATGCTGCTACATCGGTAGAAAGCTATATGAGGCAATTTGGGATAAGGTGGGAGGAAGAAGCATACAAGAAGTTACAAATGGAGATGGAGGAAGCATGGAAAGACATAAACACAGATATGGTTGGAGTTGGACCCACTAATGTTCCAATGCCTATCATCCAACGAGTAATCAACCTATCAAGAGTTTTATCTGATTTTTATTATATTGATCAAGATCGATATACTATGCCTAACTTTATGAAACCAACCATTACTGCTGTTCTTATTGATTCCTTTCATGTATAGACAAATTAATTATAATGTAATAATTTTCTTTTGTTCTTGTTGCAACTTGTATATATGTATATTGATTCCTCCTGTTCGTGTTAGAGTATATAACATATCCTGAGGTCTTAACCATCAGCTTAAGCTTTTGGTTAAGGCTTCAGGATATGTTATATACTCTAACACTTCTATGGGTTGAAATCATTTTAAATTTTAATGCAAGTTTGTCATTTATAGATCTTGGTCCGAAGCAAAGAATATCGGGATCCTTCATCAATTGTTAATGTTAAAATGAAGATTAAATTTTGAAATAAAATTAACATTAATAGGTTTTGTAGCCTTAAATGAACAATTTTATAAGAAAGACATATTACCAATTGAGATATGTTTAATTAATGACCTATAAGGATTAAGGACTTTGCTAATGTATAAGGCCCTGTATTTTAAAGGCTCTAGGCGGTTGGACAACTTAAATAAGATTAAAACTTCTCATGAATTTATTGTTTGCGAGTGCTTTACATTGGTTATTTTTCGGAGAAAAATGTTATGTTTTCTTATGTTGCTATGTAAGAGAACTGAATGTTGGTATATTTGGGCCGGGCCAAGTTAATATTAAGAAGCTAAATCATCTAGATTTTACTTGAATGTGCTTAAAACAAACCCCCTAAGAAGGGGCAGCTCTTCTTCTTCATGTGCCAATATATAATGTAGATTGTATAACTCGTCTTGTTATTTTCCTAATAAAAATTACAATTTTATTACGTAATTCCAAAAAGATAACCAATAAATAAAATGCGTTCACCGATAAAATATTTATGAATTACTGATAGTGAGCTCTCCTAACTTTCTTTAAATTAAAGTCGTCTATGATTAAGATGATTGCAAATTTTTCAGTAATTTCTTTTTCTACATATACATTTAAATAATACGATAGAAACTCATCTTCCATCTTGTTTCGTAGAGAAGTCTTGACAATTTTCATAGTGGAAAAAAAATACTACCTCCTATTCAGCCTAAATGTCCCATTTGTTTTTCGACACTATTCACACGTCACTCTTAATTTGTATTTTACTCTTAATCTATAAGTCAAAATATAGTCATGTGGGATCTTGTTTAATTCGTCTCAATACAAGGATTATTAATATCAAATTTTTATAATTTTTAATTAAGAATAATTTGAGATATTAAGAGTTAAAATGTTGCCTCGGCAAGTGTGAAAAACTAAATAGGACATTTAGGCGGAGGGAGTATTATGTAATTGCTGTACTAACCATGAAAAATCCTGAGATTCAGTTGAGTCCAAATCATATAAATCATTTACATCCAGCATAACCACAATTAGCAAAAATTATCCAATTCCTCTTTAACTTCATGACCAAAGGAAATAGGAGTATTATCAAAACGAGCAAAAAGGTAGTCATTGACATGATTTGTGTACCGACAGTTATGAAAAATGTGATCACGGTTTCATTAACAACACCACATAGGAATCTAGGACGCAATTTAGGTAGTGTTTGGCCAAGCTTTTAAAACAACTTCTGCCATAGAAAAGCTAAAACTTTGTCAAACACTGTGTTTCTGAGAAGTTGAAACAATTTTGAAAAAAGCTAAAAACAGCTTCTACAAGGGTCAAGAGGAGAAGCTACAAATTGTAACTTCTGCTCCTAACTTCTCAAAGAGCTTCATACTTTTCTCATTTTATATGTTAAAAAAATTCCTATATTTTCTTCAATTAACTATGAAAATTTTTTTATTAATTTTATTTTTCTTTTTTCATATTTTCCACCATAATTCCAAAATTTTTTACTTCATTGTATAATTAATTTGTTATCACAACCAACATCCAAATTATTTTTTTTATTGAATATTATGCGATTAAATTACATCAAAATTTCATACATGTTTTATCTTTAAATTTATTAACATATTGTCAAATTTGGGATTTATTTTCAATTCCTTAATTTAGTGTATTTGAATGTTTTTTTCTAACATTATAATGATTATTTTTTCGTGTATGCTATATATTTTTGGGTGTTTTCCTTAAAATTGATGCTTTGTGACTCGACTATTTTTTAATATATGTTATATGTTTTTCCATCATATAACAACACTAACATTAAATAAACATAGGAAAAAAAAGCCAAACACACAAATGTATTTGTTTCCCAAAAACTCTTTTTTAAAATATGAGGCCAAACACATCTGTTTTTAAAAAGTGTTTCTCTAGAAACAGTTTCTACAGAATTACTTTTAGGAAACAAAAGTTGATTTCCAAAAGCTAGGCCAAACATGCCCTTAGTCTCACATGAAAGCCATCTTTATTAATCTAATAGGTATTCAACGGGGCGGATCGGTCCAACGGGTCAAGAATCGGATCATATTTTAACAGGTTATTAGCGGATCGGGTCAATAACAGGTTGGATCATTAATGGGCTTTTGTGTAAAGGGTTAGGTCGGGCTAGGTCGGATAATTATAGGAATTGGTTTTGAAAAATTTTACCACTTTTTTCTATATTTTTATGTGATATTATAAAATATATAGTTGAATTGACCCAACGGGCCATAAAGTAATAAAAAAATCTTTTAAGAACTTTAAAAAATAAATCAAAGTGGATCGTATTTAACGGGTTTTGATCTGCCCCGGCCCGTTTAACATTTGACACGATGTCATGATCCGACCCGACCTTTTTAAATTTGACTCGGCCCGACCCGAACTTTATAAAACGAAAAAAAAAAAAAAACAATTAGCATACTTATGACAGTAGCCTGATCAAACCAGTAGCCATGCTCGTAGATTTTATACAAAAAAAGATCATATTTAAATTTTATGTACTTCAATTTTTTAAAACAAGAGACAAATGAATATGAGGAGACAAAATACTTACTAGTAAGTCTCATGGGAGACGGTCTATTCTATAGACGGAATCCATCCATGAAGCCCAGCCCAAAATATAACATAGTATATTTGGGGTTATAATAAATTATTTGGGGTTATAATAACTTATATTTGGGGTTATAGAATAGTATATTCGAGTTTATAATACCTTACATTTAGGATTATAACATAATATAATTGATATGATAATAAAAAAAATCAGTTAAGGGAAATGGGCTGGCCCAATTTTGTGGTCTATCCTATAGACCGTCTCTTGTGAGATTTTGTGAATACTTAAACTTAGAATAATTATTACAACAGGTGCTCTCTTGAGAAACCGTCTTTTGTAACAACAACTCTCAAAAGTCCAGCCCAAATCTATATTTAGAGTTAGAACAATATATATTTAGAATTAGACTGGGCTTTTGAGAGCTATCCTTACAAAAGATAGTCTCAAGTAAGAATTTGTAAAAGAAATAAGTTCTTTATAAAAAAAACAAAAGTGTGATTTGTCTCGAGTCTCGACTGAGACTATCGATCAAAATTGATGAGAATTTCGTCATGAAATGAGTCTCGACCAAGACTTAGTATAGTCTTGGTCGAGATTTGATTTGATCGAATTGACTGTAGTCTCACTCGAGAAAGTTATCACATTAAAGCTTCATGGACTCGAGGAGACATCTAGCTCAATACTCCCTTCGACATTAGCTCCCCACAAATTTAGTAATTTACCAACATATTTATTTTGATCCATCCTTTATACTTAGCATTTAGCAACAATTTAATTAATGCTAATATTACCGCTATTTTCTTTAATTCTTAACCTAATTTTTTCTCGTCCACGCAAATATATATATATATATATATATATATATATATATATATATATATATATATATATATATATATATATATATATATATATATATATATATACTTCAACATTTCTAATATACTCGCAACATAAATGATCAAAATAACACATTGAATTTCATAAAAAGTCAAATGTACATGTGTGCTTGTGTATACCTATATATAAGGCCTACTTCGACAAAGCAAATAGGTACGCTTCTTGATTTCGTTTAATCAACACAAGAACTTTTGATCATTATTTCTTCTCGTCACCCACAGTTAATGCACACGATTTACAAATTGGGCACACATTCTTCAGGAGCAGCCATTTCTTCAAGCAATCTACATGATACTCATGTCCACACTTCAGAGTTCCAAGCTTATCATCATGTTCATATTCGTCCTGCAATTCGAAAACCCGTAAACAATGAATAAAAAATGCTCATTCTAGTTTACAAGGCTAAAGTAACATTTACTAGTAATAACAAGAATGGACCATCTGAAAAAGATATAGTAAGTTATATGCTAATATACATCACAAAGAACCCAAAAAAAAAAGACATAATAAGTTGTGGAAACAAAATAGAAATTTACCAGGCAAATAGCACACGATTCATTGTTTTGATCGGTACATGGCAGGTCCTCCAGATTGATAGTAGGTGCATTAAACTTAAAACGTCTGATTTTTAGATGAGATGTTATGTCGTCCTCAAACAACCCAGTATTTACAGTTCCTATCTGTTCGCTTAAAGCAAGAAGATCCTGCATTAAAAGAAAGTACGTGTTATTGTATGATTATTTTCGATGCACATACAAGAACACATCTATGACTGCAATGACCAGTGATAGATGTGATAAAGATTAATATCATATACTCACTTCATATGACATGTCGTCAATGTCTAAACGCATCTGCCTATGATGATCAATAAAGCTCTCTACATCATAGTCCACTTCATAGGAGGTGGGAAATTCAAGAAGCGCAACTCTCTGCAAGCAATAGACGATCATCAACTAGAATAAAATTCATAGAATAAAATTATAGCATAAAAAATTTAATGTAAATGATAAATTATCAACATTTTGACGATGTAGAGACATCAGACATCCTACATTAAAGCATATATCTAAATAGGGTTCATTGTAGTACTCATTTACAATTTACAGGGTTGCATTTTTATAGAATCCAGAGCAATAAAGAACAAATTTCTGAAGAGGAACTTACATCTACTAGAAGATTTCTCAAACGAGGAAGATCACGCCGTCTTGAAGCTGCATCAGGTCCAAGACTTCTTCCTTGAGAACGATAAATTCTAAGGCCTGTTGGTCGGCTTGCTTGTTCTGTATTATGTTGCAGTATAGATACATCATGCTGCATACCATCATTTGATGTGAATCTACTAGGAGCTCCCGAAAAAGGAGGATAGCAAGTGACACCATCACCTCTCACATCTTGCATATTATGCAGAGGAAGAAAATTGTGATGTTGAACAGGGGGGGAGTGTAAGAAACTTGTAGAGCCTCCATGTATATTGTTCCCTTGATGAATCATGAAAGCAAAAGTTAACTTCATAAATCATAACTATATATTGAATTCTATATAGCTAAAAAGGAAAGGCAAAAAAATTAAAACTTTTCGCATTTTACTACGAATAGCTCAAAAGTTGACCTTATGTTCTCTAAAATCTCAAATGTAACTGAAAATTTCAGAATTTTGTTTGTTGTCTACATCATTGTGCGTGCATTCCATTCCATCACCATGTGTTAACTTTGCAAATCATAACTATATATTGCATTCCAAATAATAATTAAAAAACTTCTTCCCACTGCATCAGCAGCTCAAGAATACACAGCTTGAAATTCAACTTACAAAAAAAAGTAAAAACTCTAAATACAAAGTCTAACAGAGTATTTTCGAACATTATGTGCAAGTATATATTGTCTAAGTCTTGTGTAAATATCCCCCCTCGTCTCTATCTAATCTTCCAGTTTGATGGGCCTGTTATCATGAAAATATCAACTGAAATAATAATATTACCTTGAAAATAAGAAAAACTGGGAGGTCCATTCCACGGCAAACCCCCAATATTGGATGGATGGAAGGACTGAGCTCCAATATCTCCTTGAAAATAATGATTGCAGTTTTGTGCCATATGTAGGCCATGACCTCTATAATCAGGCACGGGGGGCGGAGCTTCGGAAGCAAGCCCATAATGAAAATGATAGCTAGCCATAGGAGTAGCTGCAGAGCTACTAGGTCCAGCAGAAACACCAAAATGTTGAAAATTTCCAAGGCTGCCCTCAGTACTTTTTCTCTTAGACAACTCTCTAGCACCTTCATTTAAACAGAAGACATTCCCTCCATAATTGCTTGAAGAAGGTAAATGGTCCACAACTCTATGGTTAAGTGGAACGGGAAACACCCTAGGTCCAGACAATTGGTCCATGTGTACATTAAAGAGGTCATGCTGATTTGTTGCAGGATGAGTAAGTGGAGTATACTGTGTCATAGCATAAAAAGCTGGCCTAACAACATGCTCAGGTAAATGATGGATATCATAGCTGTTCACACTAACAGTTGGAGGTAACACCTGATTTGTGTGAGACTGGACGAAATTAGATGTGCTTCCCAAAAGAATGTAGGGTTCAGGATGGAGATGATTCTGAACTTGCTGTCCATTTGCTGAATCAAGAACTTGGTGGCTGCTACACAACATATCATTTTCATTCATGTTCGACCAATGAAGTTATTACAATTGCTATAACTGTTCGACACGAGAAAAAAATAAAAACATGTCAGCCAAATTTTACACACTACAGTTGAAGGACTTAATAAATAATAAGAAAAATAACACTCATTAGCTATAATGTAATATGAAACCATGGCAATCTTGTTAAGTTATCAATCAATTCCTCCATTGGAGGAGGATGGCGCTAACTTTAATCATAACCTAAGCTATGATTAGGTTCCTCCAACTATGAATTATAACCTAAGCTATTGTTAAAGCAAGTACCGATACTTTTAACAATGACGTTAACTTTAATCATATTATTGAACATGATTCATCATGTACATTGGAGGAGGATGGCGAAGGTGGCATGAGTGTGAATGGATTAAGGTTTGGAACAATAAAAGAAATGATAAACGTGGGGCACTAAGAGTGTAGGAACCATGCCTTGAGCAAGGTAAGGCATGGGAATGAGGTTGCTCACTCGAGGCAACAAGTAAAATGAAGTCAATGGTGCTGCAGGTGGCTGCTTGTTTGAGTACAATAGTGCCTCGTTCAAGCAGCATGATCAGAGACCAACAAAAGCTTTCTGAATTATGTACTTGTTCAAGCACTTTAGTGCCTTGTTCAAGTACATTGCCTAGGATGTTATTTTGGATTGTTCAACGCACGGTTTAAGGCACTGAAAGGGGGTACTGTGGGGCAATTAATCTAAGAGTAATGGTGGACATTATTTCTATGTTTATTAATAGGTTTATTGTTGATGTTTAATATGAGTGCCAAAACACGTGATAATGATGATGAAGTTAGCCACTTAATCGAACATGTCTTAGCTTGTACTTTGGAGAAGAACGATGAGGATGTGTTGTATGTGAGTGAATTAAGATTGAAAACGATCAATGAGGTGCTTAATGAGAGGCAAATGAGGCTTCACTAAAGGGTGGGATCATGCCCTGAACAAGGCAACGCATGGTATGAAGGTTGCTTGAACAAGGCAACACGAAAACGAAGTAAAAAGTGGGCTGGAGATGTGTGCTCGTTCAAGGTACTACAGTGCCCGTTCAAGCACATTGAACTGCATCAAACAGTAGGTTCTGAACTGAGTACTCGTTCGAGCACTTTGCTTAGGATTCTTTTCGGGACGTTTAAGCTACAATATGGCATTGATAGAGCATAGTATTCCTTGTTTAATTGCTACGTTTATTGTTCGTTATTGTCGTACTTAATGTGATGGTTAATGTTAATGTTTATTGTGTGGATTAATGGTGAAGAATGATGTAGTTCTTGAATGACGTATTCTTCCTCTATAAAAAGATACATCATTCATAGAACAAATCACCACAAACACACATATAGAGAGTAGTCTATTGCATTGTTGGAAACTTGAGAGTGTTCTTACTTTACTCTAGCATTTTTGATCTTAAGAGAATTGTTCTCAACATAAGGTGAGGTTTATTATACTTGTATTGTTGAATAATTTATAATGAAACTACATTTGATGGGGAGAGATCCAAGATACCTCAATAAACACTTGCATTCATTTTTCATTTGATTTCCATCTTGTTTTTCAACGTTGAACCTCATTGAGGCATGCATTTAAAATGCATGTTAATTGTAGGGTGTTAATTGTGCTTTGATGGTGCATTGAGTGTGGTTCTAAGAATGATGCTTTCCTTCCAATATAGGGAGCATCATTCATAGAACAAAGCCCCACAAACACATATTATTGAGAGAGTTATTTTTTGTTGAAACTTGAGAATGTTCTTCATAAAAATAGCATTTTGTGATGTTGAGAGAATTGTTCTCAAGATAAGGGAATTTTACTATACTTGCATTGTTGAATCATTTATAATAAAACAACATTTGAGGGGAGGTATCCAAGATACTTCATAAACAATTGTGTTCATATTTGTTCATTGTTTTCATTTTATTTTTCATTGTTGAACCTCGTTGAGGCTTTCATTTCAATTGGTATCAGAGCGGGGAAAACGTCTTGCGCTATTTGGTGTGAGAAAATGAGGTTAAAAGAATAAGAGAAACATCATAAGTGGAGGAGGAAATTTTTGTATTCAATTATTTAATGGAAAAATCAACTTTGCAATATAGAAAAACTCCGTGGAGGAAAATTTGGGCAAAAAGGCATCGATTTTGCGCTTTTGAAGGAGAGGTTAAATAATGTAGAAGAAGCAAAAAGGACACAAATGAAGAAAAAGGTGGTAAGCACAATCCAACTTGCCATTGCACCCAAAATCAAGTATTACTACTTGAAAGAGACTAATCCCGATGAGTTATTAGGAAAATTACAAACATTATATGCTTCCAAATCCTTAACTAATAAACTTGGCTTCAGGTTAGAGTTGTATAAACTCATGAAGGATGAAGACACAACAATGCAAGACCACATTCTCCTATTGGCTTTCACTTCCCAATGACTATAGAAACATAGTCCACACATTGCTCATAAGTAGGGTAACTATCACTCTAGATCAAGCATTGGCGGCTTTGAGAGAGAATAAGAGGTTCATGGTGAGAAAAGAGGGGGGAAAGAGTGTTAAGGATTGCTTGTATAGTAAGGTATCTAATAGAGGGAGAACCAAAGAAAAGGAATATCAAGGAAGGGGTAAGTCTTATGGGAGAGATGACCTAAGTGACAAATAGTGTTACTATTGTAAGAAGAAAGGGCACATATAAATGATGTGCAAGGAATTTAAAGAGGACCTTATGAGAATGAAAAGCTTAAGGGATGGGGGAAGACATGAGAGTGAGAAAAGTGAGAGTGTCGCTCTAGGCTTTGTTGGTGATGATGACTATGATGGGGCTCTAGTAGTTGATGGGGAAGTGATTCATAATAAGGGATGGATAATAGACTCCAGTTGCTCGTTTCATATTTGTTGTGAAAAGGAAAAATTTACTAAGCTTAGTTATGGTGATAATGGTCTTCAACTTTACCAAATGATGAAAAGGTAAAACTAGAAAGTATTGAAGAGGTTATGATTGAGATACATGGAGGTGTCAATTTGGTGATGTAAGATTTGTGCCTATATTGAAAGGAACCTTATTTCATTGGTTAGGTTAGAAAGTAAGGAATGCATTTTCAAAGCAAGTGGAGTGGTTTTGAAAGTCATTAGAAGGAGCCATGTGTCAATGAAAGGTTTAAGGAGTAAGAGGAACTTGTATGAGCTACAAGTTGGGTGTGGTAGCCTAGGCCACAAAAGTGTTGATGGTGATGTGTTTGGGTCAAAGAGAGTCACATTTGAGGATGATAAGAGTATTGGACTTAAGAGGAAGATTGTTAAAGCAAGTGCCAATAATCTTAACAATGACGTTAATTTTAGTCATATTATCAAACATGCTTTATCATGTACATTGGAGGAGGATGGTGAAGTTGTCACGAGTGTGAATAGATTAACATTTGGAACGATTAATGAAGTGATAAAATGGGTTTTTGAGGCTTCACTAAGTGTTTAGGAACCATGCCTTGAATGAGACAAGGCATGGGAATGAGGATGCTCACTCGAGGCAACAAGTAAAATGAAGTGGTGCTGCAGGGGGTTGCTCGTTTGAGCACAATAGTGCCTCGTTCGAGCAGCATGATCAAAGACCAACAGAAGCTTACTGAACTATGTACTTGTTCGAGCACATTGCTTAGGATGTTATTTTGGATTGTTCAATGCACGATTTAAGACATTGAAAAGGTTTATTGTGGGGCAATCAATTAAGGAGTAATGGTGGGCATTATTTTTATGTTTATTGCAAGTTTATTGATGTTTAACATACATTAAGAGGGTGCTCCATTGTAGGATGTTAATTGTGCTTTGATGGTGCATTGAGTGTGGTTCTAAGAATAATGTTTTCCTTTCTCTATAAATGGGAGCATCATTCATAGAACAAAGCACCACAAACAAATATTAGAGAGCTATTCTTTGTTGAACTTTGAGAGTATTCTTCATAGAATTAGCATTTTGTGATATTGAGAGAATTGTTCTTAAGATAAGGGGAGGTTTATTATACTTGCATTGTTAAATCATTTATAATAGAACTACATTTGAGGGAAAGGTATCCAAAATACCTCATAAACACTTGTATTCATCTGTATTTAATGATTTCATTTTGTTTTTCATTGTTGAACCTCGTTGAGGCTTTCATTTCAGCTATATTGTTTAACCATATTATTGAACTAAGCTGCAAATAACATAAACATTTATCAAAACCAAAAATCCATGCATTAATTTTGTAACTTTTTCCATCTTATTGTCATATATTTGATTGAATAAGAAGCATATAATTTACTAATTAAATTATAAAATAAAATAAAATAAAATAAAATAAGCCATCGCTCAACAATACATCAATATTAAGGAAAAAAGAAATTTATGAAAAAAATAAAAAATGCAGGATATAAGCTAAAAAAATTATAACGACAAAAACAGAAGTAGATTTTACCTTGGTATCATACAATAAATCAAAACCAAAAGTTAGTAACTTTGATTTTTAATGAGAATTATAGTCGGCAAGCAATTAAATACCTGCAAATCAAAAAAACCCCATAATATTAACCAAAAAATTAAAGCTCGTAACATGAAGTTCAAAGGGAAATTAACCCAGAAAATCAAATTGAAAAAAACAAACAATTACTCTTAAAGATGGAGGGTATAATTAAATAAAAATAGATGCAAAAAGGAAATAAAATCTATAATCAAAATTGAAATTGGAATCCTTTTCGAAGCAATTGATGGAAAATAAAAAAAGACCTAGCTGATAAAAAAAGAAGAAAAACGAAAAAACATACCAAAAACTAATTGATGGCCAAAAATTAGATGATCCTCGACGATGAAAAAGAAAAAGAGAAAAAAGAGAGAAGAAAGGGAAGGTTAACAATGTTGGATGCCCGAACCAAATTGTATTGGTGTTTATTTTTGGATTTCTTTTGGCATAGCCCACCCCTATGCTGTTTAGGGTGGCCTGTTTCTTGGTCTCCCTCGTCCAATGGCTTTTTTCCCTACGGGGGTTTTTTTATGCCGGCGGATTTGGCTTTCTAAGTCACAGTGTGGTGTTTCTTGTCCTCTTTTATTAATATATATTCCTAATTTTCAAAAAAAAAAAAACAATGTTGGATTTCAATATATCGTTGTTTGTGATGATTCCCTCAATTTTTTATTTTTCAAAAAATAGGATTAATCGTATATATATAACATATTTTTTTGGAAAAATATATATAACATATTTTAGAAATCAAATTATTAGATTTATTAAATATTGGAAACTACTTCCTCTGGTTTTAATAATTGCTACAATTCTGTTTTTCACGCTATTCAATGCACGATTTTAATCTTTAATATCCCTAATTTCATATGATAAAAAATTCAAAAAAGTTAATATTAAGAAAATACACATTAAAACGAATCAAACAAGATCTCACATGACTATGTTTTACATTATACATAGAGAATTATATATCAAATAAGATCAATTGATGAACAGTAGTTGCTAAAGGAACTGTAGCAACTAATAAAATATGGAGGAAGTATAATAACATCATTAAAAATCATCAATAGTAAGAATTTAACAACTTGGGATTTAAGCTAAAAATCCTGTATTTTATGGAAATCAAAATCTCTAATTTTTTGGATACAAAAATTCCTTTTTTTAAATCAGATTCTATAAATAGTAGTCACACAAAATAAAATGATTACTCCATGAAATTTATATCATTACGGAATAGTTTTAGAGATTATTATAAGTTTATATATGTATATGTATATATATTATATATGCCCGGCAGAGTTATGCGTTTTAATTATAATTGTAATGAAATGATTGATGAATTTTCTAGATATGTAATTACTACGGAGATGTCATTTAACCATGGTGAAAGCCAAGTTTATGAGTATTTCAAAAGAAAAGCTTTGCAACCATGATTTAGAGCGATCGCTAGGAACACTTTTACACGCTACACAATTAAACTATATGAACAAAAGTGTTATGAATTAGTAGAAATATTTAAATCTTTCAATGGATGGGTTACTCTAACAATCGATATTTGGTTTGTTCCTCACATTGGGAACCTTGATGTATATAACAGCACAGTGGATAGACCACAAATGGCTTATTCAAAAAAGAATTATCGCCTTTAAGGTCATGTCTGAAAAACATATTGGTTATAACATAAAATGTAGATTAATAGAGATATGTAAAGAACGGAATTTACTAGATAAGATATTCTCTTGTTCTGTAGATAATGCAATCGTAAACACTAAATGCATTAAAATTTTGTATGAAGAACCTGCTTTTTAGTTTCATCCTAGATGGTAGATTATTATATATACAATGTTGTGCTCGTGTAATTAACTTATGTTGCCAAGTAGGTATTAAAGAATTAAGTAATTATTTGAGTCCATTAGAAACGTGATCAAGTGGCTTAGATTAGGACAAGTAAAGAGGAGATACAAACAATTATGTGACCACTATAGACTTAAAAAGGATATTGGTCACTAGATACTCCAACATGTTGGGGCTCGACCCATTATC
The DNA here is from genome assembly GCA_019776075.1 of Amaranthus palmeri. Classification (NCBI taxonomy): domain Eukaryota; kingdom Viridiplantae; phylum Streptophyta; class Magnoliopsida; order Caryophyllales; family Amaranthaceae; genus Amaranthus; species Amaranthus palmeri. The sequence goes on from JAAKBH010000373.1 coordinate 477,101, forward strand.
TTTTAAAAAAGGCTATTAAATATCTTGTTATAATACAAGTATTTAATGAGTGTACGGATAAAGGTATAAGTAGAAACTAGCTATAAGTGTACACAAGATATTAGAAATGTATGACTACACAACTAAGAGTTTTCATATGTGTACGAACCAAAGATCTACCTAGTAGTAAGTGAATGCATCACCATTTTTTACCAATTATAGGTGTACACAAGGTATTTTCTATATTTTTTATTTTTATATTATATTTAAAGCCCAAAAAAATCCCGAGAGTTGAACCACTAGGAATCGCCTCCTGAACCGCTTGGTAACAGAACTTGAATCGGAACCCAAAGGTCCAAATCAAGTTCCAGTTATCAGGAACCAAAACCGGATGATACTGGAATCAAAACCTACCCAACTCGGACCGTGGCCAATACTACATGGATTGATTTGGATGTAAAATGAATTTTCTTTTCTTCCCCTCCTCCTTTACCTTGTATTAAAAAAAAGTTTTTCTTATCATTTTCTTCCCTTCCTTTCTCTCGCCTTGCTTCCCCTCGCTTCTTTTTCTTTCCCTTTAAATTCTTATCAAAACATTTGATAATGGAATTGCTTATTTGATTCAATTTTCAACCCTTCCAAAACAACTATCAAACAACCCCTTGCTTATTTTGAGATCTTTTGCCATATAACCAAATTATTATACAATGAACAAGTTTTGATGCTAATTAACGCAGAAATTAGCAGAATTACAATCTTAATTTTTTAGGGCAACCAATCAAAATCTGTAGTAACATTCAAGGATGTGAAAATCAAAGCCAATTTCATGATATTTGCAATACATACTTTTCAATAAAACTAGAAAAGAAGGTGCTAATACATAGAACAAAGGAAATGGGGAGAATAAATAAGTAAAAACCCAAATTAACACTATTTTCAGCAATTAATTTTGTAAACCCAATTTCTTTTCAATCAATTTCAACATTATTCGTTCTTTAAACCTAGATATATTAGACCTTTTCAACATTAGTTTTACAATTTAAACTTGTATAAACAATAATGAAAATTAAGATTTTTGATAAATTACCTGATGAGAAGTTACGATCAAGTTATCCCGGATTTCGTCTCTTGATTAATTATTGCAGCCTTGAATGATTTGAAAACTGAAAACTTTCAACCATTAAAAATTTATATTTCAAGAGTTAGGGTTGAAGTTGAAGGGAAGAGAAGATAGCGTTAAAAGTGAAGATGAAAACGGCATCCTTTAAGACTTTAAATAATTCAATTTTTAAAGGAAAATTACGCAAGATAATTCAATCTTTACTGATTCTCCACAATAAATTTGATAAGAAATAAAAATTTTCCCGCTCATTTTAATGTTATTGTAGCAGATGAATTTAAAGTGAAAATTATTTTTAATATAGTATATTAGTACGCGCAAAAGAAGATTTGGTAAGCAAGTATTATTTTTTTAATTATTTATATTGGTAAAAGAGAATAAAATAACGTATTGATATAGCTAAATACAATGTACTAAATTTGTAAACTAATATTATTTCCAATATTATTTCCAAAATAAAAGAATATAATAGCTTGATATAGCAAAAAAAAATTTCTGGATAATGTACCACCGTAAAATTATTATATCTTCATGATTATACTCATACTAGGATAGAAACCCGTGCAATGCACGGATTTTTTAATACGTTGTTATTTTA